>BGZK01000452.1:0-408524 GCA_005406025.1 Eumeta japonica | reverse complement strand
CATCAGTGGAGTGCTACTGAAGAAATCCAAACTCCAGAGTCGGGCAGCATGAAATATATGACGGCAAAGGAATTGTCCAAGGGCAATCCCATACTGCCAGCCAATTCATTGGTTTTAGAGAAGTTTTGGAAGAGGCTAGAAAGAGGAAATTAGAAGACTACGAACTAATAAAATACCAACCCCTGTATAGTCAAACTGTAAACACAGGCTGTCTCGATGCACCAACTAGTATATGAGTTCAAAACAAAAGTGTTAAAGATTTTTGAAGAAAGTTCAGATTTCACCTTTTAATTAAGGTTGAAGAAGAAACTAGGGAACAGTCCGAGAGTGATCTGTGGTTTCAACTGCATGGCCGAATAACAGTTTCAGAGCACATGAAGTAAGCCGATGCAAAACAAATGACGGCACACTTGTATCCCTAATACTAGAGGTAAAATACCATACTCCATCTATGAAACGTGGACGCATCCTAGAAGATGAAGTGAGAAAAACAGTGGAATGTAGAATTAAAAAAAATTAATAAGTGGCCTAATATTAAACTCAAATATCCTATGATTGTGGTTCCCCAGATGGAATTTTGAGGATGGTATAATTGAAATTAAATGTCCTATTAGTAAAAACATATAAAATTATATAAAAAAATGGAGAGGCTACTGAAAATACAATGTTCAAATGCAACTTCAAATGTACTTATCAAGTTGAAAACTGCTACTTTCTAGCTGACCCAGACTATACTAAAAAAGTAGAGTTAATAAATATACCATACAATACATTGAGGATTTTATCATAAATAGTTAGTAAACTTTTGGAAAATAAATATATATCCCTACTATATAAGAGTGTAGAATAAGAGTGTTTTTAGTGTGTGTAGATTTAAAAATAAATATAGTAATACATAGATATGGTGGACTCAAGTATATCTTTATTATATCAGACTATTAAGTAAATGTATAATTTTTAAATGTGTGGGTAATAAAAACAATTTTTGAATTTTAGTTTTGTTTTATTAGAGAATTGCACATTAATTAAAGCACATGTTATGATTAATATATCATCAAGAATTTTACAAATTTAAAATTAGTACATGCATGTGGTTTATATAAAATTCAATGTAGGCGGCGAATAACTCTTTTCTACGGAATTCTCAAGCTGGCATCTGTTTGGTCTGTTTAGCTTCATTTTGCTCATTTTCACTCTGTTTGAACACTTGGAGGCCTTACTAATTTAATATTTGATTTATTAAGATATTGCTCTACATGCTTGAACCCTGTCTGCCACAACCATACCACTTTTAAAGTATTTACAAAGTCACATGATTCAACCACACATGTGTCAGTGGTTCTGCCTCCAAATCCGAGAAATGTAGTTAACCAATCCATTTGGTGTACAGGATATTAAATATTTTATGGTGTTTGCTTTTTATATTCAGACCATGTCATGGCTTGATTAATGCCTTAGATGGTTTTTGCACTTCAATTTCAAGGCAATCTATAATACAAGACACGCTATGGTATTTGTGTCTGAATGCCATTGGTAAGGTCCTCTTATATCTTCCTGTTAATATCTACAATGAAAGAACGCATGTAGCTGGCTATTACCGGTATATTTTAAAAATATCTACATAGATGTGATGGACTCAATCCATAATCATCTGCCAATTGCTTAAATTTAATATCCAATCTTATCTTATGTAAACATAGTAATATATGATGTTTAGGAATATTAATTTCATCTTTAGTAAGTCAATCAAATAGTAACAACTGCTTCGGGACACCAATATACAAGCGGGGCTTTTTCAATTTTTTAATTGTGTTTAACTTCGTCTCATTGACTTCTAGTTTTATATCTTCAGCAATTAATTCACTACAGTCGAACGATTTCACTTGTAATGAATGCACTGATGGCGAGCGACTACATGTGGCCACAGATGGTGTATACAAAGAAATATCACTGTCAGAATGCTCTTCTTCAATCAATATATTTCTTGTAATTTTGATTAAGTTGGATATCGAAGGACTTGATTTTTAATGGTCGTAGCTTTAAATGGGGATGTGGAACTAGATATTGTTGATGGTTTCAAGGGTGATAATGCCTGGTCTACTGTTTTATTCTTGTCTGGACAGCTTTACTTCTGAAACTATGTGTCACAAATGCTTGAACCGCTTTATCTACTTTCTGCTTGAATATGATTTCCTGGCTCATTTTGTCCAACTGTTTGAAAATCTGAAAAATAAATGCAAGTGATTAGAATTATAGTTTATTAACTAGGTATTTCTTTGTTGTTTAAAATAGTGTGTTGGTTATTACTAGTGCATACCTGAACTTGTATGAGGGTATCTTCAATAGATGAATTTTGTGCACAACTTTGTTCTGGTTCATTCAGACATTCTGCTATTATCTCCATTCTTTGTTTTTAACTATGTATGGTCGCTCTGTGCTGCTGCATGCCGTTTTCGTCTATCTTCTTGACATCCAAATTTGCTTGGAGTACAACCTGGTCTCATGCGCACTTGCGATACTTTTCCCATAATATGATACTCTGTATAATTGAGCATATCGTTTGGCAACTAGAAAATAAAACATGTGTCTTTAGTCCAATGAATACAACTGACATATTCTAAATAAGACAATAAACACTTTGACTTTGACGATTATAAAATAGATAACCTTAAATAGTATATTATTGTTTTAATGTATATTTACATCACATTTACATTACCTACACTATGTTGAGCGAATACTTACATCGAAATGATCTTCACAAAAGTACATTGTTGAGTTTGTTGAAAAACAATGACTATCATTCCTCCTTGCAAGTGTTAGCCACTTTTTCCGTATTTGTTGATTTCTTGGAACATATATAAATAATTTGGGCGTTTTTATGCTTGTACTTTCACACTGAGGCACTACACAGCACTTGTAATAGTTATACGACGGCAAATCCATTTTATTTTAAAACACTTCCAATCTTAGTAAACAAACAGTTTTGTTTGGCGAGCCGTGACGTCATTCAAGACGCCATGACAGTCTTAGGCGTTTTGACGGAAAATTAAATTGATTTTTAAATGCAAAATACTAATTGTAAATATTAGTTTTCCCAAAATATATATTTTTTTGGATAAAATAAGTGTCTAGGTGTATAAATAACTAGTTTTTAAAATTTTGTCAACTAGCGGAAAGCACTAAGGGATGTATTTTCAATAACAGGGATGTATTTTATCGAAAACAATATCTTGAATATTATTCATTTTATCCAAATTTTAGTATTCATACAAATATGAACCCGATTCTGAGAAATAGACAAATGCCTTCATCACGACAACGAAATGTTCATCGAAGTAGATATATATATAAAACTTTCAAAAAATTGCTTTTAGGAGTCCATGACTGCGCAGAAATTTCGAGCTATAGACGATTGTATAGCAATGTTCTAGTGTACTCAGGTCAGGAGGGCATTGCAGAAATCCCAATGACACACCCATCTATGGACGCACCTCTATGACTCCCTTTTTTTATTTTTTATTTCGTCGTTTGTGAAGTAGATTCCATTTTTACGTCACCCAAAAATTTTAAAGCGCTGATAGTAGTGACCTCTGAGGTAGGACAAACCTTATAACGGATGAAATGGGAAATAATTTATACATACAACTGTAAAATATAAAAAAAAGTTCTTTTTATACCTACATTTAAAGAATTTTGATCGGAATCAAACATTGTATACACCTATTATTTTCATGAATTTTAAATTATTTGTTAATTTTTTTTTTTATAATCAACAGTACTTTATTATTTAAGCAATTGCTTTTGTTTAATCATGTAAAAAAACACAGAGAATCATAATCATTTTAAAAGCTATTGTACATGTTAGTTACACAAAGTGTCAATAGATGGCTCGTTCCTTACTATGAACATTATTCTTTGTCATTTGTGGTTAAGTTAATATTCAAAATGATATCCCAATCATTACTATCGATGCTAGTACTAAGGGGGATATATCGCAACGATATATCCTCCTTAGTACCATTTAAAAAATAAAATATAAAAAATAGTAATAGTACTTCTACACTCTTTAGTTCTGGATTATGACAGTAGATGTCATAGACGCCAATATTTCTTTTAATAATTTAATTAAATACATTAAATGATAGATTTTCAATAAGTTATATCAAAAACGATATCTTGAATTCTAATAGCTTTATTTAAATTTTTATATTCACGTCCATATGAATCCTATTCTGAGAAATAGACAAATGCCTGCATCACGATAACGAAATGTTTATCGGAGTTGATATATATACAACTTTCAACAAACGATTGTCGGGAGTCCCAGGCTGCGCAGGAAATTCGGTCTTAAGACGAATGGTAGGCATTGCGTACCCACTGACGCACCGCATTGACTCCTTTTGCTTCTTTATTTCGGTGTCTACGGTGTAAACTTCATATTTTTCAATCATTCGAAAACAAAATTATAACGACAATGGTATATAAAACAATCTTTATCACGGATAAAGTGGTAAACAAGATTTTAGAGTTTACTGCTTGGGAATCGTTTTATATACATATATATATATACGATATATATCATTGTTCATTAGCTTTCCGCCCGCAGCTTAGCCCATGTGGACGTAGAATGTATTCCTTTTCCTTTTATGTGGAAATATTTTGTCGTTAATCCTAATCTTGTTTCCACTTTCAACTCTGATTCCGGTACTGTTGATTGATTTTGATCCCGGGCATGTTCTCGATTTTAAACCCGACCCGACATAAAGTTGACCTCGGTCCCTTTTTCAATATTCATACATTTTTATATTCAATATATATACATTATACAACCCCATTACCCCTTCCCCAATTGTTTAAGTAGTTGTAATTGTGAAAAACGTGTCACTGTTTATACTGAGCAACATTATTTAGAGTGATACCAAATTTTGTAATCGTACCTCTTTCCATACAAAAGCTTCATAAAAAATTTTACACTTTTTGAATTTCCAATAATCGTTTCATAATCCCCGTAGTCCCTACCTTATAACAAATGCATGCTATCGTCTGCCCAATGTTTGCTCAATCGGGCTGATAATTTCGGAAATCGCTTGACGAGTCAGCTAGTGCAAAGGGAATTCCGCCTTTAAATGTTTAAACATGTAAATGAAATATCTAATATGCCTCCTTTTTATGGGTGAAATTTTTTTTAACATCGGTGTAGCGGTTCGATTAAACAGTGCAAATGCGTAAACAATGTCGGTGACAAATAGGCATTAGTAGATATAAGAGAAAAAACACGAACTCATTCGAACGCAAAGTTTTTAAAATTTTGAGACAATCGAAGACCACTTCTCGAGCGACAAACATACGATTTTTAATTTATCTGTAAAGAAATAAATTAAAATCCAAAGATATCTTTATTTCGTAGGTTGTACGAGACTCTTAAAATATGGCCTTATACCTACTACGAGTTTACTATTCATTCGGAAGACAGTTTTCCATCCAAAAGAATGAGCAACGAACTTAAAAGTGAGATACTTTTCAGTTCTATTGAGTTCTATACAATTACAAAGAAAAATTAAAATAACAAAGAAAAAACATAGAAAAAGAAAAGTGATAGGTCGTCAAGCTGGATGTTTGTGGACATTTTGTCCACATAGTGAGAAATTGTATTATACCCTTTTTTTCCGAGTAATTGTTTAATAATAATATTATACTCGTTTGAAGGTATAAGTTTTGAACATGCACACACAGAGTCCCTTAAATGAGTTTGTAACTTTTTGTAATCGTCTGACTTTTAGATAGTGCACGCCTCACAACGCGCGAGCATTTGTGTGTGTGTGTGTGTGTCTGTGTGTATGTTTTCAGTATGCCACTATGTGACGATTTTGCAACATAAAATCGCTCTTTAAGTTAAACATTAAATCAATGAAAAAAGGATGTTTAGAAAACTAGACAAATTATAAAGTCAGCGTATTTTTAAATTCATGTACTTAAGTATTAGGAACTCTGTAGATTTTGATTTATTTGCGAGTGACAAAAATTGTCGTCTCCTGACAGGGTTAACTTAAAAGCTTAACTTTTTCTTTTTCTTTTAATAAATTATGCAAATCGAATAGTAAAATCAAATGTAAGTAATCCTACAAAGCGACATCTAGCAGGAAAAGTATCGCTTACGTAATGAAGAAACAACAAATAATGTAGTATGCATTAGTTTAAGTTAACGATGGACCTTACAGATGTCGCTAAAATAAAATTATAAGTACAAAACATTCGAAATTATAAATAAAAGTTTTTGTATTAGGTATTAATTTGAAATGAAGTCACTTTCTACTTGTCAACACAAAAACGAAAAATAAACGAAACTAAACTTCACACTGATTAGTCTAGGTAACAAATTGAAAATGGTAAAAAATGGAGATACATACTGGTCCTAAAAATACGTGCAATAGCTCATTTGATCCGGAATAATGTCTAGAAAAATGTTTCTAAAGCATTTATTATCACATAAAAAACTGAAAATTTTATAAAGTTTGAGATGAAAAAAAGAAGATATTTCGTTTACGCCGATATCTCGTAATATTTGAGAAATTTGAAAAAAAGATCCTTAAAAAGGAGAAAATGTCCTTTAAGAAATCCCTAACTCTTGGAACTCTACCTCCATTATTTATAAGTTTAATTTAACATTGATGGGCCTCCGCGCAGCATTTTAAGGTAGCGCGCGCCTCGTCAAAATTGAATACGTCATATTAATTAATTTTTTAAAGATAAATATTAATTTTAAAAATTGAATTAATTATAGTGCATTCAGGATACTTTAAAGAATTAATTTAGTGGGAAATTTAAATTAGAATAAATTTTATTATATAATAAGTTGGACAATTGTCAATTATAATAACAAAATTTTCTCCAATTTTCGTCTTTATTCTACATTTAAAAATGTGTTAAATAATTGTAATAATTTTTTTCCTTTCATGGAGTTCTTTTATACATGCTTAAGTCAAGATCAAGTCATTAGTTTCAAAAATTTCAATATTTTTCTTATAATTAATTTTTAAATTAAACAATATTACTTAGACTTTTCAGTTTTTATGGAATCAGAAAAAAAATTCTATAAAAATTAGTTTCAGCGTATGCAAAAATGTATTGATCATTATGGCGAATATATTTTGAAAAATAATAAAGTCATATTAAATGATATGTATTTTATGATAGCAGCTCTCGTACACGCGTTTTTATAGTAAAAAAAATATTTTTTGAACTTCAGCGGATTTGCATTATTGAATCAAACAACTATACCGATTATAAAATTATTTTATTCAAAGAAAGCTACATTACCCCCGAGTGAGATAGCCTATATTTTATTTCGATACAAGCATTTGTCCCGGCTTCGTCCAAATCGGAACCGTAATCGATCGGGGAATCGAAGCTTAAACCAGAACGAGGCTCGAGAGTCGAGAACTGCATCAAATTCTGAAATCGGTTCGTGTCGAAATCGGTTCATTTCTTCGAAAGATATCGCGAACGAAAGATTTTCAAAAAAGATTTTTTTCTAAATAACTTATAATTTTTTTCATTTATCGATTTTGAAAACTCATTCAACTTTTTCATCCAAAAAACTTCATGCATTAAACAATACAATGAGCTCTATTTAAGTCGATTCACTAAAAAAAAACCCTTTAGCGACATATAAGACACGTACAAAAACAATAACTTTCACCAATGTTTTAGGGTTCCGTACCTAGTGTGTGTGTTAACTGGACCCTATTACTAAACCTCCACTACTCGTTCATCTGTCACAGGACTTAAAATTTTCAAAAGGTATGTATTACTGTGGCCGCTATAACAAATAATAAAAATAAAATAAAGTTAAAATGAAAGGATGTCCCCATAGAAGCAACGTGCTTTTTTCGATGCTTTTCTCTAACTAAACTTTTTTAAATATTTATGTATAGTCAAATATTGTACGGTGGTATAGAACCCTTCTTGCGCGAATCCGACTCACGCTTGGCCGGTCTTTTATATAGTACTTTTGAAAACGGGAAAATTTTGAGGCTGGCCTCCCAAGCTAACCGCCGCAAGCACAGATTTATTCTTGTGCACACGCGTTATCATTGAGCGCGTGTTATTTCTTAATAAAATTGCTACTGTACAATACCAAGGTAGTCCTGGTAGTCTCCTAAGAGATGGAGAATTTCAATAATTCTCAAGTGAATGTTAACGACTAGTAAAATATTTTACACGCTACAAATAGTATACTATATATTATACGGGATTTATCTTTAAATGTGAGCACGTCTAACAATAAAAATGTTTTTTTTTAAATACTATCATTCTTTTGTTTATCGTGTTGAATTTCTCAATGACGTCTGTTTATTGTAAACATGTTATAAGAAATAACACAGTATGTTGAAAAATTTAATATCAAATAATGTTTGAATTTCTAAAAAATGCGGTATTGTAGATCAGACGACGATAATGCGTTCGGTGATTCTTGTCCTATTGATGTGGACAAAAATCATTACAGTGGCAAATTTAAAGACTAGAAGCTTCCTCAAAAGATCCGTTAGAAACTAATGACAAATATATTTTTGAATGTTAAAGTAATACTTGTAGGTAATTTGCCAAAAAAACTACCATAAATGCCGTAATGCGTATGTTAGGCTAATTTGTTAAATCAAGTACGAGAGCTAATTAAGAAAACATCGACCAAACGCGTGTCGGGTAATGAGCTGTGTAGGTTCCGTAGTTAGCGGTCACGATATATGGCCTTCGAAGAAGGCTTTTGGTTTATATACACTCATATTATATCAGTGTATGGCCAAAACTGAGCATCCTGTTCTTTTATCCTGCTTAGACTTTCAAAGAACAAATTAAAAGGAAAACTACCTTTGACAGATGATGAGATGACGGCAAACAGTAAATAAGAATTTTGAGAACTGACTTAATTTCTTTTCATAAGAATTATATGTGTGTTTCCGTTTCAGGGGGTGTACGATCGAAAATAAGAAAATGTGTCCACGCTCTTTTTTAACCTATAAAGGAAATCTATACCTGTAAAGGAAAGAGGAATGCTTATAGGATATCTACGTTTTCCGTCTGTCCGTCTGTACGTCTGTCTGTCAAAATCCTTTTTCTCAGGAACGCGCTGAAGTAACAAGTTGAATTTGACATCAAATACTTTATCTCGGCGGTCCCTTAAAGCTAAGTAACGAAAAAAAAAAATATGGTATAAAAATATGCTTTAAATTTTCAAAGTCACGAATAAATCAAAACCTATAAGCTAATTCCCACTGAATCAGAATCGTGAAATATGGCGAGAAGAAAAGTTTCATAGCACAAGTAAAGTACACAAAAAAATGCGGAAATTGATAATTTCGTAGTTACATCATATGAAAAAAAATATTTTTTATGATTGAAACTTATATTTTCAATTAAGATGGACCGTGATGTAGACTAATATATTGGACAACATTTTTGACTTCACGGTATGAAATTTATAATTTTTAAAAACCCCGATATTTTTAAATTATAACTTTTTCTGAAAAAAAAAAACAGTAATTTTAGGATTCCTGAGACCAATATCTTACCAGTATCTATATCGACCACAAATAAAAATCATCGAGACTCTAAATGGATGAAATATCTACTTAAATAATTAAGTTCGTACGAAACCGTTAGGGTGCGAATCCTAATAGCAATTGTCTGTTTTTTTCACAGTTAAATAAATTACTTATCAGTTTATTCTCGTATTTGACAGTGTGTAAATGAACAACACTGCGTCTCTTGTTTTCCAAATAGAACATAATATTTTTATTCAATCTACTTTATTACGACATTTCAAAAAAAAATACGCTGGGTCATATAATACACCATAAATTATTTATTTAATGTGAAAAATATATCATGCATTCTGTGGCATCGATGCCATCTGACTGCGCGCGCGCTTTGATAACAATGCCTAAGTCATATTAATGTCAATGACCTTCGACATCGAGTGACAACGAAAATTCAACTTCGCAATTTCGTTGAACACTAAATCACTATAAGTATGCCTATAATTGATTTGAGGATGCCTCGCAATTCCTCATGTCTCTTATCATCATAAATGGATTAAAAAAATGGGACCAATCAGACACCACATCTTTCCAAAAATTTTTTCCAAATCGGTTAATGAATGACATAGTTCTGAGATAACAAATATAAAAAAATGCAACGGAGTTGAGAATTCTTTTTTTTTTTGAAGTCGGTAAAAATGAAAATCCGTTGCTTGCTGTAGAGCTATAGGAATGGAATGATTATAAAATAATATATGTAATTTAAAATGACTTTTGGCCTCTCTTACAACCCTGAGCAGCCATATCAAAAAGAATATAAAACATATTTGTACAGTACATTATAATGGCTCATCAACGCGTATTACAACAGTTCCGCCATTTGCGAAATCGTTTCATACAAATAGATAATACAGACTTAAGAAACGATTGTTCATTCGAACCTTATGTAATACCGAACAAAACGAGATACTGGCACTCAAAAAAGACGGTCATTTGTCGAAATTTTATGTTATTTACATATAGAACATTTCTATTTTTATATAATTGCAAATATTTGTGTTGAATATTTACAATTTAATCAATAAAAAAATAAATATAATTAAAAAAAAACCCAAAAAACACGCTTTTAAAGCACATCAAACTAAAAAGTGAAAAATAATTCTGAATATGAGCCGAAAAAAATAATAAACTGACGAAAAATTCTAATATTATTGTGGAAAAAGCGTGGGTTGTTCTTTATACGAAAAATGTCACACGCTTAGTTGGATTGATTATTAAAAAATTTGTAATTTTTAACAATAAAACAATAGTTTAAATAATAATAATGCTTATTACTGTTACCAAATTCTATTACTGTTTGTAATAGAATTTGGTAACAGTAATAAGCCACTTGCCCTCACGCAGATGATACGTGACGAAATTATTCGATCCTGGCGATCCTGATCAGGATAATGAGATAAACTTAACAAATTATTGTATTGTCACCGGTTCTTGATATGTGTACAAAGTTTAAATTAAGTCTGTTCGTGCAAAGTGGGACAAAATCAAGTGTAAAGGAGTCGGTTACATACATACATACAGGTGAAGCTAATAAAAGCGCGTTAAAAAGACATTAATGCCCTCCCAGCGACGCCGACTTCATAATAACGATCTATTTATTTGGCAGTCCCTTGCCGGAGAGCGACCACAGCGCGAGCCGCGCCCGCAGGCCGAGGTCGTGACCCGCGACTCAGCCCGGGCACTCGCAGCGATAAGAAAATTGCATAACCCTAGGAACCCCATTCTGAACGTGTACGACAATCTATAAGAATGTCGCATATGAAATACGTCTGCTTTTTTTTGTTAAAAAAAAGCTATATGAAATACGTCTTTTTTTACAAAAAAAAAGAACTGAAATACATGAAATTGATTAAATCTTATAATTTTGCAACTCAGGCTCATATATGTACACCATTTCATTTTTTTTAACTTATTGAGGTTAAGAAGCGGATCATTTTTAAAATAATATTATTGACCATTTTGATTGTGTTATTTTTATGTTAAATGAACAGATAAAAAAGTACGTTTTATGTTATTTTATGAAAATGGCCTTCGAAACTGGCGTCTTTTATGTACAAACCAAATTCGTTTTTTAAATTAAAAATTTATTTCAAAATGTTTAACTTGCTACACACTATGAAGATACTATAAAATACACATTTTCCTGAGAGCAAATCTTTCGTTTGTAATTCACCGAAACACACACTTCCTGTGAATTTAACATACGTAATTGTAGTCTCAAAGTACAATGATACATTAGAATAATATTATGATACTGGACAAATTACTATAAGAACAAGCCACACATACTATAAAACATCTTAACATACCGTAAGAAATCTTTAAATATTCTGTAATACCTTTTGCGGTGTGTAATATTGGCATTTATTTTTATATTCTATCTTCAAAACATTTATTTTGAAATTTAAAATGGATGTTCTTTATAAAAATCACCAATTTTATATGGCGATAGCCCTATCGATTTTCTTAGTTTGAAATAATATCAAGTTTTCCCATTTACGTTAATCTTCTATTCGGATATTTCGGAGTCTTTCTGAACATGAAATTTTGGTGCCAGTAGATTTATCTGACATGCCACCGAGTAGATCTAGCAAAAAAGCGATTATACTTCGTTTCAATAACTGGGAGTCCGTCTACTTAATATGTACGATGAAAATCAACCACGACTTTCGATAGAATCAAACAGTTGCGATATATTATTGATTAAATTTAAGCCGGTGGAGTTAAGGTCTTAGGCAGCGTTTATAAACCACATGGTCTATTTTTTTGAATTTACACTTTTCTCTTTTTTTTTCATCCAAGTAATTTTGGTAGTGATATAATAACAACAAATCCTTCATACATGATTTTATACTTTTCCTAGACGTACATTTTCTGCACATTTTATACAATGTTATGATTGGGTCAAATTAGCCAAACGAGCAATTGCACAAGACAACTCCATTATGCCCTCATATAAGTTCAGCCCAAATCTTTGCCTAGTCTCACTATCTAGACCACACCACGTGATTTGTAAATACCCAATTACATAAATACGTATCATTATCATCGTGTGTGATAAGCTTTTTGTAGGTACTGGTTATTTAAGACTTAATATTATGTCACCCCTCATCTACTTATCGGAACCATAGTTTTAGATAGTTCATTTCGATTACGTGTGACTTCTATGTACTAATTTTGCTTCAATAATATTTATTCGTCGGTCCGTTCTATTTCATACGTTTCGGATGTTTGTAAGTTATTTCTTCATTAATACGTTACCAAATTGCCCTTCATATGTATTGAAGGAAGAGTAAATGTAACAGGAATGGTAATATAAAGATAAAGTAGAAGAAGAAACTACGAGAATCCTTATTTAATTCTGGGTCCAAAACTAGAAGAGCCAGCATGAACAAGATACTTTTTGAAAGTATTTAAAATCACCTTAATCACTTGTGCCTTGCAATATAATTTTCAATAAACGATGCTAGTCACAAATCAACAACGAAAATACGGACATAAAATCTGGAATAAAATTGGGACAGGGGAGGAGTAAATCAATGGAGAGGGGACAAAGGACGAGAAAGAGACTACATCACTGCAACCACCAGCAGGACCCGAAACTAATACAGACAGGCGACGGTGACAGAATTAAATCACTAAAAGACGATTTCAATGAGGAACTAGTCAGATTGTGTCCAAGTAGTGTATGTTGGGGAAGCTGATATCGGCCACCAATTAAGTATCTCTCTTTATATATATATATCTCTGTAGCATTGTCATGTCTATCACAATGCTACAGAGATTTAAGAATAGGGGCCGGAGATAGATGAATGAGTGGAACGCGACGCTCGTGGCCGCTATCTCTGCGCTTTCGGCGGGAAACCCCTAGCGGCAGTAGCGGCTAGGCCTGCGCGCACGCAGCACGCTTTGATTCAAGCAGACTCAATGCCACCGCGAACGACGGCTCGTCTCCTAGGTCTTTTGTTTTGACAATTCGGTTAAATGGAAGTATTGAGGCCACACCTCGCCGCCCATTGTCGGGGCGACTCTCTTTAAAATAGCGGCTGACATGTATTGTTGTAGTAAAAAGGGAGTGTTAGTTCTACTTTCATGAAATTCTTTTAGAGAAGTTTTGTGAAAGATCACTTTTTTCAGTAGGCAACTCCGGCGCTTTTGTTGTCACAAAGCGTTATTGGATTTTACTTTTGGTACACTCCGAGACTTGTTTTCAGTGAGTATTGCGATTTTGGATATTATTATGATAACACGATAACATTATTAACCCTTTGCCAGTTAACACCGCCTAATCTGTCGAACGATCATGAGCTGTATGCGATCAACTTTAATGACGGTCAATAAAATTTGTTATAAGAACTAAGAAAGACGTTAAACGATTTTTAATAGACGAATTAATTGACATCGAAAACGTGTCTAATTATTAATTCTTACAGCAAACCAATTCATATATGAGTGCTGCAATTTTTCTGCATTCGCCAGAAGAGACGTTGCGATTGTTGTCGTAAATAAAAACCAATCAATTGCGAATCTACTTAGCGGGTTGAAAATTAACTGAGTCGGGACATTAGTGCTTCAGAAATTTAAACGTTAGAAGGGATTAAAAAACTTAATTACGAAAACACTAACCACCTGAAAATTTAGTTTTCCATTTCATTGTGTAGACTTTAAGCATCGAGAGAGACTCCGTGGCTTGCGTGCTTTGTAGATAAAGGAGGGACGTACTTTTTCGAATGAAAATTGAAAATCTAATGTTTATGCTATAAATTAAGTAACGTTAATTATTCATGTGTGATCTTCAAAAGTTGCCCTTCCAAATGATATTTCTTATGGTACATAAAAAATGAAACTGACCAAATGCGAGTTCGCCTCGCGTGGATAGGGTTCCGTACAATAAACCATCTTTGTTATTCTTTCTTGACAAAATTGAGACATACATTTGATGCATTTTCTCTTCGCTACTGCTTTTCTTTTTTTTTGGGTTTTGCTGTGAATCATACGTGTGGCCCTATATTCCTAATTTTAGGTAGTTCCAGAAATAAAAACGATTTTTTTTATTTTCAAGCATACTTATCTTTAAGCTATATTTTTGAAATCTGTTAAGTAATACAAATTTATCATAACAATGTCGTTCATTTCATATGTCACATTTGACCAACTTTTGCTTTAATTGGCACCTATGTGTTGATAATTACAAAAGAAAGCTTTGATCCACAAAATCTATAAGTCGACGGGCTTGCAGGCACTAGGACGATCCTGTGAGGGTTATGTTTCTTCAATAAATGTTAAAAAATAAAATTCTTTTAAAATTTCATTTTTAATGAATTTAAAACAGTTTATTTTCTTCATAAATATGTGACAATATACTTTTTTTTTTTAATCTTATTCGCGATATATATAATATTTACCTAGGTACAGTCACCGACAGAAACAGCCAGAGGCGTACGAACAGATGGAAGTTAAAATTACACGCGAAATGAGATCTCATGTTCGTGTGAGTTCTTACTAATCACCTGTTACCGTATAAAATACAACCCATGAGAAATCAGAACGTATCAAAAAACGAAACCGGATTGTTACTATTAAGTTATCCAAGCTATCGTACAATTTTAAGTGTAATTAACTTTTATTGACGTCTTATCCATAGACACGTAACTGACTTACACAAGCGATTGCTAATGTGCGACTTCCTTCCTACACCGAATCGGTAATACGATTTACTTCACGTACGTTCGAAAAAAAACTCGCATTATGCCGTGTTACGACCGACCAGCGGGTAAAGTGTTATGCATTAAACTGTTTACTTGTTGTGTCTTTTCTTCGTTACAATGAGGAAAATTTCATTTTACAGAATTACAATATAGGATTGTATAGACAAAATTTTATAATAAATACGCTCGTAAAACAATGTATGCTATTAAATTATAATAATTACCGTTAATTGAATTTGTACATACATAAATTGTTTTTCTAAAATGTTGAATGTTGGTGTATTTTGAAAGTAAAGGTACAAAGTGGCAAGTGAATACAATCTTCAATTGTAACCATTTACATGACGTCATCACTGACAATGACATATTGAGGTTATTACAATCTATAAGACCAGCAGTCTAATACGATTGCATGGCACATTATATAAACTTCTTATAGGTTTCATACACGCTACGTAATAGACGTAATACTAACAGGAGCGGATCCAGGGGGGTCATGGTGTCATGAGAGAGTAGATAGTCATCGCCGCCCATGGATATTTCTAACCTAGGAGGAGTCAACCAGTGCGTTGATGCAATAAGTAACTAGGATGTACTAAGACATATTTAATAGCAATACATACTGCTCTAATTATTATCTGCTTTTACCATCTAAATAGTGATAATGTCCTACATATATGTAGGTCGATAGTTGTTAGTACAATTTGTCGCATTACAATCTGTTTGTTCATTATAGTGTCTTTAATCTAGAGGGTCGGCGCTCGCTGTGCAATTTAGATTGTAGTGAAATTATAAAAGTTAAAGGTTTATATACATCTTTTTTTTTAGTGTATGCTACTTCAGAGGCGTTTACCCTCTCCCAATCCTTCTATCACGAACTTCTATCACGCAGATTTCATACGCTGCTCTGAAATTGGGTTAGGGGCCTTTTAACGATCGTCGTTCACTCCCGGTGGGAACGTCCGCGACCGGCGGCTTAAAATTGCTGGCCGAAGTCTAAGGTACGAAGAAACGATATAACTCGACTTAATAACTCGCTTTGCAGTCAAGTCGTTCGACACCAAACCCTCCGATTCGAAAGTAGCGCGCCGAAGAACGCGGCCGCCGCGGCTTGCGAAATATCGTAATCCCCGGTTATTCAATTTTTTAGAACAATAAATCTTATTAATAAGACAAACATGGTGATGTTTGTAAAACATTTTAATCTACAATCAGATTTATAAAAGCCTAGTATATTTTTTAAGATTGTTTAGCCCTTAGCCCTTAAACCAGTGGTTTCTAAAATTAGTAAATTTGTAAAAATACAGATTGTGAGCTTAATAAATTTTATGCGACTGATTTATAATCGTGTACCTCCCTATTTGAAGATTTATAAATATGTATGTATAACTGTGAATATTTTTTATGGTAAATAAAGTTCGCTGAACTTATTTAAATAACGAATCTTAATGTATTCCAATAAGCAATACCGTAAGAGGACTCTTAAGCAGCATCGAATTTCCAAGTTTCCGTTTTACAAAAAAAAAAAGACACCGTGTTTATTTATATGTATTATCTTTCTTTGAGAACAAACCAAACGTTTTTGGACTTCTTTTATGGCCTCACTGACAAAAACGGAAGGCTGTGAGCTGTTTTTTGACAAAAGTGGATGTTTTACTGCCACGTATTCTGCATTACCTCATCCAAGTGTCAATTTTAAAATAACAAATATAGCATAGAACCAGTCGACAGCGCGAACGCATATCATGACGATGACGTCAATTCAACGAATTTGATATTATGTATATAAACCAGTGCACTTTGTAGTTTTGTTCACGTTTTCTTCTTCCTCCTTTTGAAGTGAAGAGCCTTAATTAGTGTGAAATTCAACAACATAGATATATATATATATATACACCACTTACGAAATATGATGGGAAAATCATCTTCGCTTATTTTTAAGAACGTATTAGTTCTAGGACTCTAAAAGGCTTACATAAACATTATTGGGAATATTTTTACGGTCCTCGTTTTAAATTAAATTCTCTAGAATTACTTTTTAATCAAATTTTAATATGTATTTGCTTTTAATTTTAATGTATTTTTTTATTCGTCATTCACTTTACCGTAACGACTACTAACAGTTTTGTTTCTCATTTAATTAATTTAAATAATTTATTTTCTTTATGGTCATGTTTTGCTTAACATTTAATCGGAATGAATTGGTTCTTAATCTATTTTGTTATACCTCGTTAACGAATTCGAGGTACAATAGAATTATATCTAGAAATGCGAATAGCAAAAACCTATTTTATTGTTTATATATGAATAATAATAAATTAATATAATAATAACATGCTAACACTACTTGCAAGTGAACTAGTGTTCACTTAAATTAATTAAATATACCAGCTATCTCTCGTCCGGATTCTACTAACCTGTACGTGCATATAATGATTTTTTTTTATAATTCCCTACCCTCAGTTCTAATCCCGATACCCCTATATCCCCGATCTTGGTCTAATTTTCAATTCCAAACCCAGTTTTGCTGCTGGTGCCATCCCAATTCCTTATACCTAATCCTATGCCGGTCGATACCTGTTTAGATCTCGATCCTGCCCTCAATTCCGATGTAGATTTTTACTCTCGAACCTAAACTATTTTAATTTATATACGTATACAACTATACATATCCGTTAAAATAGTTCGGGTTCGAGACGAGACGAGAAGTAAAAATTTGTACACGCGCGCGTGTGTATAAACAAATTTCAAAATATTTCAGAAAGTCATAAAATAAAGAAATGTAATTATTCTATAAAATAATGTCTTATCTTGATGTAATTTTTCAATAAACCGATTAAAACCGTCGTCGCCGGCACGACTCGACTCGATTCATTGACACGGAACCGTAACTCCGTATATTTTTTGATGTATACGGCTTGAATGGGGTCCCAATTTACGGCCGAATAGGAAATTAAAATACGATTTCGCATTTTAATATAATTTAATAATTTTAACGTTTGATTATGTAATGGCGACATCAAAAAAAAATCTTAAAAAAAGATTTACATAACATCGATTAAATATCCGTGACCGCGGCGGGCGGACGAGTGCCCCCCGCGCCCACAAAAATGACGTTCACGACTTAATCCTGAATAATAAGTAACGTCCAAATTTATTTATTTTGACATTTCCGCGGTTGTCACATCTATTTTTGAAGAGTACAAAAAACATTAATTGATTAAAAATTGATTTGACTCGCCACGATTACTCGTGGTTTTCTTATGTCCAGGAGAATTGTCTTTGTCATTGTTTGTCACAGCTCACACCTGTTTTTAACTGGCCCGGTCTAAAACATAAATTATGTTAAAGTTTCAAATCACCACGTTTCAAATCACGACGGATACGAAAATGTACTTATAAGAGCTCCGCTTTTCCATTAAAGTGACTAAAACTGTCAGTATCCTGGCACATTTTCTTGACAGTATTAATTTTTCCAAGCGGTCGGTACATTTTGACAGATATATGCGTCTTTTTATGGCTCGTGTGCTAAAAAAAAAAACATAATTTTCTTTTTCATTAAGGCACCTGCATTACCTTTTTAGGGTTCCGTACATCAAAGGAAAAATGGAGACCTTATAGGATCACACGCGTGTCTGTCCGTCCGCCTGTCGCAGCTAATTTTCTTCGTGACTACTAGATCGATTAAATTTACATTAGGTACATATAGGTATAACCCTTCGAAATAGAAAAGCATAGAAGTATTCCTACAATAACAAAATGATCAAACCGAATAAGCTTCGTAGTAGGCGTGGCATACGATATTGGCTTCGCCGCCGTACAGGTGTTCACCATGTGGCCTTATTCCTTCTCTTTCTATCGCCAACGTGTATCTCTATTCTTTCTCTTTATTTCTTTTCGATGAAGAAATAATACTGTCATTCTAAATTACATCTAAAAAAGATAATAATAAGGTCTTTTGTAAAAGTTTTATTTGATTTAAAAATATGTCGTATACCTTCATTTACATTTATGTGAGTTATGGGTCACAAATAAACGTACATTTGTTCGACGTTATAATTCTATGCTTTTCTATTTTAATGGTATAACCCAAATACGGACTTGTGACGTAAAGAAATGAATTTTAAATAAGAGATGTTCATCATCATCATCATCATCGCTCAACCTTCAGCCAGTCGCAATTACTGAAAGGGACAAATCCCGATACACCGAAGAGAGCGTAATTATAGGGGGAATGTAGGTTCTAGCTTGGATTAAGAGAGACGGGAGTGTAGAGCCAGCCGGTATTCGTGCAACCTTTAGCCAGAAACTGGATTCGGGATAGGTATTAGATACTATAGTGTGTCAATATATATAGTGGGGAGGGTATGATCCTTCCTTTTCTCTTTCGTTCTTCATTTGCTTTGCTTAGTGCAGGCTTTGACGTCCATTTCTGAGAGTTGGAACAGTTCATATGCAGCCTTTCTAATTTCTACTGTACTCTATGCTAATATTGTTTATTCTTCTTGGTTCCTGTTGTATTGTCTTATTGAGCGAGTCTCCCGAGTGTGAATAACTTTCTATTGTAGAAGAACTTAAAGCAGGGTTGAGTAGATACAGAAAAAAGTGTGTGTGTGTGTGTGTGTCAGCTGCGACGCACGACTGGAGTTTACTCCTTACGAACGATTATAAAATAAATAGATTAGTGAATGAGGGTTAATGAATGCATTTTTTATATTACTTAAAGCATGCATAATACAATTCCTTATATTAATTATACAATGAATTCGTTAAAGTACATAACAAAACCATGAAAACATAAACAATGATAATTTATTAATAAAATATATGATAGTTTATTTATTAATAAAGTTTAAGCAAAATTGATTTTAATCACCATTTACGTCATCTTGCGTTAGCCCGAAATTGCCTCCCTGAACGTAACGTACCGTAACGCCAATTTTGATCTTACTCCCCATGATTTTTTCATACCCCGGGCTTATATATGACAAATAGATTCTTAAGGCCAAGTATGCTTTGATTATGGGTACCTTTAAACGAATATTTCTAGAAAACTGTTATACCTAGCAAACTCAAAAAAAAAATTCTAAGTATACAAAATATGTTCTGAGGTCTACCGTAGGGAAAGCTTAAATACACAGCACGTTCTTTATGATAAAAAATACTAAAGTACGTTCACTTAAAACACTAATACCAATAAATTTCTAACAGGACAAACGATAAAAACAAAATTTAAACATTATTAGTAAAATATAATTATACAGGGTTGGCCTTAAGCATTTTGTTTATAATAAATAGTTTTCTCATTATAAATAAAACTAAAATGTCGCTTACGACAAAAAGTTCTGCGTAACTAAATGACAATCCATCTTCCTTACTCTGCCGCTTTAAGTCGATTCTCCTTCTCACAAAACAGTGTGGCGTGACGCGTTGCGTTTGGCATTGCACTTGGCCTTAAGGAGTAAACACAAAATTTTCAAACTGTACCATGTGACACATCACGTGAAAACGCTTATTGTGAGGATCTCAAATATACATATATGATCATAAAGGGGATAGTATTTCAAAGTTATATAAGAAAATACATGAAAATTGATCATTATCTTCGGAAATACTGCGCCTAAAATTGTAGAAAAAGTAAAGAAATTGGTGCTTTACCTTATAGATTGCCGGAAAACCTATAAGAATTCTATAGCTTGCTTCGTTTCGGATCGTTTCAATGGCCCAGTATAAACTGACACTCGCTAAGTACCCGAATGCATACTTAACGTCTTAATAAATCGATGAACGCCGGCTGCACGCATGAAAAATTGTGACTCATTGTCACGTTCCGCCTGTGCCAAGCGTACGAGCGAGAGCGCGGACGAGCGATAAATCATCTATCTCTCTTCCACTCCATCGGCCGATGCGTCCGAGTAGAAGAGAGACAGCGGCAGCACACAACCTACACGTGAACTGTTTTATCAATTGTTTATAAAGTGGAGTCAAAAGTTTATGTGGTTTCCATTGTTTATTACGACAATTTCAATTAACTCCTTCTTTGTATTATACAATATAATGATAATTCAGCGATAATAATTCAATTCAATTGATAAAAGTATGCAACTTTCCATCAATCTTTTCTTATGACGTTATGACGTAAAATTATCGTCCGTAAATCGACTTTACAGACAACCAATTTTTTTCTTATTTTGCTTTATTGTAAGAGCAGTAACATATACAAACGTCAAACTTGACGTGGTCATAGGTCATGACGTGGCAAACTTAACGAAAACAATAAATAAATATAAGTCAAGTGTAAAAGGGGTTCATGTTAAGTATCCGAAATTGAATGAATGAAAAAAAATTAAGTACTTAACACGAATGTATAATGTTTTAGTACGAAACCCTCGGGGTGTGAGTACGACTCGCACTTCGCCGTTTTTTAAAAGAAATAATATAATTTCATAATTTTCAAATGAATAAAAAGGATGTGGTACACTTTTTCCCATGTTAATACTTATGATGGAATCCAAATTACAAACTTTCCTTATCAAAACACTGTTTTCTCGATCTCAGAATGAAGTAATAAAGAAAACATTCTCTGGTGATGACGCAATCAGGAGAATAATCAAGTCAATATGTAGTTGTGATTTGTCTCGCTTATATCTTATGAAAAATTCAGGATTGTGCTTAAAGCGAAGTACGCGTTCTATCAATTGTACGGGTGACTGTACGAGTTAGCACCGACCACTGTGTGAAAATAAAGCGGGTGACCGACCGACGTGCTGTAAAACCGTGTTGTTAAGAAAGTACCGAATGCTTGTATCTGGTCGCAACCATTAATCGACTACAACGTCATGCCAGCCTGCGCCTGCGGCCCCGCCCGTGCAGGCGTAGACGTGCATTGCAGACTTTCTGCAGTTCTCGCTTATACTCTTGTTCTTACTAGTAATTTTATACGTATGTATTTTAATATTTTCGTGTAGGTTACAATTACTGTTGGCTTTTCAGGATGAATATAATCCATTATGAATTTATCATAATATACTTTTTTCTACCATACTTCCTGTTTCCTTCACTTTAAGGCGCCTAAATATTTGCCTGTCTTACTGTTTTATGTCTACTATTACGTAAAAAAAGTTTCATCTAAATTCGTCGACGGTATTTGCATTATGCTCGAAGGAATAAGGAAACTGACGGACAAGAATTATATAAAT
Organism: Eumeta japonica; assembly: GCA_005406025.1. Classification (NCBI taxonomy): domain Eukaryota; kingdom Metazoa; phylum Arthropoda; class Insecta; order Lepidoptera; family Psychidae; genus Eumeta; species Eumeta japonica. The sequence goes on along the minus strand of BGZK01000452.1, from coordinate 386,018 downwards.
AGTGGTTAACTCGGATAAACCTAGCCTAGCGTAATCATGTTTTCTATTTTTTTAGAAATAGAGTAACGCCTTAAGATGTTACAATAATAAAGAGAGCTAAATGCCCACAATATTATGTAAAGAAAAACTGAGAATTATAATTCGTCTAACAATTTGTTTGCAGAACATTAGGACAACACTTTAAACCTATAACTACAGTAATAGTGTTAATTACATGAAGCTCGCAACTTCTATTTACTTACGAACAACTTAATGGGTGAATTTCAAAGAAAAATTACAAAACAATTTCCATAAAACTCTGATATAGTTTAAAAAATTACTTTTTATTTAATTAATTAATACTGAAATTCCAATATCAGTTTTTAATAAATAAGTGCTCTTTAAAAATCATATTATAGACTGAATTTTTTTATTAATTAATTTCATTTAAAGTTAATCACAATGGGCAACCAGATGTAACCGTGACATAGTTTTAACTCCTTTCTCATCTTCTTCTTTTTAAATATTATCTAAATCCATTAACAGACGATAGTATGTTTTTGAATGCCGGATACTAGTGCTAGTGTCGCCACACATCACAAGTAACAAACCGATCGCACGCTGCTAACTCGACTTGCTACTTTTGTATTCTACAATCGTAAATTCAAGGATACTTCCGAAAGCGATACGAATATATCACAGCACTAGTACGCGGTTACGCGTAGACGTGATTCAACTTTATTGACCTGCTGTGCCGGCATAATTTGACCTCCTAGACGTACGAATCTATTGAATAACGAACATTGCTGAGGTAGCATAGTACAAATGCGTCGTTGAAAATACATCATCTTGAGAGTTTTTTACATTTTTTTTCCATCTCTAATAAATCATATAAATACATACCAGTTAACTCGTCAAAAATTACAATTTTATATATACCATTAGAAATCCTTCGGTATATTGCACGGACCGACGCACTTTACCAAGAACACCATTCCGCTTCTGTCATCGCCATGCGTGATCTGGCCACAGAAAAAAGCTGTTACTCAGAAGTTGACGCCGTCGATAGCTTATTTCCTTGTTTGTTAAGTTAATTTTATGAATCATTCCATGAGCATCTGTCTATATATATAAGCACGACTCGAAAACAAACCGGCGACATAAATATGTAATATTGACTTTATAAATATGCATAGATGCTATATGCACATTTTATTGTATAATTAATCTAATTAGTTTTCTAAGCAGATATATATGTAAACAATCTACGCTTGATGAATCGTTTACTTATACTGATATGTGTTATTATATGGCATCGTTAGTTTATTTGTTTTTAGACGTCTACAACGTAATAAAATTATAGACGTGTGCGTACGCTAAGTTATATATGTGACTATTTTTCGTTATTTTTGCGTGTCATAAATTTAGGACATTTCTTCTTTTATTAATCGCACTGATTTTTATATAATCATGCTGTAATAAATACGTCACATTAAAAAACCGGACAAGTGCGAAACGGACTCTTACCCTGAGGGTCCTTACGGAATTAATTATATATGTAGATAATGGGGCTTGCAGAATTCGATTCAATTTATTGAGCTCAAAAAGTATTTAGATTATAAAAATCGACAGGTCAAGAAATCTAAAAATTAGGTTTAAAAATATTTTTTTTTAACATTTGTGTGTATAACGATCTTCTGGTTAATTTGAACTATACCAATGAAACTTGCGACCTTCCCCACTGCTTTTCAGCCTAAAAATACATTGTATTTTTAAAATTGATCTTTAATAAATTTAAAAATAATTACGAAAAAATGATTTTCTAAAAATGACATGAGAGCCCTCCAAAAAAGGAGCCAATTTTGATATATATATATAAATTTTTTATACATCACTCGCTGTAATGATGATTTGTAAAGAACGCAGTACTAGCTCGAGCACGTTCCCCAGGGAGTCAGAAATCTGAGAAATAAAGGTATAGCTGCAATGATTCCTTGTACAATAAAGCCCATTCCACAGCTGGGCGGTTTCACCGCCGCCCGTCGGCCGCCGTAGGCCGGCGGCGTGCGTCGGCCGCGCGGGCTTGGTATGCGCAGGGCGCGCATTTTCACTGTCATCCAATCAAATCGAATGTCGTATTGTATGCGACACTTTCTATAAATGATGCGCAGTTATGTATTGTTGGGACATGTCTGGAATTTTAAATAGACGTTTGTTTATGCCGTGCCGAGATCGAAATATTTGCGATCCGTTTCGATTTCATAGAGAGTATGTCTAAATTGCGCAACTATAATCACTCGAAAGTGCATAAATTACGTCAAAGCTTCACTTTTATTCTTGTCAAAAACTTTTATTTTTGTTTTTTCCCCTCTTACCTTTTTTTTGCGTGTTTTTTTTATTTTGATTTTTCGTTTAATTAACACGTTTACGCTGTTATTGTACGTAAGTACATCCGCGGCCTCGTCCGCGAGGACATAGAATGAGTTCTTTCATCTTGTGTATCGTCCGACCACGCTGTCAAGCGTAACTCCAATAGCTATCCCGTTCTCGATTCTAATCCTGGTCCTACTCTCAATGCCGATTCGACAAAGCACTGTCTCCCCGAGATATAGCGTTATACCGAAAAAATAATTCGCATACTTTCCCCTACTTTTTCCTGTTTTCAGCCATTTATTTCACCATCTTAAACATGTTTTTTTTTTTATAATAATGTTATTAATTTTCGGTCTACTATATGTTTACTCTGACACGTCGATTCAAGAAATCCCCACACAATGATTCAATCTTCTTTTTTAACTTTCCAACATATAAAATCAATGATTACAATAGCCTTTTATGACCTGGCTAGAGATTTCGTGAACCCGTTAGTGAACTCAACATTCAAACCCAGCCGTTTTCACGTGACGCACAAGTACACAAATAAACAGGCAGGCAGAAAAACTTCGAAAAACTATCGAATCGTGTTCTGTTCACGATCCCAAGGGTGCTCAATTTTTTTATATGTTCAATATACATATTTTTGACTCTCTACAGTTTTATCATATTAATAGATTGACATGTCAATAAATTATATTGATGTATTCGCATTGCCTTGCACTAACAATAGTCAGTTTTTAGTTTGTACCCATTGGTGTCCGAGATTCAAAATTTTTTAAATATTTTAAAACATTTGTTACACATTATATTAAATATATTTTAAATACTCAATTCGATTTGTGGTTCTCGTAAATAAACTTAATTTGAATACACACGGAAACGGGATATTGACAATGAACAAAGGTCTACAGACTGACTCTGTAAGATCAAACGATATGGTTATAACGTCATAATTGCATCAAGACGAGAAAGAAGGGTTGCCATCATTCACCCTCGGTGACCTAATTTTGAGGTTGTAACGATATCAATTGGATTGCTTTAAGCTTACAGATTTGGTCTGCTTGAGTATCGCGTAATTAGACAGAGAAGTGAATAACTTCTCGACAACTCTATTTTAGCAATTTAACGGCACTTAACAAATTGACATAAAGCCGTAATAATATTGATATAACATTAGAAATGACAAAAAAGATGATAACATATTTTATTCATAAATGCAATTTTCACTTCTTTTGTTAAATCACATCCCTTGAGAATAAATTTATTTTGGTTGTGTTGCGAAATTCAGTTACGTCATGAATTAATTATTCATGACGTATTAGTTATTCAATGTTATGAATTTAGTTATTCAAACTATTTACTTATTTAAACTATTTTTATTATATATTTAACCCGCGGCTCCGCCCGTGTGAACTTGCAATTAATTCCTCATTTTCTATATGGAGTAATCCTGCTATCATTGATACTGATCTGATTCCGTTTTTAATTTAAGTTTCGATTTCACAGTTAGTTCTGGTACGTTCTTGATCCTGTTTCTGATTTAATTCCGATTCTGGTTTCTAAACATCGACAACTAAACATCGTCACAAAATCGCATTTGTAATATTATAATAACAGTACATAGTATTGACAGAAGACGCAGTGTAAGAACTCTATCTTACGTTTTGGTTTATTGTGACTTTCTTATCATTTAACGATTATTATTAATAATATATTAACAATCGCATTGTTGATACTCTCTCTTGCTTTCGCTTTCGCTCTACCTCACCCTCTCTCACTATATCTCCCCCTCTCTCCTCCTCCCTCTCCATCCTTATCGCACACTCTCGCACCGTTCCTTCTCCAGACAAAGCAAATAATAAGCATAGCCAACTAAATAAAATTAATGACTTTAAATGTTTAAGGAGCCATACAGATTAACGCATAAAACAATGAGCCGTAACCTATATTTTATGTGAAAATGAATTCTATCAGTTTTTTTTTAATTTTGTTTAACCTTGCAATTATTATCGAATTATAAGTAGACATACCCATAAACAGAGAGAAAGATGAACAGACAGTTGCCTAAATAAAATAGTGTGTTCTGTTTGCAGATTAATGTTCATTAAAATCAATTTAACTGTTGTTACAAATAAACACAAAAAGCATATCTATTTTCTGGTGTCCAATTATCTCCGTGTCAAATTTCATCGAAATCGGTTTAGGCGTGACACTTTTGAATTTATAATATTAGTATGAATTTTAGACCATCGAATATACTCTCTATTCAATATTATATTTTTGATGTTGCTACAACAGCAACACTTGATCTATCATGCATCATTTCGAGCCACAAGTAGGTACTCGCCGGTATGGATGACAATAGCAAATAGTTTGGCGCCTGTTTGTATGCATAACCTTAGGAGTCAATGTCGCGCAGCCGGCTGCGCCCCACGCAGCCGCTAAGTAGAGCGGTGTTACCAGTATTACATGCCATTCCACTTGCTCGAAATATGACCTAAATATTTCGATAATCTTGACGTAACACGTGTTTGAATTTAATCTCTGTTCATGCAAGGTTAATAATTTAATTTATGCTTTAAGCGAAATATAATTTCTTTTTTAGTATTCACATTCAAAATGCCTTAAACCAAGAAATAATTATTTAAGTGCTTACACTAAAAAATATATGTTTTTATTATAACAATAAAAGACGTCTCGATTAGCGATTTTTGGATTTTTTTTGCATCGAATTTTCTTTGAAATATACTTATCCAATAAAATATGTATTAGCCTCTGATTTATCGTAAAAATTATAATTAATAAGTATTTAACATTTATATTGTATAAAAGAATTGAATTTGAAGACACTATTAGTAATTGAATGCTGTAAACTAAAACTGTTTTTTTACTCAAATTCCTTTTGCAAGTTACTTGTAAAGTAAAGTCAGTGTTAATTTTTGCCATACAAGCAAATGCATTATTAGTATGCATTGTGAAATATTTGCCTTGCGTTTTTTGTCTATAAAACGTACTGTTTATACGCATCTATCAAAACATTCCATTTTACAAATTAAACTAAGAAGTAATAGATCGAATTTCTATTTTTCATTTGCATCGTAGTCAAGCGCGACAAAAGTTTTTCATTTTATTCAAAACACGATTTCTCTGTTTGTCGACAGGAGCGGAGAGTGACCGACCGCCGGAACGTGTAATGAAACATGTCTGCCTACATTTGCGGGTTTCTTCTTCTGGTGAGTGTACGCCGTTAGCACAGAACTCTATATTGACCCGTCGCGGCCGGAAGCTGGCTTGCGGTTAGCACGTCACGTGTTACGAAATAAATACATTGCCGATGTTCATAACCGTATTACAGTACAACGCGCGAAATTTTGCCGCTGTGAAGTTAGTCACGAAAGCGTCGCAATGACGTAACAAGGGAACGCGGGGCAAAATAAGGAAGGGCCGGGAAATATTGTACCTACGTATCGCATCATTCGTAAGTGCTTCACAGCGGCATATTTTCGTGAATTGTACTGTACCTGTATGATAATTGGAAGCCTTTATTTGGTTAGATATTGAAGTGGTGGTAACGAAATTCGTTTTATAATTGTAACGACGTGGCAATAGAAATTGGGAAAGTTCTATTCCACCGTATATTTAATATTATAAACGATTTTTATTGTTTTTTGAATAAATTAATGAATGAAGAATTTTTATATGTTCACTATTTATTACTATTATTTACCACTTTATGTGCTATTTTTCATTTTTTGTATAGATATACGTAAAATAACAACATATTTAGAATTTGAAAATGTATAAAATTTTATGGAAAACTATTACAAAAAACATAGCCAGAAACGATTTCCTCGTGTCTCGTACGGAGAATAAAGCTAAAAATAATTTGACTGCCATAAAAAAGTCTAACTCAGAAGATTCACGACTATACGTCACTGCTTTAATTAGTCAATTCTTGCTAATGCGCGGTGTAAGAAAACCTTGTGACCTCGCGTACCTGTAGTCGTCAGTCTGATTGACGTACGCATAGATTAGTCATGACCAAGTGTTACTTAACGGATGTGTCCCTTGATTGAATTAGAACAATTCAACTTTTGAAGTGTGATTGACGTGACGCCACGCCAAATGAAGTTATATAATCATCCTCTGGTTTTGATTGAGGTATATTTATTAGAATTTTATTTGTTTTTAAAATGATATTCTAACAAACCAGCTTGCGGTAATGTCAATCGGTCAGTTGACTTTTGTAAGATGCATCAATTATCATACTTATTATGTTTCCACGCGAATTGGCCGACGTATATTCGACAACTGTAAATGTACACACCCTTAACAATTGCCAAATAATTGTCCATTTAGCAATCATCTTCACCTAAAACACATAAAATGTAACAGTGAAATTATGTGTCCACTAAATCTACTTTTAAAATCACTCGGGTGCAAAAAAAATTTGATTGTTACGTCGTAGTATACATAAACCATTAATATAATCATGTTAAAGTAATTTCTTTTCATAAGCAGTTACTGAAAAACCGAACATTTAACACACGTAATTACCGGTACAATTTAGTATCATGCATATATTTCGACAACCATTTCAACACTAGCGCTATGAATCTCGTCAAAATAGTTTCATGTGTTTGTTTCATACCGCAGTCGCAAAGGCCCGTCAAAAGCTAAAGTTACATAAGTCCAGAGATACGAAAGCGCCGTCGAACTGGATCCAGATAAGTACAAAGGGCGATAGTAGTCCGGCGCGAGCGCAGCGCTGCAGTGAAAGTGCTTTTTGCCCGGAGTGTTGCCGCCGCGCCGGCTTACCGCCGCATTAGCGTCATACAAGAACGGCTACGACACTAGACGTGTGCTCCGAGTGCGGTACCCAATACAATAATATTGTAGGAATCACAAAGCGATGCGGCGATGAAATCAAAGCACATTTGCAAACACAAATCATTCATTTCTATGTACCGGGTAAATTATAGCAGGCAACTGACTCGACTCGACTTAAACATTATGAAGAAGTACTCGGGCAACCGAGCTTTGTTCGACATCCCCTTTCACGTAATCATAAGGTAACTTCACCACGGGAAAAGTTTCTTATGTTTATTTCCAATAATAAATATTTAGATGTATTATACCGTACGGACACTACATAATATATAAAACTCACATGCTAACTGCTCTCTTTCTAGCTATTATGTAGTGTCTAGTTTATTATATGTCTTATTTGTTATGTAGTGTCATCTATTGTTGAAAAAGTTACATTAACCATACTGACACTACCGCACTATCCAGTAGCACAGCAACAATATAACTACCACAAAATTCTACGATATAGCACTATAAAATAACGTTAAGAAAAATATTTTTTGAATTGAGATTTTTCTAGGAAAGAGAAATACATAGATAAACTGAAAATAATATATTACGAAAATGTAAATTTTAATTGAAATCGTTAGAACCGTTCTTGAGACGCCAATTTATAAGATATATATGTATACAAAACGTAATAACCTAACCTAATCTGACCTCTATAAACAATCAGCCAAACAAATTTCCAGAAATCAACTGGAACGGTAGTCGGTCTCTGTTCCCTGATTTGAAACCATTAATTTCTCTATTCGTTATTCTTGCTTATATAATATTTAAATTTTATTTTAAATGATTCTTCGATGATATTATCAATTTTTCTGAAATTTCATATTAATTCCTAAATTAATGCAAAAGTTCTATTTAAAATTTCTTAAAATAAAATTTATTTGCAAATATATTATATATTATTCAGAGCATTGACTGACTAAGCTCATGCACGAAGCTTAACCAATTTATTTTTTTTATAGTTCCGCGATTAACAGGGAACCCTTATAAATTTGTCATCTGTCCGTCCGTTAGTCTGTTTTTACGCGGCTCAGCTCAAAGACTCTTAGTATTAGAAAGCTGTAATTTGGCATGGGTATACACACATATTAATCACGTCGACAAAGTGGTAGAATAAAATCTTTGAAAAAAAAAAATTTTACGACACCTCTCCTACACGTAAAGTGGGAAATTTTTTTCTCGTCTATTTCACGGTATGGAGTGCCGTATGATAACAACTATTTATCGATTCAGAAATTTTTTTGCGAAATATTAAGCTTGAAAGTGCTAATTTTTGTTCGATATTAATTTATATTGGGTGAACAGGTAGCGACTATAAGTGTATGAGCCATGTAAAATTGTGGAAAAACATTATCACACCCTTCCTAACACCGATGCTAATTGAGACCGTTTTTAGACGTTATTAACCGATGATATTTGATATTGTAAAAGATTTGTAATATCAAATATAAAGCCCCCGTCTAAGTCCATATATTGCGAAGGGCAAGAACAGGACCCTACGCTGCGCATGGCCCAACACAAACTTGGCCGGGTTTATTTTTGTTTGCAATTTACATAACATATACTAACGACAGTCCGCCACTATTACCTTCCGGCTGACATAAATAAATCACTCTCCATTACGATACGGATCTCGTACCGACTAGTAATAAAGTCGCTAAAGAGACAAAAATGAAAATTTATTTAAAAACCATTGTATCAAAACTTTCTGAATTTTTAAACTAATACTTGTATTATTACCATCCGATTGCATCTAAGAAAACATTATTATTTGGTGTACAAAATAACAGTCCAATATCTTATAGTTCGGTCCATTTCTAACATATTCATTTATTTATAATTTTCCCAATTAAGTAATTTACAAATAGCATTTTTCGTTTGACTGTCATTCCATCACTGTGTGTTTGAGCTCGAAACTGAAAACTTCGATTACCGTCAATCTCAAAGATATATGCGTAATGTAGACAACTAAAAAAATGTGCGCAAGATTATCTCGTCATAATATTATAATTCTAATTATTTTTATCTGCAAAGGCCATCGTTTCTCCGAGCAACCGATTGCCGAGAACCAGTATAATAAATACGAGCTCAGTATAATGAATACAAGCGCTCGCTACCTATTGGGTTCACTTACACAACATCCGTAATCCGATTTAAAAACCTGTTCGCGCCGACGTGTAGCTTTGAACAATGGCCAGACAAGTGCTGGTTGTAGTCTTCGCCTCACTCAGAGCACCATAGACTCGGAAGTTCTTGTTCCTCGCGGCGAGAATAAAACACTTTCTTGTCTAATCATGGGACTAGATCGAGCATCATCGTAACAAAATGGTTTAGATGAGATTAACCGTTATAATAAAAATGAATATTTGTTTGCTTTTTAGGGTTCCGTACCTCAAAATGTAAAACGGAACCCTTATGGGATCGCTTTGTTGTCCGTCCGTCCGTCCGTCCTTTATCTTAGGAACGGCTGAAGGTATCCAGTTTAAATAAAACCGTATACTCAAGTCTACAGTCCCTTAAAGTTGTGAAAATATCAAACTTCTAAGTTGACATGAAAAAAAGACACAGCAGTTTATGGCGCAAAAAACGTATATTCTGACACTCTCAAGAGAATTAAAATTTATAGGGTGTTTTCCGTTGACTTAGAACTATGAAAGTTGGCAAGTAATACCGTCTTATACTACAAGTATAAGAAAAAATCTGAAAATCGTGCATTTGTAATTAAATCATAATAAAATATAGTTTTTATTTTTTAAAGTACGTAATCAATCATCAAGGTTAAATAACGGTATGCGCGGTCACAATTGTATGGGTAACAAATCCTTTTATAGAATTTTTAAATTTTACTGATTTGTACAGAAGAAAAGAAATCTGACAGCCGTGTATTTTTAACAAAATTGCAAAAAAAAGATCGGAAAAAAACTGCGACACTTGATTCCTGAACTATTTATAATATGTACTTGCAAATTTGTACGGAACCCTCGGTGAGCGAGTTCGACTCGCACTTGTCCCTTTTTTTTGTCTTCTGTTTGTTGCTATGCCGTATGATGAAATTTTAGGTTATAGCTATCTACTCGCCCAGTGAGCTTTCTGAAAAAAAATGTTTTACAATGGTTAACGAGTCGGGATTGGAATTAAATGTGAAATTGAGATCCAAGGGGGCACCGACGTCGATAACGGGATCAGGAACGGAGTCAAGAGCGGGATTGCGATCACTATCGATATTAATACTAGGATTTGAATTAGAATTGGAACTAGGATTGGAATTGGAAACGGGACCAGGATCTCTCAAGGGAAAAGCTGCGGAAGAAAGCTAGTTTTATATATAAAAAGTAAAGATATATTTAAAATGTATAATTAAGGTTTATCTTTAACAGCTAAAAGAAAAATATAGTTTTTTTTTATTTAATAAATTACAGTTCAGTAATATCGCGATGGACTCCTATATTTTTTTTTCCGATATTGATGACACCAAACGTTACGCTTGCATAAAACAAATAAAGCTTTCATTTAAAGCGTATATATAAAATAACCGTTTCAATTCGGCATAACAACAACAGCTGTAATTTTCATCCTATTTTTTACGTTCAATATCGCACGTCGTTTCAGCACAAGAACCATGTCACAGTATAAAGTATCCGTTACAAAGTAACATCACGAACCTAACGGGCGAAATCACTCCGTCTGTGACTCTCATCTCGAGTTATCCTCAATATAGCTGTCGTCCTTAAAAAGCTCACACGACACTATCACAGTTTATTAGAAGTACGTGAGTCAGATGATAATTATTGCATGGTTCCATAATCGGACGCGTGTGGGCATGTTCGGAAGGAGTCGAGGACGGCGTGGGCCAGCTGAGACATGTGGAACCCAGAAACGATAGGAAGCAAAAAAAAAAAACAAACATTCAAAAAAAACAATGTCATTAATGGTATCCAGCTAAGTGATCGAGTTAAAGTTTTTTTTTTTCTTTGTGGCTATGTTTTTTTTTGTTTTGGCGCCGCTGTAAAAGGCGACGTCGTGTATAATTGTGACGTACGAATTAAACTGTAGGTAAGCACACGGTTATTGTTCTTCCACATTTATCAGTGGTCGCCCACTAATAAAATCTTTATTTAGCATAGAGATTGCGAGTCTTGTAAATAGTTTATGAAGATTAATGTAGATATTTCAGACAAAAAAATAACTGATAAAAACAACATATTTCACTTACGTTTTAATATAGTTTGTTGTAAAATTTGGTTACCTCATTGTGCTGTGAAGAAAAATATCAAGCTGGTGGTTAAATTTACCACTACGGCCCCCAAATCAGAACAGGTCATCTATAAATACTCGGTGCTATCTGTGCGAAGCCGGGTCAGATTTCTAGTACCTAAAGGTGCGATCGCAAAACAATAGGAACATTAAAAAATTACGAATGTTCCGGTCCGTGAATACACGATGGAAACTACGCTTCTTATTCATTTTCACATGAATAATTACGCCTTTTTATACAAAATAACAATGAACAACAGTTTTACAGTCGTTTATTTAAGTACATCAGTACTAGCACACAATTTACACGTAATTAAGATTCTTGGTAACTTTGTACCCTTTGTCATGTTTGGAACCGTAATGTAAATGAAGTAATATAATTATTTAAACATAATTAACACTATAATTAATTCGATAATATAACTTTCAAATCTAATCGATAAATGCATTTTATGTCATGTTGACGATGTCATATTAATACATTTCGTTCTCTAAAAGAAGCACATGCATTCTTGTCGTATCAACATCCTTATACTCGCGGCTCATGAGATTACAGAGTGTTTAAGTCGTGAAAGTAGTCCACAAGTAGTTCATTTGGAATATGATTATAATGAAGATATGAAACTGGCAATAAATTATTGAGTTAATTACGGTCAAGAGATCGACTTTAGTGCTTTTTCAAGTTCTCAAAGTTCAAAAATATAATTTTAATATATTGTGTGCACTCTTTGAGTTAAAACATTGTACATATGTATAAAAAATACTTTTATTTTTTCAATTTTTCAACTACTATATTTTTTGGACTTCCTTTCGATTTTAATTTGCTTTATGACATCCGACACAGTTTTATGAATAGAACGAGATGACGGAATACCAAACATGAATCCATTAAGAATTTCATGTTATTTTGAAAAACCCTTTTTAGAATTTACCGTTGACAATGTGTCTTCAAAAAATCCACCGATTTCGAAGCAATTTGCAAAGATCAATGTTGTTTTTTAAACAGGTAAACTACGATCAGCTAGATTTTGGAATTTATCGGCAGAGTAGTTTAATAAATATTCTACAAAATGCACTTTTTAAATTTTTATGCAAGACACACAAATACACACGCTCGCACGCACCCACACGCGCGCGGATATCACGCTAAAATGGTCGAAAAAGACTTCTACGACCTTAAAACGTCAAGATTTGATGAAAACTCGAATTTCAAAAAACGTAGTGAAATAGTGACTTTCTAACTTTATGAAAATTTTTAACCTATCAAAATGGTAACTTAAAAAGAAAACCCTCACCTAATTAATGTACCTCCCCTTATTGTTATACCCTTTTAATGTAAGCGATCGCTAACACCAGCCATTGAGGGAATATTTTTCTAAAGTCACTGAAATATTCAAGAATGTACATAAATATATTTTTTTTAATTTAAACAAATAATATATTTAAATATTTAATACTCAATACAACACATAAAAACATGTACCATATTGGAAATATACGTCTTAAACCAAATTAACTCGCATAAATATATGCATAAAGTATTATTTATAAACATAACATTTTCCAAATATAAAGCTGTTTGTCACTTTCACGTTTTTGCCTTACAACGCCTAAAGTTGTAAATATTGTCTGTAATTATTGGCCCGTTCTCGCCAATCGTCAGGTATTTAAGAAATCAGGTGTTGCTTATACGACAAAATAATGTCACCGTTCTAATCTTCAATGTCTTTTTCTGTACTCCCGTGATTATGCTGTAACAAACTTTTTTTTTTATTTAGTGTGCTTAAATAGAAATTTTCGTGTTTGACGTACAAACAAGTTTGTCGCTTTTTTTAATTCAGAATACAGTTTTCAAATGCGAAACATTTTTAACAAGAATAATTACTACAAAGTCTTCTTGAGTTACAATATTCCAATAAAGATTTTACAAATAGTAAATGATCATTATTTTTTTACTATGCACAGTTCTATCCAAAGAGACAAAGAAGAATGAAGAATTTCCTATTCAATGTTGGTGATTTTGAGCTAGGTCCGATGCCCCAACGACGCACTTCTGCGCAAGCACATGAAAGGCGTGACTTTCATCTCGTAACTGTCCGTTTTTTGAGCAGGCCCTCTATTCCAAAAGCCTGCTTTAAAAAACCTAACCTTTTATAAAACTTTAGGAATCTCTTGCTAAGCGTATTAAAAAATATTGCCACAGTATTTAATTGTTTTGTAAAACTGTGCTGATTTTATAAACAGTGTAGTGTGAAATTACGGAATTGTAGACTGTATTACGAAATCTACCATTTGCTTAAAAAATATTTTTAATGCATAAAAAATAAAATGTCTTCCAAATGACCATCTGTGATCGGCGAGACCATTCCATTTTTTTTTATTTATATGAATACGGTTGGTAGTATCTGGTTTCGTTCCAAAACAAGTTATTTTAAATACATTTAATATTTGCAGAGGATTAAACTTGTTATTAAAAATAATAAAAATAAATATTTTGGGAAACTTGATTTTACTAAACAGAAAAAACCGGCCAAGTACGAGTCGGACTCGTGCACGAAGGGTTCCGTACCATTATGTATAACAATGGTACGGAATTTTATTTGTTGTTAAATCTAATGCTCAATTTGAAATTTTATCCATAAAGGGTTATGGTAACTAAAGAGGGCATAGTATGTGCCAGCATTCAAGTCAATATTACTAAACACATTATCTGTTGAGTATAACCCGTTGTGGTAACAAAACGAGGAAGTTTTGACTTAAGCTTACAATACATCGATGTGTATCGTCCATCTCTAAACTGAATATGTGACTAGATATTCTGTGAATGTTTAAAGTGTCTACCTGTTGCCGTTATCAATATCGAGCCAAAACGAGCAAAAAAAATCACGTTTGTTGTATAGGAGCCCTCTTAAATATTTGATTTATTCTGTTTTTTAATATTTGTTGTTATAGCGGCAACAAAAGTACATCATCTGTGAAAATTTCAACTATCTGACTAACACGGATCATGAGATACAGCCTGGTAACAGACAGACGGACGGACAGCGAAGTCTTAGTAATAGGGTCCCGTTTTTTACCCTTTGGGTACGGAACCCTAAAAACGAAATATGACTTTCTTAATTCATTTTCATTTTATACAATAAAGTTGATTGGCTCTGACTTTTTTTTCCTTTATTTATTATAAAATCAATTGTACAAACGACTTGGAGATCACCACCGATTTTAAAATTCACATCTAGAACCGTGATATCTTTTCGATCCTCGGTGCTAACTTTTAAGACACTTTTTGAACGAGACAACAACATTTTCTTACCTACTCAGTTTAAATCTTAAATGCAACATCTGAACGCTCGTAGATACACATACGTATCTTTGTATGTACATTTAGAAATAAATACGAATGTATGAATATAGAAATAAATAATGAATACCTTCCGTGTAGTTAGGTATAAGCCGAATACTCATATTAAATATAATGGTATTTAATAAAATAATATAAATAAACGTAAATAGTTGACTCATTATCTTCTAGAGAAAAAACGCATGTCACAAGACTAACAGGCTACGAAAAGGCCCATTGGCGCTGCGAGTTCGCCGGGCGAAACAATGGGTGACGAATTTCTTTTGTGCGTGAACCTGCGTGATCGCTGCAATTTTTTGTTGGCCACTTAACTACCTATATCAATTGCGCGTGCGTATGAAACATTGTAAATTACAATTGCCAATAGCCATTAAAAATTAATCGCGATTCCTGACATCATTTATACTGTACAAATTGTCGTTTCGTTTACTGAAATATTATTGTTTTGTTAGATTTTAATAGGCAGTGGAAGACGTACCCTTCCAAGATTTTCGTATTTCCCTATAGGTTTGTTTAATTTGACTCAAGTTAAAACCTTTTTGATTAATTCACTCGTGTTCAGGATCGAAACCGGTTGCTTTTAATTCGAAAAAAAACCACTTCACCACTGAGCACCCATAACCCACATGACTAAACCGTAAAAGTATGTTATTTTAATTGTGGACCAATGTCAAGCCCACCGATTGAAGTTAGCAACGAAACTTAAACGTAACTACATTCGAAGAAAAAAACTTCCCCTACATTCCAGACACATTATTAATAGGTATTTCATTTATTGGAATGTAGAGCAAAATATGAAAAACTGTTGTCCTCGACAAGGAATTTTCGTTTCTGCCCATGAAAAAAAATAAAAATTAACCCAAAATTATGAAATAAAATAATATTTTTGTTTATAGACGGAATTGATTAACAAAAACAAAATCCATACGAAACAAATTAGAGGCATAATTTTATTTTTTGAGATAGGCGACAGTACTTAAAATTAACATGTGTGTGGTTCGCTCACTTTAATAGTGAAACCTTCAGAAAATTAAACTGCGACAAATTAAGATAAATGCAGTATCAGGGGTGAGATAAATATATGGTGTATTAATTTTAATATCGGCACCAACTATAAGAGTATTTTACATTTTATTATACAGACTCAATGTTTTCAATTTCACCAATTAATAATACGCAATCTCACACAAGCACACATATATATTTCTTTCTCCCGCATTCTATTTCATCTCACATTCTATCTCACTTTCTCGTAGGCAAAATCGTATAGATATATATGTTTGTCTCTTTTTACCGTCGCTTTTTCGTTTCATCGAGTTTCAAATCATAACGGTTTTAAAGAAGTTTTCACTTCAAAAATCGTTTCGAATTGATTTCAAAGATATTTTCATTTAAATGTTATTTTTTATTTACTTAGAATAATTTTTTTGACTGTCATTTGTAGTTTACACCTACTATTTAATCACTAATAATACCAAAATTCAAATTCTTCGGAAATGTTTTTAATCGAAGGCAGAGGAGCCTTAAGTTCGTCCCGCACTATATACAGTGATCAATCGCCACGGTCTCACTGGCGTACACCACATTTGGCTTGCATAACCCCGGCCCAGTAGACGCGGCCTGGCCGACGGGTGCACGCCGACAACGAGCTTTCTAGATCAGTGCTAGGAAATGTTTTGAAATACGTTTCACCGTTCTCGGACATTCCAGGACCGATCGTAAAAGCAATACATTAATATTAATCACGGGGTGCGCCCGTGTTGGCTTGCAGAATGTTTGTAAATATTGATATAACGTTATGTATTAATGTCGTATATTCATATTTTTAAGGTTACGTTGTAAAAAAAACTGTTTGGAAGATTGAAATTTTGTGATGATCTTATCTTTTTCATAGCGCTAAATCATACAATAGCTAAATCGCAGACGCGACGTTTACAGCCAGCATCACGAAACAATGGACTTTTTTTACGAATGTCACAGTAACTAATTGACAATAAATAAAAAATGCATAAATTGCTTAAATTAACCTTCACCATACTACCTTTTCCATTAATAGCTTAGGGTTTTTATGAGCTTCTTCATATACAAACAGCTAAATGTTTTTTAAGTGTGAAACATTGAAATAACAGTTAAAAAATTTAATCTGTATCTTGTAAAGCATGACTCAAAATTACATTTCATGATATTATCAAAAGTTCCCTTCCTTTTGGTTAAAACTATTAAACCATTGAAACCACATATTTTGCGTTTTATTTTTTGTAGGTGAATAATCAACATTATGCGTAACGTTTTTTGAAAACTCAAACAAGTTGTAAAACCGACGATATCGTCGTTGTTGCATTAACTATTAGGGTATGCCCACTAATGTGTGTTCAGATTACATTGATTTTATTTACTGACGGTGTTGCTAAACCAAAAATACATTACCTTGAGATTTAGTTCTTTATTTATTACTGTTAGCTCTATTTTCTTTAATTATAATAACGACTATTCTAACGTTGGTTACGTTTGCTTTTATCTTCGTTTTTTAATAATTGTTCTAACTCCTCCGAAGTCATTGGTCATAGTGATTACACATTTTATTGCTTTTAAATTTTTTTGAAATTCATTCAAAACACTTTTGTGATCAACCTTTTGGTAATTACAACTAGAAATGTCACCTAAATCGAATTTATTACGAGTATTTTTCAACATGAAATTCCATATTAAACTTTTCAAATATAATCAAAAAAAAGTAACAGCACTACGTACCGACAAACCATCTATCTGGCTACGTCGGCGGTTTCCTAAACAGCTCTCGGTCGCCAAGAAAGCGCTGTATAAAAACTGTCCAGCCAGTGAAACCGCTGCAACGTGCCGGATTTGTTTCACGGTCAAGCTCAACGGACGACGTTTTTGCCTCAGGTTTATCAATCGATTCTTCTGAGAAGAAACTGTTGGCGAATTTTCAACACATCAAGTTCCTTGTACTATAAAATATTTTATATCTTGTTTATTTCTTGTATCTTGATATCTTGTTTATCTTGTTGGGATATCTTGTTTAAGTAATATATATATACATATATTACTTAAACAAGATCTCCCTTGACGTGGTGGTTCGAAACGTAACGTTTTGAAATCTTAGACTTCATGTAGTAGGGTCTTTTACGAAGCCATAATGTTTATAGTGAGATTTCTTCTTTTTTTATGAACTTTTATAACTGAAACAGAAAGTTGAGGATAGTTGGATTTTTTTTCTTTCTGACACTTGCACTGTCAAAAAATCTAACGATAGGTAGGTGCCGTTTATCCAAATCTATTCAGTAGGTACTGTAAATTAAAGAGAGTAAAATAGTCAAATTTGCTCTCTGTTTAGCCCTTAGGTAATTGAAATTGAAAAAGTTATGTCCTGAGTTAAGCAATGGATCACTGTTAATAAAAACACAAAAAGTTTAATTTAAATCGGTCTATCAATTTTTAGGTGATACTTGAACAAACAAACAGACAAACAAATATTTTAAAAACAGTGTTTTTTTTTTTTGTATCTATATTATATCTATAATACGCTTGTATTATTATCAAATAGTAGTAATGCTTTTTTTAAAGAAAATATTTATTGTACAAAATTGGTTTTCTTACAACTTTATTACACGTATTTAAATTACTTGAGACACAAACCGAAACCGGCTGGTGATTTTCTACTTCATTACATTTCTTTCCCGCGAATGATTAATAGCCCTATTAATTCGCTGGCCTAATAACAATAAATTTTACGTTGTCTCTATCAAGCACTGTCGTTACTAAACCGGATTTTGTTTTCGTTTTGTAACCTACTTATTTCTTTTCGACTTAATAATTTTTTTACGTGGGATCATATCACAATTATTTTTTTATAACTTAAGTACAGTAGTATTTTTAATATCGTTTTCAAGATCTTTATAACTTAATTTCAGTAGTATTTTACAGCATTTTCGAGATGCAACGCTCTTTTGCCCGCGAAAATCCTATAAATCCTATAAAAACGCATGCTCAGGCAAGCCACCATAGACTAGGTGGTCACCGCCGCTCATGGACACACGCGAGGCCAGAGGTATCACCAACAAGTATATTGCCGGATTCTTGGGTAGAAATAGGATATCTAATGGAAGTGGAAGTGGGCCTTGAGGAGAGAATTACTCTTTCGGCCACGAATTGCAACAACATGCTTATAAAAAAATACTTAAATATATAGGATTGGTCAGAACAAAGTTTATAATCTCTTCCAAGGGAAGTACAGATTTAGAAAATAAAAAAATAAACTAATGAGACAATATTAACTTAAACTTGTAGTAGCTACTCGATATGGTAAAAATATTAGAAATGAAAAACTGTTTGTATTTCACACCACATTGTGTATAGACATACGATAAGATGAATTTACTTAACTGTCTGTTCTGATTATGATTATGATGATTATGACAAAAAAAAACAATTGTTATTGCGGTCACTATGACTTTTTAATTCTCATGAAAAGCTTTTTTTTCTTATTACCTCAATATTATATGTACTAACGGAGACGGCGCTTGTATCACGGACACTTATCTAACATCATTCGTTTTACTGATGATATTATTTTTTTTTTTAATAAAATAAATAGCATAGAATACCAGTAAATCAATCGATATAGAAGTTATTCGCGATAAATCAAAAATGTACTGAATTCTTAATAATACTAAACCTCGTTCGGTTGATCACGAAGCTCTGTTTTATACTCCATTATGCGGTGTTTTGTCATCATTTTATTTTACTTCGCAATGCTTCAATTCTTTCAATTCTTGAAAATTCGTGGAATTGTATTAGACTACGTCTGACGCAATTTCGAGTGGCTACTGTGTCACGGATGCAAATAAATAACTTTACAGGCGATAACGTGTCAAAGTTCGGCCGTACGCTTTCCGACATGAGTTACTGTTGATTCGAAGATAAGCGATAATAATATCTAATTCAAAGTTTTTTGCTTACTCAACAAACGAATAACTCAAATCTATAGGCTCCAGTGGACTGTATTATAGTTTGTCATAAGATTTTTTGTATGCAAGCACGATTATTTAGAATTTTGTTGTAGGCTTAAAAAAGATCGTGCACTTTCTCATAGTATATTTTTTATTGCGCTGAGCAATGAATATCTTCGGACGACCGAACGCTTATTTTTATTAACTGAAACTACCCTAACTTTCTTTCTTATTCTGTGGGAAGACCTCACGTCTTCCCACAGAATAAGAAAGAAATGAATGAACGGCACGAGACGATAGTTGCGTATTGACAGCAAAGATGGCCGGTTTTATGCAATCCATTAAAGACAACTCCGCAAAGAACGAACTTCGGTTTATTAGATGTCACTGCTGATCAAATAGAGGGTCGCTATGCTTTGGAAATGGAACCATGTCACAATAAAAAACTGCGTCACAATAAATATATGGCAAGGTTGCATTTTCATAAAGTCATATTTGATTCATGTCAAGTATTTTTTTTGAGGGTCCAAGCAGACATCTGGCAAATGTGGTCCATGAACGGAATAACACTTCCAAAAGCAGTGCACTTTGTCTTCACCGACACATGATCTTTAGTTTGGTATTAGCGTGCATATGCCACATTCTAAATGCACCTAAAACTATTGTCGGGTTGAGAGTGTTAATATCTGTTTTTTTTTACACGCGAATAAATTGTACATAAACCATGAAATGTAGGCAAAGGCTGAATATAATTATTTAATATATTGAATCACACGGCTTTACTGAGGAACATTTTACTGTAATCGATGAATTCAGGAGAAAATTATTACATTTGTTTATCGACAAGTAATAACGTTTTAATATTTTCCTCGGAATTAACTTGTCGTGGGCATAGATTTCGTTCTACCATATATCATCTTAGCATTTTCGGTTCTGATGTGGTTCTGAATTGAACACGGCGTACGCGTAACACTTTGCTATCTAGAAATTAATACATGTGCCAGATAACGTATGACACGACAGAGTTTTGTGTAACTCTAGTTAGGAACATGAGCAAATTATTTCGACACTCACACAGAAATGACGATTGCAACAATGGTTTCGCGGTGAAAGCACGGAACGATCTGGCATTCCAAGCTTATTGGGGCTTAAGCGAGTCCATTATAGCAGACTTTAGCGAACGCCCCCGCAACGTCTAAGA
This sequence comes from Eumeta japonica, assembly GCA_005406025.1. Lineage (NCBI taxonomy): Eukaryota > Metazoa > Arthropoda > Insecta > Lepidoptera > Psychidae > Eumeta > Eumeta japonica. The sequence continues at coordinate 364,999 of BGZK01000452.1, read as the reverse complement.
AGAGCTGTGTCGTCGGTATTGAGTGCTTCATGGTGATACCGGATTGAGAAAAAATAGATACAATGTTCGTCTACTATTATTTATGTGGCTAAGCCTATTTGATAATAAAGCGTATGGAGCTGCGATAAATGTGGAATTAGTGTAGGTATTGTCATTTCATTATTAGAAACAAAAGTTAAAGCAGCCACGGCAGCAAGAAAAAAATATGAAATTGGAAGAGAAGAGACAGTCAATGAGCGAACAACATGACCTTGGTTTAATCGTTTCAATAGTAGAGATTTGACGCTGTCAGATCGTAAATCAATCGCCCTCTGGTCGCCCACCAGTGTGAGCTTTCAGGCTGCAAAGGAAGCAGTAGAAAAGTAACCTAATATCGCCACTCGCTGATTGTCGGATTTCTTTGGACCTTCTAAAGACATCCTACATCACCAGTTAAAATCATTGGGTATGGACTTACAAATATTCCTCGAATAGCACCCGACGAATTTAACAAGATTCAAGCTAAACGTTGAGTAGAAGTGTGTAAGCAGCTCCTTGCCCTGCCGAATGATTATTGTTTTTATTGAACGCATTGTTACTTGCAATGAAAAATAGATTTTTCTGTACAACCTAAACAGTGGAAATCAGTGGCTAGACAAAGAACCGGAAAGCATCGTGAATAAAAGTCAATTCGAACCGAAACTCTTGTTATGTGTTTGATGGAATCAGGAAAGTTTAGTGTCATTTGAAATTATGTCAGATGGTTGAATTATTATTGTCAAGATATATAATAAACAGCTGACACGAATGTATGACTTTTTGTTTCTGTAACATCCAGGTTTAATAAACCGAAAGCGGGTGCTCTTACAGCAGAACAATGCTAGACCGTATACTGCAAAAGTTACTCAGTTACGTAGGATAACATCAGACTATTATTTATTAGGATCCATGGCTAAATTACTTCATAGATAAAGATTTTAGTCCAAAGGAAATGTTGAAAATGCAGTAATTTTTGCATTTAAGCCCAAGGAATGGTTTTATCAACATCGCAGATAGCTTGCTGAAAGACGGTTTAAGACCATAGAATATGTTGGGCTGTACTTTGAACATTAAGGTTTTCTTTTTGTATAATTATTTAATAAGAAAAGCGAATATTAAAAGCCGACATTGTTTATGAGACATCTTACAATACAATCAACATGAATATGTTATATGAAAATGCATAGTTAATATATTTATCTTGTTACAATTTGTTACTATTCTCATTTCTGACCGTGTACTCACTTTTATAACAAACGTCATACAAAAACGTCATATAACATACAAGCGAAAAATTGAAAACGCGTCGTAGATCGTACGCCGATTCGAGCGCCGGCACTGGGTCAAGGTGGCGCTAACGAAGGCGCCTCACAGCCTCACAAAAGACGCCTCTCAATTCGCCCGATTTCAACGTAACACGTACTAATTTTTGAACAATGGACGCTAACGATTTTCGCTCTACTTCTCTTTTGTAAGTGATATCGCGACTATCTACGAGCATAGAATGAGTCGTTCGATCACGTAACGCTCTCAAAACCAAAAAAAAAAACTATGTAACGTTTGAATAGATCAATAATCAAGCATTGGAAAATAGTTTAAAAAATTGTAATTCATCTATCACCGTGTGTTTTGTAAACGAAATTGGTGAATCATAAGTTATCATCTTTATCGAAGACACTCATCACGAACTTGGTGTATTATATAATATAATAATTTATAATGATATGTTCATGTCATGGATATTTAGTGAAATAGACATATTCTTGTTTTATGCCATCTGAAACTCTTCTAATTGACCGATGTTTTGCGATATTTTAAAATAATTAAAATTGTTAGTATTATTTATAAAATAACACGTTTGTTCATCACAAATATAAGAGATCTGCGGGTTTTATTAAAATTTAATAAAGCTTCTTTATATGGTATATAGAATTTTGTGAAAGTTAGGTTTAAAAAGGTTTATTTTTTCTATTGTGAGAGGTGTTCATTCGCGGAAACCCATAATAGATGCTTGCCAGCGACATGCATGTTAAAGCACGTTACAGGTAAGGCTGTAGCTGCTGGTAAGGATGCTTTCGTCACCCTTTGACGTATTGCATGACAGCATCACATGAGGAGGTTGAGTCCGCATTTTTTGGTTATTTTTAACACTCCTTACGCCCTAGTGGATGTGACTGTCTGCATTTTCCTGAGGATATGCCTAGTTGACGTGAAACGTACGTAGAAAAAAAAACAATATAACGATTAGCGGACTAAGATAAATAAAAGATAACAATTGCTTAGGTGTTCGATATGTATGAATCCTCTCGAATCGTTACTAAATTATATTCATAGGGATACGGATTCATAGTGGAAGAACAGATTCGAGGGTCAGCGGTGGGGTGCGTGCTGCGTCTTAATGCATGTTGGGGGCAAGCGTCAAGGTTTATTTTTTTCGTAATTTTTCCAAGCATATCCACTCCTATGAAAATATCATTATTTCTAGGCATCCCAGAAATTATTGGCTACTTTTTAGGATTTCACACGCAAAGGTTGCCAACGGAACCTTATTACTAAAGTTTCGCTGTCACTCCGTCCGTCTGCCTGTCAAAAAATGTGAGTCTTTTGAACTGTAATAGGTAGACAATTGAAATGATATAAAACCGCACCTGGCGTATCTTTAGATAGTGCCGACTTCAAAAACAACTAATAATTTCATCATTTTAAGGTTGTTGATTAATTATAGTACGGGGTTAATTATAATATTACTTTCGTATGCAATATAACTTTTGCAGCAAAATGAAAAATTACATGACACTAATATAGTTCTCGCTTGCCTGCAACATGCATTAACATGCAGCATGCAACCCACCACTGACCCTCGAATCTGCCTCTCCACTATGAATCTCTATCCGAATGATTGAATATTGATTCTGTCAATCCTCTAGAATCAATATTCAATCATTTGGATAGAGATTCGTAGTGGAAGGCATGTTAATGCATGGCAGCATCTACTATGGATTTCCGCGAATTAACACCTCACACAATACAATAATATAATTCTAACGCCATTGAAAAGAAAGTTTCATAAATGACGTAATACGACGAGTATCCGTCTAAACGATAACAGCCTTAAGCCTTTGCAAATTTGTGAGTGTCACGAATACCGTTTCGAGTCTCTCAAACGTCGATTTGATTCATTTAGTGTACCTACTAGAAAGTGTCAAATGTATACTCCATCGTGACTTAGAGCTTAATTAATCCTCTCAAAGTAACTTTTGTCGATGACGTTGCTGGTGTGAGTGGAACAAATCCTCCGATCTACCCAATCTCTAATATACAATAAACAAATGTTCAAATCATATAACGTGCTTCTCAAAGGAAGTATTAAAACTTTTAAAGATAGACAGATCTCTTTGAATTAGCCTGAAACTATATTTTCTTTGTAAAAGACTACCTGTTAGCCGATATCTGCGGCAAACTCGAAATTTAATAGAGTTAAAACTTTATATATTAAAAGTGATTATTTTTTTCGGTGGTAATTCAAAGTAAAAAACATTCTGAAAAAAGAATTTTTTTTGTTATAAACTGGTAAACTATACGAATTACAAACTTAAAATATAACCGACAGTTTCCATAATCGTAATTATGAAACTTGTTCCTATTTTTACGCTCACATTTTGAATATGCCTTAGAATCATTACAGAAATGTAAGAATCATTACTGAAACGTACAAAAATAATGATAAAGGACATTTCGTAATTCTCTCGGCCACCCTTGGAAATAACCATTTAAATGAAACAACGACTTTAAAATGCTCTCGCGATTACACCAAATAAGGCGAGTTCGTATAGATCTCGAAGTAAAAAACATCCAGACAATAAGCGTGCAAATCCGTTTCTGTGGCTAAGCATACCCATCGGGGTCAAGGCGCGTACCCACTCGGACTCATCTCGGACGGCTGCCGGCGGCGCGTCTCTAATGCCGAAACTAACCCTTCATGGGCCCGTGCGTCCCAAAGTGAACGACACCGCCGCACTAGACACACGCGAAGGGCCCGTAAAAGTTAAATTAGTTTTATTGTCATCTTGTTTAGTCTACTTAAGTTTCAACTAGAATTACAAATTAAGTAGTCTACTTAATTTGAAACTTTAATTCTTAAATCTGTAGGCAATTTGAAAAAAATGAGTATTAAGTTGCTCGAACAAACCGAATGAAATTGCACAAATCATTTTCTTTCAACAATAACTTTTTAGACTGAACTTATTAGCATTATAATTAGACACGAAATCGTGTAACACGTATCGTAAACTTGTCCAGAAATATTATTATACCTGATATTATATTAGAATACGGTGGACCATTTGCTCCTAAGATATCCCCTAAGTTCCGTAGGTATCCTAAAGTATTAACTATTTCTATAGTGAAATTTTCAAATGCAGATACTTAATAACCGCGCTCGACGGCCGTCAGCAGCTCAACGCGCAGTGGGCCGGCGTGGAGGGCTTGAGGTCAATGCCTCTCGACTTGAAAAAAAGGGTTTTGGGAGGCTACCCTTCGACAGTGGAATGATTTAAGGAAACTGATACAAAATGCCTAGACGTGGTATTAACATCGCATCCATTGTTTAAAAACTCATCTCATTCGTTATCAATTTTATCTTTCGTGACTTCTTTACAAATTGAATAGCGATTTACATGAAAGAAGTTTGTTAATAATTTTCATTAATCGTGTCTATTATTACATTCACATAAGGTAGTTCATTGAAAATTTATTTCAAATTCGTTAGAAATTGTTTCAATTGGTTTTATATATTTACGCTTGTAATTATGCATTCAAACAAAACGACGAACAATTAACGAAAAACACAAAATAGGAGATTAAACATAAATTAAGTCAGTTCCAGAGAATCCCACGAGAATTCGTGGATTTCGGTGACGGATTTCTGTACTGCAAACAAGCGACATTTATGTAAATACATAATAAAATACTAAAACGCATATTTGCACCTATACGATAAATTTATTTCGTGTAGAAATAAAAACTTGCGATACCCGGATTACAAAACCGTCACTAAAATCTCGTCCGGGCGTCATTGCGATTTCGTTTGACCATATACGAGCACGCGACATCGGAGCGTTGCCCCACCCGCTAAGCCTCGACGCATGCTCGGCTTTAACGAAACGTTTTTTTTATACTCTAATAACGGTCTCGTATGTTTCACCATGCCGGGATTGCCATATACGAGCAACGAAATAGAGGGACGCGACAGCCGAAAAGCTGTAATACACGTTGTTGAAGAAACATAACACATACTATTATAATAGGGTGGATGAGTCCGTTTATTCGTTTTCAAGGAACTGTCGCTCAGATTTGAAAAAATCTTTTTGCGTTGGACAGTCTGTTTATCGAGAGATGCTCTAGATTATGCAGCATCACGTTTATATCGCAAAGGCCAGAGCAATAATTATAAAAGTCAATCAATTCGCTGTGAACAATGCGAGCGCCGTGCGGTACGATGGGACTGTTAGCGGGGTGTGGAGGTGGCGGTGTCGCACGACTAGAAACGAAAGTTGCCGAGCGGAGCCGAACTGTGAATGCCTATGCTGAGAGTGAGCGAACTGAACGCGGGCAGACACGTTAAGGCATACGTCGCTATCAATTATATTACGTTTTCTGAGACGTCCGAGTTGACTTAAGAGAAGACCTTTCTCTACGGCCAACTTATCTAATTACACAATGTTATTTAGACCCAGTTCCGGTGAAAAGCTCAAAATCAAAAAAAGAAGAAAAAAAATCAGTTCGTACTTACCAAAGGAGAAAAAACTAAAAATATATTTTACTCTGACGCCCTGCAGTTTTTTGATAGTTTAGTGTTGTAGTACTTCTTTTTATACTTTTCGAATTGTATAATCCATATAAAAAGCGAAAAAAGATATTAAAATTTGTATATGGGCAATAATATTTGTAATTGCTACTACCTTCGTTTTTGTTTTGCATGGATTTTGTTATCGCTATAAAAATTTCCTAACAGTAAAAGCTGCATATGTCCTTGTCCAGGTTCCAGGCAGGCACCTTTTTGTTGAATCTCATTACGATCGATTCAGCGCCTTAGTACTGAAAAGGCTTCAAACATACAGGGCTACATATACATTCATAATATTAATAGGGATGGGACTAATATTCTGACTTTGATGTTATTCGTTACTGACAATATGGATTTCTAACTCCCAAGGCTAAATATCTAATTCCCACGGAAACTTAATCTACGCGGACGTAGTCGCAGGCGGTCGCTTGTGTAAAACGATTAGCTATTTGCGAAAAAACCCGCATCCTAAGTTTGATTTATGCACATAAAAAGGAAATGTATGTGGGAGTTCTCGTATATGGTTTTCACTATTTAGTGTGACAAGTTTTTTTAAGGTGAAGAATAAGCAACAAAAGTCTGTCGAAACCGTTCAGTTGCTCAATAGTCACAGTTTTCATATTACACACTGAATCTTGCTTTTAGTCCACGAAATTATGATAAATATAGACATTTTGTTAATGCTACTGTTTTAATGTTTATCACGATTATATAACTTTATATGTAAATAAAATTTGAAATCCATTTTCTAGAAATTCATTCAAGCTCCATGGATGCAAACCATTCCGAACGGGTTTCGTATTAACTATAATAGTTTCAGGGAGAGGTTTTACTTCAAGCTATAAATATATATCTGTAATATAACTTAGTTAAATCAGAATTTTTTTAGTTACGTTATTCTTAATAAAACTATCTATAAGAGGAATTTGACTATCATTGAGTGAGTATATATATTTACGTTGGCAATGTATATTATATAACATCGTATTATATATATATATCGTTTCAAATTAATCCAAATTAACAAGTCAATCGAGACAAAATTGAGACGATAGTGGAATGCCTAGGAATCTAAGTACTATCTTCAAATTTCTACAAGATTTCGCAGATTGAAATATGAACACTGAACTGTAGGCAATAATATATCGTATTTCAATGCAGCACAATTCATTATTAAATAACTGTATCCTTTTATGGTTCATGTTTTAATTTTTTATTATGGCAGTCATTCGGTTTCATCACAAGGGATGCGCTTACCCAAACGGCAGTACTATTTCGTACAGTGAGTCACAAATCGCATTTTGTTACTATCAATATTTTTCGGTCATGGAAGATGTGAATACTTTTGGAAAAAATATCTAAAAAAAATTCTTAATCACCGACCATCACTAGAGCTGTCGTTACAGTTAACCAGTTTGTTTCTCTTCGTTGATCGATGGAATATTGTAAAAGTAAACGCGATAAAAGTTGATGGAATCTAAACTTAGCATTGTTATTTCATCACTTATTGTTTTATTTCTACCTATGAAATAAAGAAGACGATGCCGCTAACATGAATCACTTATAAAGATAGAGGTGGATAAGTGAAGAAAAAAAGAAAATAACGCGAAAAACATTTTACGAATTATAACAACCTTTAAGACACGTCGTTGATAATAAATTTAGTTAATAACGGCATTTATGTCATCTTCTTGGATCATATAAAAATTTAAAATATCCACAACATATATGTATATATATTTATTGTACAAATAAAACAAATATAAATACTGGTTCTGATTGATCAACTATTCTCTTATATGGTAAATTTTATTGAAATTGGTATCCATTCGTTTATAAAATATTCTGTATTATTATAACTATTTGGAATCAAATGCAAACAAATATTGACAAAAATCTATAATTTTGTAAACAGTTAGTACTAAACCTATTTATTGTTATGAAACTTCAAACTAGTAGTGATATCGATATACATGTACGCCCCCAACATTAATAGATAACCTATCTACAACAACGTACAATACGTTAGAGTTACGATACTTAAATTGTTTTAAAAATTAACAGAGGAATAAAGGAAACCGCCCCGTCCGCTCCGATCGGGATCCCGATCGTACATACGGTAAGCTAAAACAATGTAAATCTCAAGACAATGTTATCTCCGTATGACCGCCAGAGGTCGCGCCGACAATAGACCCGCGTCCGACTTGTGCAAGTCGAGTTCGTCATGTTTTTTTTTTTGCCTTTTCGGTAAGACCGAGCGTTCACGGTCTTTCAGAAACTCCATGAATCATAGTCATCATTCGGTAAACACGAATAGGGAATCTAAAGTGACACAATATTATACGCGCGAAGGCGTTCCTGTGCATACACAGGAATAACATTAGATAAAAAGTGTGGGCGCAACGACCACCTACGATATTAAAAGTTTACGTTTTCTTTTTCTAACGGTCAATGTTGTAAGCTAATCTTTCTGATATTCACTAGACCCCGCACGTCTAGTTTCACGTCTTTCGCATGTATCTTGATGTTCTCAAAAACTTTGTATGCATATGCTCGTCTGCAATTTTGATAAACAACTCAAAAGCGCATTTCGGAACTGATATAAACCAATCGATTAATGTCTTTCGATTTGCCACAATAGTTAATCTATTTCAAAGCGTCTTTCACTGTATGAAATATAGTAGCTTATTATTTTCACGAGCATAGATAGGTACGCTCCTAGATATAAATAATAATAAATTAATATTTTGGTATATAAATACCATCTATATATGTAAAATGTACAAGTTTTTCATTTTTTTTTTTGATTTTAATAAATAAGCTTCTGTCTTTACACCATTTTAAAATCATGTCTCATCAACAAAATAGCACGATTTAAACAATGACTACCAAACTAATTATATGGGAAATTTGCATTTTCTATTCTTATGACCCTGTACAATGTAGCTCTTATTATAATTTTTCTTAAGCAGTGATCATTGTCAATTACAATAACAATCATAAAACACATTTTTTGAATTAATTGACAATATCTTCTTCTGATATGTTAAAAGTACATAGAATATCATTTTATTCGCATGACTGTGCTGTGATTAAACTAATTTACAGAGACAGCGGCATGATTGACAGACGAGAAAAAAATGCATACCAGAATAAGCAAAAAATTTGTACGCGAAAGACAGAAAAAAAACAATGGACAAGTGCGAATAGGCTTCGCATCTTGAAGGCTCCGTAAAAACATAATTATGCATGTATATATGTATTTCATTCATCAATAGTCTCGACGATTTTTACCTGTTTTAATACTATTGGCGTAATATCATCCCTGAGAATTTAGACCTTCTATCGTCTTTTCCCAACCATAATTGCAAAAAGAAGTTTTTTTGTATGTGATCGCTTATGATGTGAATCCTTGCTCCTTGGCAATTTTCATTATTCCGCGTCACGTGAAACTACCCTATTTCTTATGATTCATTTGTTTAAATATCTGGCAAAAATAGCTGCATTTTTTGATTTCATTTGATTTTTATATTTGATATAATAACAGAATTAGAAGTTGATTCTTTTACAGATCCAAAGGAACGTAGATCTAATTTAATATCGATTTCAAATCGACACCTCGACACATTCCTGAAAAGAAGGGTCTTGACAGACAGACAGACCGGATGACGAAATGAGCCTACAAGGGTTCCTCTCGAGATGAGGAAACTTTAAAACAGACGAAGGCAATCACGCAATCAGAACCGTGACAGGATGCCGGTCCGTCAACACACCCGGGACGTATCGACCGTCGCAGACGGCAGCGACCGGACGAGATAGCCGTCTACGACGTCGCACCTATATATCCATACTTGTCTACGACGTCGCACGACCGACCGCGGTCGGCCCGGCGGGTGCGCAACACGTTTGACGTGACCGCGCGTTGTGTCCCAAAGGGTCATTGTCTGTGGCCGATACGCCGGCAAACGCGCGCCAACACGCTCGCCATAGTTCTTATAAATGCCTTTTCGTGAAGCGTACGAATTCACGATCGGTATATTTACACAGTATCGACATTTCGTGTTTATCACAAAATGACAGAATCGTATAGGAAATAGGTTTTTTTTGGACGTCAAATCAAAATCAAAAAATATCTTTATTTCGTAAGAAATGAAATTACACTTGAAATACCTCATTAATAAATTCTTTTCGACATTACCACCCATTCTAAATGCTGATTCACCTTAAGAAGAATGGGCGAGGAACTCAAGGATAGCTCTTTTTACTCATCAATACAAAAGATTTAGTAATTTATAATTTAGTCGACATTTAAAAATAATATGAAATAACCTGATAGACGTGATTTGAGAATTCAATTTTGTTATGCTCTATCAAAAATCCGGATTCCGTTGTTCAAAGTCAATATACGTTATCCTCTAAGGTATGTGATATGATCATAATCCACTATTCGGCATACTTAAGCTAAAAATTAAAAATAGTATGTAACATAACGACAACGTATGTCGTAATACAATGATATATACGAATATTTAAAACGACCTAAGCTAACGTAACTACGTTTTGAGCTAAACTGGACAAATATTTCGCAAAATATTGAGGAATGGGAAAAATTAATTTGCCGCCGTCTAGTTAATGATGAATTGTATATCAAAGGTTTCATTGCGCAGCGTCGACCTTATATTTGTGATTTCGAAAACGATATTTTTAATCTTGTTTTTATATTTCCTCCTATATGTTCACGTTTTTTAGATTAATTGACATATATATTTGTACGGTATTTACGTTTTTTTCTTAGTTTAATCTTGGAGGACAAAGGTTCTAAATTGAATTCCATCGATAAGACAAGCTCATCTACCTATCTGTCCGTTTCTCCAGTCCCCGAAGATTTCAACGAAATAAGCCACTGAATTTAAATTTACACAGTATGCGAATTTGACCCAAAACCAAAAACAATATTTGAAGTTATGCACGGTTTGGCCTTAGTGAGCCACTGAACGATATTATTTTAAAAATATTAATATAAGAAACATTCAATTAATTAACCTTTGCAGACTATCACCTTAATATAGATTTGTTCTAGCCTGCTTAATGTTTGTGTAAAACGATTTGTTTATTTATGAAACTTTGATCATTGGATATATACAGAATCCTTTGTAGATTATTTTCTAATTTTCATACACTTCCCCAGTTCTTCAAATACTTTCCTAACCCATAACGTCCAGCTAAAGTGGTGTATGATGGTTTAGTTTGATAATGAAACCATTGCACTTGTGTATTTGAGGACAAATATTCAAATCATATAATAACAGCTTCATAAATAAATAGATCTAAATCCTTTAATTTTAAAATTTCAATAACTGTAATGTATTTATGTATTAAATATGTCATATACAAAACTAGATCACCTGTATGTATCTAAATATTTTTTACATATCAACATTTTGCTCTCTCCAAAGAATTATTTCTAGCTTCTCAACTATCTTTATCGTGAACCGATACATATACGGAACCCGACGACGGCGACACACGGTGACCGGCTTACGTAAGCCGTCGACACGACACCGTCCGGGCGCGCCGCCTGCCGGCCGGCGGACGCGGCGCGTGGGTGAAAGCACCGCGCCCTTAACGCCGCATTTGGTAACTTGGCGTTGGTCACTCGCGAAACGGTGATGACGACCGCTCCAACTTTAATTTCTAATTCTCTTAAGCACTTCTTCAAGACCATTCAAGCTTATCATTAGCATTTGTATAGGTACAGTAAATAAAACTGAATCCCGTTTAGTATTTGTACGACCCGTGTTAGAAATATATGCTGCGTTGACGATGTCGATCTAAACACAAACGACCGTTTCTGGAATGTTATATCTCTGAATGTGTCTGCACATGCTTTTTGTTTGTTTGTCTGTATATGTCCCCCTCCGTATGCATTTGTGAAAAATACTGCACTGGATTGCGCAGAGTATTTAAGTTGCAGAAAACAAAACTTAAACTCACTTACCTTTATCAATAGTGTTTTTGGAATGAAGTTCCGTAATGGGGCTTGCTGAAGTTGGTATGCAGTTGGCAGAAATCGTTACGGAAAGAAAAAGGCGTTATACCTCCTCCATTCAACTCTCAACAACTCTCTCTCTCTCTCTCTCTCTCTTACTTTAACAAAGATTAGTTGTTGAGCAAGTATGGCGGCTGCAGCCATTCCCTTTCTCATCATTTTGGTAAAAATGTCTATCAATGACCATGTTACATGCATTTGCAATTAATAATAAAAACTGGCCATGAGCATGTCGGGCCATGCTCATTATAAGGTTCCGAACCCATCACTAGAAAGTAATGCACTATAGATGAAAAAGTACGTTGTTACACTTTTTCCTCGTTTCCCGCACAGATAAGCACTTTAGTCGCCTCTAACTATAAAAACAAGTAGGTATGTCGACTATTACTATTAATCTAGTATAAATTAAAGTGTACCTGCAAAAGAGCGTATCTTCATGGCACTTACGTCCGACACAATTTTTGCAACTTTCGGAGCGATCATTTCCGAAATTATTCACATGATCAGAAAAATTCTTTTGGTACCTTATGGTCTTATTAAAAGAACTGTCGAAATATGTGCCACACATTAATGTTTGAGGTAATTTCTTTATGGTTACTTTTCGATTTTTATTCGATTCTGGAGATGGAGTTTTCAATTTCATTTAAACTCATTTTATGCATATAAAAGTAACATCTATTACCGATTTCAATAATTACATAATTTTGCACTTGACGAACTTAACAGTCTTTAATAAAAAAAAATGTCTTTTTATGTAACTTGTAATTTACTATTTTATACGTAATGTATTCAATTTTAAGTAAATAAATATTTTTCGTTTTGTATTTCTTGTTTAATTACTTTCTTTAATTACTTAAAAGTTGTTAATTTATTTCACTTTTTCTGTTATCTGATATAACACAAAATAAAGCGAAAGAAATTTTGTTCCAAGCGGATTTCCCACGACACTTCAATTTTTTTTCTGTTGACCTTAAACCAAAATTCGACTTAATGAATTTTGTATTTTTACTGTTATCAAACATTGTTTAATATTTTGAATAAAACATTTTCAAATAAAAGACACTGACTGTTTTTTTAATGAGTTCTAAAATTTTATTTGTATAAACCCTGCTACTGAGGGCAAGCCTTCTTATTTCATACTAAGGGGATTGACTTTTATAGTCTAAGATCCGGCATTAGAGAAAGGTGCTCTTATCTATTAATTAAATTAAATAATGTTTTAAAGCCAGATAACAATATTATAAAATGAAAACAATCTTTGCCACCATAATCCTGCTGCTACCATTGATTATTTAATTTTTTTAAAATGTAAGCTGCAAATAATTTCACGGTAACTGCCAGTAATAAATATGTTTAGAGTTTTGTAAACTTTACATAAGTGTTAATATTTTTTAATTAACAAATGAGGGAAATAAGTTCGGTTTATCTACCTGTTTACACCTGGCTACAGGTAGCTGTAGCAGTCATAAAGGTCGCTGCCTGTTGTAACAAGGTGTAAAACATCATATTCGAAATTATTATACAGCAAAAAATTAATTATTAATTAATTATTTATTTTAGATAACAGTAGGACTACGGTGGCAGACATTGTTATCGTAAATTTGTGATATTGTTATCTGTCTGTAAAACATTATTTTATTCAATTTCCAGATGAGGGTACATTTTTAAAACCTGATCTTAAACTATTAGGCATCCCACGCGGGACCAGAGCGGTTAAGGGCTGCTCTCCAGCGTAGTCGCCGATGTGATAAGGTTCTCCAGGATTCACTGTTCATTGCACACTCCGAGACATGAAGGAAAGTTAAAAAACTCATCAGCCTATTCACCCGTGGTCATGAATTTGACCTGACACTTTCCTGTCGGAACACAAAGCTCTCGAGATGAAAATTCACCACAGGACTTTTATAAATTGCCATAGTACAATATTTCCACTCACGCGAAATTGTAATACGTAGCGATATTGAAGGCTTTACTAAAGTCGTTTCTGTACCTTAAATAGCTAAAATTGTACCTTTTGACGTTTCAAATATTTTAAACGGAAAAAATTCTATTGGCACTTTAAATCTGATATTTCAGTTCAATTTTTTTAAAGTTTTTGATACTCTACTGTATACGTCTTCGTGATCGATAAGAGTCAGCCGGCCCCAGCATCTATGAGGAATAGAAGGTTCTGCAGTTGCGACTATTTGGGTGTAGTACATCGTCATCAAGTTGAATAAATGAAAAATACAATTTGAAAAATTGTATTATTATATTTTCTAACGAATCGAAGTAGAATAATAAAATTACTTGGATTACTTAAATTTAAAATATAAACATGAACTAAAACAAGATATAATAAAGTACCGGGTCTGCACATAGCACTAAAAAAATATATATATTTACAAAGTATTCGATTTATTAGTGTTTGCCTAGTTGAAACGGTTAATTTATTTTCAATGTCTGTAGGTCTGTCTACTTAAAATAATATTCATAAAATTTATAATTTTAGAATTTCTTCCTTTTTTTCTAACTCATCTGCGCATTATAGACGTGGTACTCAAGTAGATCTTAAAAATGTTAATTGGATAACAGGTGAAACCAATAATGTTTGTGTCTTTGGCAGAGCGTAGATATTACCATAATGGGTCATCAGAAAAACTAGTTACAAATATCACACTTGTATCCTTCTTGATATTAGATCATCATTTAAAAATACTGGCAGCACCAGAAATGACAATACAGCAACGTCTGCATCGAGTCAAAGTTCATTGCTGTATAATCAGTTGAGCGATGTGACGAGACAAAAACATGTTTTGATTTAATTTGTAAATTACAAAAATATAAATATTCTACGAAATTTGGAATTTTATTTACGTAATTAATTCAGGTTAGACCTTAACTTACGTTTTTATTTTACATTACCAGTAATTTATAATCCGTAAACTTAATTTTTATTTCTGTTGCTTCATTAAAATTATTGTGTGTTTTAATTGTGGTATTGATTTAATTGGGCATAAATTATTGTGTGTTTTACTTATGATATTGTTTTAATTGATTAATAAACACTCGTGCATTACATTACATTTGTAATAATAACGTGAAGTAGACGACGTATCATTCATTCAATTTACAGCTCTCGCCCGTCTCATCTTCGAGATGATCAAAAATATAGGCATAGTATATAATCTATGATGGACGCTCCACTCAGTAAAATTATTCTGCTAATTGTTTTACCACTTTATACTACACTAATCGATATTGAAGTTGAACTAAGATGATCATTTTTGATCAAATTATTCAATTTGCCAATTAGCTAAAGTTCTTTCTTAAATTTGCTATTAGTTCAACGCCGCCACTCTATAGCGAATCGACATACTTAGTACTTACTAAAGGTTACCTAAGTACACGTTAGAACTAACTTAATGCACCTTTCCGAGTGATGTGCTTAGATATCATTATCGCATTGCCGTGCGACGTAAGGCGTTACGAATCGCCTCGATTCTATAATCGAGTCGATGCACGGCCGGCGATCAGTGCATTCGCACGTCGATAGAAAGAAGTGAAAGTGCGCAAGCGCCGGGTCGCAGAGCTGATTCGGCACCCCGCATTTCCTTCGCCGGCGGTCGTGAGCCGCCGCCTCCTTCCTCACCCAAAAATATATTTATGATCGTGCGAAGAATCTGTATGTAGTCTGATTTCGTAATACGTTCAATGTTTCTTGTACGTTTACGCAATTATTTTCGGTCCTTCTATGCAAACTCAAAAAAAATTTGATCTGTTGTCGTAATTCTCGTCTAAATTTTTTTTATAATGCCCCCATCATGGAGTAGCCAGAGATGGCGAATTTGGTTCAAATTCACCTTTCGTAATGATTTGACGCTAACTTGACAGTATATAGGTTTCTCACTGTGCACACGAAAGTTTCACGTACCCTCGAATTGTGTATTTTCTCCACATGTTTTTTCACCTTTAGCGAATTGTATTGTTGAATATTAAATATATTTAAGTCAAATTGTTATCACTGTTAGAGCCCAAAACCTTCAAGATAGAAACTGAATGCCCTATCATTGTGCCTATTGTACATATTTGTGCATTGTGCATATTTTTTCTGGAAATTAAAATATGTACATAATGTTCAAAATTTTCTTATAGATCGCCTTGATATGCACAATAGTGCGTTTACACACAATTTAATTATCTCTATATTCAGTATAATCTAGATTTTAGTTGTAAGTGTTGTGATAGTCAAAGATAATAAATTTATTTCATAAATTTCATTATGTTGTATGTACTCCTGAAAAATTTTATTTAATGAAAGTGATATAAAAATTCCAATTGACGTAGCAATTTCGTATTTATTTGCGTTTTACAGAAAAAAAATCGCATCATGGTATTAGTAGAGAAATAAATATACTTGTATATTATTACCGTAAAATAAAATAAAAACCTTTTTTTTATATTCAATGCATTATTAAAAATATATAATGTTTATTCTTAAATATTAAAATCACACCATCATGACCTTCTTCAGCTAAAAACGATTCACATTTGCAGAGACCTTGAATATTGACCCCTTAATGTGTGATTTTACTAGCAGGTGTATGCGTCAATTTATTATAATGTCGTAAGCTTAACTGAGATGCACAATCAAAATCTCATTAATGAATTTTGATATCTAAATATATACCAATACAATTCATTTTGAAATGATCAACTAAAGTCGGCATTTAAAAAATACCCAATTTTGTTCAATATTTTAACAGGTGCACATAAATTTAGTTTTGGGGAAACTAAAATTAATGTTCTCTCAAGTTACTTAATTATACGAAAAATTGTAAATGTTAGTATGATGTTAACTATAAACTCCATAACATCATTTAACTTAAGTGGAACTTCTGCATCGAGGGTTTTATACCAACAAATGAAACCCAGCGAAATTTGTAATCGTACTAAATTCAAATCAACCGTTACACCTTATAAACATATGTAATCTAATCTAAAATAGTATCGGCACAAACAAACGTACCTTTGAATTGGTAAATACTCATGGTACCCACTAAAATCATGTGCATATCCACGTGGGCTGATGAGTAGTACAAGTGTGCTTTCTAAAAAGCTGTTTTTTTTTTGTATGGAAATAAGTTTAAGAAAATCTAAAGTGTGACAGTTATATAGGAGATTTTTGAAAGCACAAGTGATTTTACAAAACCACATTGCAGTATTTTAAATTATATATACTTCATTGAATTATTGATTATACTAGCGATCGCTTCTTATGACTAGCATAATGTCGAATTATGGATATGAATGTATTTAGTTTATTAAGGCTTATTGTGTTCATTATAATAGAAAATGTTATTGTTTGCATCATATTAAAATCGTTGATATTCGAAAGTTAATGATCCGTAAAATAAATGCCTGCGAGGAAAAAATTGCTAGAGCATTTACGTACTAACCTAACTACACGTAACTAAATACCTACTTAAATACTGAAGGCGCCACGCATTGGAGTACATAAAGAAATCCAGCCTAAATATCTTTACAAAGGCTTATGATGATGCGCGTGAGATGCAACTTAATTTGTGATCTCTTGATAATTTCAACGGAGTCGATGAGAAAATAAGGTTGTAACATACGAACAGACAGGCAACAGCGCACATAACAAAACCATTAAGGAACCATTCTTTAATTTTAACTATGAAACTCTAATAAAAGGTCAGTCATAGTGTGAAATAATAAATTTCAAATTGAAGGTGTTAATTTTTCATTGCAAAAAAAAATATTTGTAAAACAATATTTAAATAAATATTAATATAGTATAATTCTTCGCTATATATAGCCCACGTAGTCCCCTTCTCGTGCCTGATAGTCTTCCTATTTCCTCCACAATCACTATTCATTATCGTCATAACTACTTTTATATCGCTTTGTAATTATTTATTCACTTTATAATTATTGTCACAATAGTCGTTACTAGTAGTTTTTGGAAAGTAACGAGATATTTATGACAAAGCTACATTTATTTTGTTGAACTTATTCAGAGAAATGTAACGAAAGCCCGTTCGAAAATGGGCTGTTTATTTCCAAATCAATGAATTAACAAAATTATTGTTTCGCTAAACACAAAAAAAAAGATAATAAATTAAAATATATAGACTGAATATTTCAACATATTTTTTAAATAGAATTTTCCAATATATTCTTAAGTTTACAGGTCTCTATTAGACGACTGTTATCAGCACAAAGCATTTCGTTCCTTGATATACAGGCTTATGTAAGGCTTTTCTGATGCCACATCTCCCACGTCATTTAGTGCAACTGATTTAGGGGCTCTAATATGCAACTCCCACTATTTTATGCAAATTTTTACTTATCTTGCTGCCATCATCATCACATACCCTCAAATCGTAGAATTCGCTAACTCCAGCTGATAGATGACACATCAACCTAAGAGTTACGTACATTTATTTCCTCGAAAGAATTCACATGCTCGACTGCATTTTTTTGCGTACGAAAAAGTCAATTTGTAAAATGTAATCGATTCGTTAGAAAGTGGTACACGAATGTTCACTCGGCCACCGGCCGAATTGTCGCACGCGTTATGCAACGGTTGCGCAACCTCCTAATACGCAAATGAATTGGACTTCCGATCGGTGCATGCGATCGGCCAACCCGGCGTGACCGATCGTCCACGCGTCCGCGAATGGCCGACAGAAACGCCTTTTATGCGGTCGGGGCGCTGTAAGTACCGCAGCTATTGGTACGGTGCTGTCTAATAATATAACTAGTTTACTTCGTGGATGGTCTTTTTTTATATCTCAATAGTACTTATGAAAATTGATAGTGCGAGTATATTAGTGAGTCGCTTTCTCCGTCTGTCTGCTTTAGTGTCGTTTTCGCCTTCGGCTATGATTCTGTTTTTGTCGGTAATTATGTAACTCGCATGTAGATTTTCATTGAATTCGACAATTTTGATGATGGATACAAAAGACGGTCACCAGGTATGGAGACTTTTAATGCCTATATTTAAATCTAGATATTGCATTTGAATTTCTGTGACGTATTTTTGAAAACATTTTTGCTGAAGATATTTCAAATGGCTACAGTAAAACCAGTAGAAACTCTTATATTGTATGAGGTGTTAATTCGCGGAAATCCATATTCAGATGCTAGCCTGCAACATGCGTCAACATCTAGCATGCAACCCACTGCTGTTCTTCCACTACGAATCGTCATCCGATAAATTGAATATTGATTGAAGAGGATTGGCAGATATCTAATACCCCTAAGCAAGTGTTAATAGTTTATTTATGTTAGTCTGCTAGATAGTTATATTATTATTTTTACGTACGTTTCATGCCAACTAACAGCATCCTTAAGAAAATGCAGACAGTCATATCCACTAGGGCGTAAGGAGCGTTAAAACGACCGACAGATGCACTTCCAACCTTCTTATGTGACATGGAGTCATGCACTACGCAATACGTCAAAGGATGACAGAAGTCCCTTCTATCTATCTATCTATTAAAAACGTCTATCAGTAACCACAGACCATCACCAATAGACTTGTATGTCAATTGTCCCAGATTAAACATCGCCAACCATTATCCAAATAGTTACAGGCAAGCGATTTATAAATATTAATTTGGTCATTGAGCATATTATTATTATCTTTATGTTTTGAAATTTCGAAAGATTCCAAAACATTTAAATGTAACCCTTCTCGCACACATGTAAATTATCGAACTTGTGATCGTTATTGAGTTTCCATCAAATGTTTAGCAAAACGTGATCTGTCTGATTTATCATTTTTGAAAGACAAAATATGTTCTTTGTATCTTATTTCAAAACAACTTCCAGTTTGTCCTGCATATATCGATTTACATTTATCACAAGTTAATTTGAAAATTCCAGATTTTTTATTATCATGTAATTTATCTTTATTGTTACACAAAGCTTTTAAATTTTTGTCTGTTTTAAAGGCCGTATAAATATTATATTTTTATTTAATATTTTTAAAACTATATCAGAAATTGTACCACAATATGTTAAATTAGTTAGATATTTATTTTGATCTTCTATTTGTTTTGGATAGATACTGTTTTTTATGATACTTTTTTGCTTTTCATTGTAATTTTTAATTATAATAAGTTAATTATCATAGTCACTCCACTCTTACCCCTTAATAATCATAACTACTCAATATAATTAAATTCCATTTGTAATATAGCATTAGCAAACGGATACAGGCATCCTATGGATTCATCAATAAAAGCGGCTAATAGAAACTCATTGCAATTATTACTATCTAAACCCTTTGAACAACCATACGATGATAAAGTTAAAGCCTACGTATGACAAAAATCTACAAACTATAAAAAACAGACCTACCTGTACGTAACGTGATTCCGACACGATGATTATTTAAACAGATTGCACATTTTACGAATTATACATAAGGTTTATGGTATGGATTTAAAGTTCCTAGATTTATATGAAAAAAAATTGTATTCATTTGCGAATACTATCTTACTCAAAATCTAGTTACAATAGAACATCGAAAATGGAAAACGAATTCAGACTCAATTGCACTGTACGTAACTGAACTCGGTTCTACTTTTCTAGCTATTCTAAGGTTTTTTTTCTATAAAAGTCGCTTATTTACTCTACATGTAACAACCTTCTTTGTTGGGTGCATTTGCTTTGGCCTTCAATACCTCCTTATCGGAATACTTTGAGTCATAGGTGAACACATACAAAACTCATATAAAAAAACGTACTCGGTTGTTGTATAATAAATCAAACGTTAACCTTAATACCATTATTTATAAAGTAAGAGAGGTTAATAAATTTTCACAGCAAGAATTAATTCTAAATCCAGAATAAACAAAGGTTTCTACAATACTTGATTCTAAAGCAGAATCCGGAGAGAAATATTCAATATTTTGAATACAAATCAATTTGCTTTCTTTTAAAAAACATTTAAGTTTCATACATTTTTTAATAATGATAATTATTTGAGTGTATGATGTTGAGCGTATGATATACTTATTCTTTAATTTAAAAATGATTTGGTTTAGAAAAATTAATGATATGAATTACTCGTATTTGGTACAGATTGCATTTTACAAAGATTTACGAGATATACATAAAATTACTACTTAAAATCCAAAATACGCTGCGCTTGGAACATGGACAAGGTTAGGAGCTGATGATCTGTGTAGGCTGTGATGGCAGGCGCTTGTAACTGAAATAGGAAAAATAAAAGAATATTCATGAATTGAAATAATAAAGAGGCATAAGAGTGTATGAAAAACGGAAAAGATAAGAGCAACGATTATCTTGAAGAATAGCGTTCGGTCACGCAACTATTGGTATAACTAGTAATCGAGAAACATATCTTTAATTATCACATAAATTTTAATAAAAATATCATCTATACAAAAATATCTTTATATAAGTGTAACGATGCCTATAAAAGTATCGCAAATACAAGCAATTCAATCGACATTGAAAATATTCTGTGACAAATAATCCACCATTTACAGCACGTACTGTAATTTATTTTATATCGTTCTAAAATTTAATATTCATTTATAATAACTTGATATTTTATCACTTCACATTCAACTCGAATTCTTCGAGGAATTACGTCATATAGGGAACAAATAAAACGTATTATAATACGATATTACTCGTGAATCCAGAACAGCTTGTTTGCTATAAAAACTATAATTACCGGAGTAACATTTAATTTTTGTTTTTAAATTTGTTATTTATTACCAATAAGGTATTATTGCTTGGCAATTGTAAACCTTGCCGATTTATTTCATGATTATAATTAAGTAAAATAATGATTACAGTATTCCAATATTACTTGTTGCTTGTCCGGTCGTTAAAATTAATTGTAGGGAATAGTCTCAGGCTATGACGCACCATATGTGATAATATAAAAACTATAAATGGAGCAATACACTCTTATATCGATTTGGTGATTACTTAATGAGCTTCACCATGACTGCATGAGAGCAAGGGATTAGGTCCGCCCTTGCCAGTACCTGAAGCTTTGCTGTGGTCACCTTGGCTATACCAGGACAATAGGTCGGCTAGACCGACTAAAAATATCATAATCTCACAGTGTACAGACGGGAAGTAGCAGCTTTCAATGTTGGGTTTCGTTCAGTGAATGAGAGTGCCGGTAGCCCCCTGTCTCATCCGTCACCCCGCACCCCACCGAGGAAGCGATTACAAGAGGAAGCACCTCTTCCCACTCCACAAATCCACTCCCCCTCCATCAGATATCTTACTCCTACCCAAAAAACCGGAAAAGCACTGGTAACTAGTCTGGGATTGCGAGTGTCCATGGTCAGCGATGACCACCTGGATTTTGGTGGTTAACATGATTATTTGCCTGTAGATCTGCCATAGAAAATCGATTTGAAATATTGACGTGTTATTAGAGTTCATTTATTTATACTGAAATTCTCTTCGTTTATTAAACATAATTGTTTACAATATTGTTTGTAATAACACAATTTTTTGTGAAATCTTACGATAATTTAAAAGAGGATTCATTAGATTAAGAAACAAGCTCTTTTGATGAAAACAACTGCCCACTTAATTACCTTTTATTGGAACCTTACGCCATTAATTCCAGTATGGAGTAGCCAGAGGTGACACATTTAGTGAACATCGATTTTTCGCAGTAATTAAATTAAACAGTGATTTAACCGCTGTGTACAATTCTTCCAAGATATATGATTAACTTGTCACCATTAGCAATATTAAAAGTAAAAGTGTATTTATCTAGACCCCTCTTTTAAAACCTCGAATTATGTATAGATATTATTACAGTATAGTACTTCCTTTTTTCAAGAAAGGTCTTTTCAAGGAAGAAATCATATTATATACCCCAATAAAGAGTTGAATCAGTAACACAGCGCTGATTCAATTCTTTATTATGGTCAACTCTTTACTCTGCGTTATTCTAAATACCCTTAAAAAACAAATAATTATCTGGAGAAAATATTTTTTAAGGAACTTTTTCCACAATCGAAAATAAATATCATAATAATTTGTTTTTTAAGACAATATCGTGTGCTCGTAAGCAAATGCATCGTTGCATAGCTGTGCATGTGCGCATCCCGGCCCGCTAATGCGACACTGGGAGTTGCGACCTCGGCCGTTTAACGGTACGATCCGCGTGGCTTACATGCCGGCGATACAACGGACCTTACTTGTTGGCATTCGTGAAACTCCACAACAATAATACTTTGAAGTATTATTTGCATTAAATACAACAATACATATTAGTTTTATTTGCATTAAATGCGCTTTTCCTTTTTCTTGTGGATTTAGATACGAACCTAGAGATGTTTGAAAAAAAAAAATCTTCTAAAAAATGTGTACTATAACATAAAATACCTTTTATAAAATTCGTATTATAAGTAAGAATGAACAAGCGTCCACAAATATATTTTGTGAGCAAAAACTAGGTGATCCCGACTAGGAATTATAAAAATGTTTATAAAACGGATAAAAATCAATTTCTAAGAAGCATAAATAAATGTGCCAAATGCTATGGATAATAATTGAATAATTTATGCTTCAGTTAACAGTAGCTAATGCCAAGAACTAACAAAATACAAGTAATTATTATTCATGATTACTTTTTCGTACTTTTTTTCAATTATAAATGACTAATTTTAATCAGCAAATCACTTTATAATTATTATTATTTAAATTTGAATCTTATAGAAACCGAAAATACACAAAACTGCATTCTTCTATTTTAAGCACTCTAATACAAAATAGACGGGCAGACAGACCCCAAAAGAATTTCACTTTCAGTTTTAGTATAAAGTAGGAAAATCAGTGCAGATCTTTTTTCTTATATATTTTTTAACGATGCACCTGCTGAATACGTAACTGACTGCGCGTTAGTTTAGAACTCTGAACTCGCATTTTCAACGACATCGTGTATCTCTGATTCGACACTGGCCACAGGCTGAATTCAAATGATCCGATTGCGAAACGCCGTTCGAATGTTCTCCGAATGTGTAAGCAAATAGAACGCGATCCATAAATTACTATCACATTAGATCAGTGCAGCTAAAATGTTGGCGGCATGTAAACACGGCGCGGACGCGTCATGAGCTATTACGTCAGCGACTTTCATCGCGTGAGAACCGCCTGCGCGCACGCATTGTGCCTCAACCCGACTGTACGGACATACAGAAACGGATACATTTAGAAAACTTTCCATGGACTCTAAATTTTAGGATTTCATGTCACATCCTCGATCAAATAAATATGTATCTATTATACTAACAGTGCTTACGGTTTCGCCTTTATAATTTTCATAAATTACATGCTTGTTTCTCTATTATTCTCTAGTAATTCTACTCGTAATTTTCTACCTTTCCTATTTATCATCGATACCTTCTTACTTCTTCTTCTAATTCTAAGTAATATTTCTTAATTTATCATCTTTCATAGAAATACAACTTTGAAGCGAACTGAAAAATCGTAGCCTAATCAATTACCGCATGATTATTTCAAAAAACCGGCCAAATAGGAGAGCCGGACTTGTACACCGAGACACCCACACAAAACCTTTTGTTTTTGTATTGTTGTTGTTGAGTATTGACAAAAAATAAAATACATTTTCCTTTATTTAGGTTAAAAATGTTGTTGAGATTTTTAGAACGGGACCGATTCACAGTTTAGCCGATTTTTGTAATCCTCGTTTTATTATTACTCCAAATTTGACGTTTGCATGTAACACGGTTTTACGATAAAGCAAAAACTGAATAAAAAAGAATGTTGAAAAATACAAGTTTCTTGTAAAGGAATCCCCTTATCTTTTAATTTTTTTATTTTTGTTGTATTCTTACATCCGCTATAATAACACATTATTGTAGTCTTCCATTATAATCTATCGTCAACTTACTTTTTACAACACGTGCAGCTTTTATAGGTAGCTTTGTTACGGATTAAGGCTGGAACACATTGCTCCATTAGGTTACTTCTTACAATAACAGATTTCTCAAGAGCCGCTAAAAACAATGCAGTAACTAAAATCTAAAATTCCCGCTCCTGTATGCCATGTTTAACCATAACAATAAACAATAAAATACATAATGAATAAAGTGGGTAACACAATGAACTGGAATTTTACATAAACCAAATTAAGGAAATTTCGAAAGATATATCATAAACGTCAATAAGACTCAACACCTGCGGCAGTCATATACTACGATGTTGTTATTACGCAATGCAAAGGGAAATAATTTACGATCTCTGTTGAGTAACATCACGAACTAAAGGGCCCAAGAAAACAGATTATAAAATACATTCATATTTAACATGCGTTCGTTTGAGGCTTCGCCCGCATGAATATAGATTAAATTCATACGTCTTTTATACCGATACCATTTTATTCTATCTCACGGTCTCGCTGTCGGTGATGGTCCCGACTCCGATTCTGGTCTCGATTTTGATCCCAATAGCGTTGCCGATATTAGTCACCTTGGATAAAGAGATCAGTGATAACCAATTAACATAAAAAATTAAGAAATTTATCCTTTTCCTGCGGAAATGAAACAACAGGAAAAAATATTTATTAACTTATATATCAAATAAAAATATTTTCTATCCGTCCGTAAAATTCTCTTGATCTCTGTGTAGTTCATCATTTATACAAAACAAATGTAAGAGAAGCTAACATAATTAATAATCATTATAATATAATAAATAAGTACATATACATGTTCTTTTTGCGCAACAGCACAGTTTATTAATGTATGTTGTTTATCAGGTATGCAATTTCTATCTGGGCGAACATATCCATTAGCGAAAAAAAAAACGCAGAGCATTATCGCTAATATTATACTGCTATGTTGCTGACTATTTTCGTATTACAACGAATCGTTTCTCATCATGACGTGACGTGAGATTACGCGTCTTCACGGAAGGTCGAGCTCGCGAATGTAGCTTTAAATCACGTCACGGTTTTATGCAGATCAATAAACGGGTAAAGTAATGTAAGCAGCCGACCAAGCAGTAGCCAACGCGTGATCAAAGCGGTCAGACCACAGGTGAACTGATCAATGAGATTATACATATTATATACAGATATAACATAAATCGATTCTCATAATGTTGTGTCTTGTCTTGGAGGTCAAGTCAAACTGTCGGTTTTGGATGTCAACATCGCTACCATGACAACATACGTTAATAGCTTCCAGCCTGACCCACACCAGGTCAGCGTGGAGGGTTTAAAGTATAAGTCCCTTCAAGTGGAATAAAAGAATGCCCTGCAGTGGCACAATAAAAACCTAACACCGGTAAAGTCACCGGGAGCTCAGCAATAACTAACCCTATCCCCTTCAATGAAACAACAATATTGCAAAACTTTCCTTCGGCTAATAACAGGCAACCTTAAGTAGGAAATATGCACTTATTTTTTTTTATATATTCATACGACAGGTCTTAACGCTATATTTTTGTAAAAAAAATATTCAACACGAAAAAACTAAAATAGAATAAGAAAAAATGTTTTCAAATGTCAAAGAGATTTGGAAATTTAAAACGCTCGCCATTTCTCACGCTTCTCGGCGTGACGTCAAAGTCTATGACAACAAACAACTATCCTTCAAACAAGTTGTTGAAGTTATTGTGCAGTCGATTTCGTATTTTACAATTATTATGGGACAAGCCAAAAAACCAAATTATATTATAAGTATTGTAAACAATGTAAAAATATTAACTGATACATCGAAATGTATTCAACATTTCAAATAACTTGTTGATTACACTTATAAAAACCTAAACTACTTAACAACAATGTATGCATGTAATAAAATCGTGAGGAAGAAAAATCTGTACATTAAATATTTTTGAAAAAAAATAAGTGATTTTTATTATATACCTAATAGTCTAATACAGACCCCAAAACAGCTGCTTTTAAAATTTTTGTCTGTTTGCTTGTATATTTGTCTATTTGTTTGTCCAAACATCACTTAAAAAATCATAGAGTGATTTGAACATTTTTTTTGTATTTCATTAGCAGTAATCTACTGTTTACTTAGAATACTTACAACTTATTACGCTACATTACCTAGGACTAGACAAGGAGTAAATTCAAATTATTCCTTCTCTTTATTTTGAAATACCTATTCATAGAACTGGACAAACGCTACCTACCTATCTACCTACCTACCTACTACCTACTACCTACTTATTAGATTTTTTAACACTGCAAGTGTCACAGAAAACAAGTGTCTAACTATCCATAACTTCCATATTTTTTTTTATTAATAAAGTTCATGAAAAGGAAGAAATTTTCCTCCATTCTCTAACGTTATAAACATTATGGCATTGAAGTAGACGCCACGACATGTCTAAAGACGTCTAAAATTTTCTATGGATGATGACGGACAACGAAGAAATAAAGAATATTCATGTGCTTTTAAAACATTGCTACATTTCATAACCACCACTCGAACGAAATCGCAGGCAACAGCTAGTGTGTACGTAAATGCTTGCATTTCCATGTACCTACTGTTCGTTTTATATCTTATATCTAATCTTTTTATGGTCGTTATGAAGTAATAATAAAAAAAATACATGTAACGATGTGGAAAGGAAGTAATCTATTGTCCAGTCTTATCGACCCGGAACTGTTGTTAGTTTTTTTGGTTGTTCATGCTCACTGAATACAAGTAATTGAATGCTAATTAAAACATGACATATCAAAGACACAGTCACAATGTTAGAAACATCAATCGACATCATATTTTCATAGAAATTATCATAAATTATGCATTCCAAATTCATATCAAAATTAGGTAGATACATAACCGTAACAAAGATGTTTTAGGGAAAAAGTCCGCAAAAAAAACTCAAATTTCAAAATATATCTTTATTTAGGTCACAATATTTCAAGAATTTACATTTTATAATTTTGCCACTTTACCACTCATTCGAAAAGCAGTTTTTCCTCGACTAAAACAAGTAAGAAACTTTAGGGTAGATCTTTTCAAATTTAAATATATTAAATATATAGTTTTATAACATAACGAAACACATCCGTAGGAAGCAAGTCTGTTATGTCTATAAATATTTGTCTTGTAAATATTTACAAATTGTATAAAATACCCTTTTTTTAACAAACATTCGCTTAGTTAATGATTTTAAATTTTTGATTTTAAAAGCAAGCGGAGTCACAGTGGAAAGTCTAACTAAAATCAATTAAACCTTCTACCTACTGAACGGAAAAAATTCCTAAAAAAACTTCCGCATTAATTATAGTGAAAAAGCCACACGCTTGTACAGATCTAACGAGGCTTTAATGCTCTCCAGAGCTTTCTTCTAAAGCTCAATGGTAAGTGTTCTGCCGCCTGTTAACCGCTTAGCGCTCTCTATTCATCTTTCGCGTAAGCCTTTGTGTGCAAGCTCGAGACGAAAATTAAGAGTTCATTTATTTTACTATCGCCCAGCTTAATGGTCAAGGTGAATAGCTTCGGGCATTCTTACTATTCGCCAGACATTATACAGTTTTTCATATTTTCCAAAGCTCACACTCAAAAAGTAATGCCTTAGCCAGTGTTACGATTCAATTTTTATATTCCAAGCCAGTGCTTTTAAAAATTGTCAAAGTATACATTTTTTGGTGTTGGCACAATGTAATTTATTTGCATTGACTAGAATATTTCACAAAATTAGTTACATTTCACTTTGTTTTTGTTGCATTTCAAGATAATGTAGTATCAATTATTGTGGTATGCTAGTCGTTTTCTACCAGATTTTGAAGTATAGTAAATTCTAATGAAAAATTTTGTTTTGTATCTAAACATAAATGCGCCTTGATATATTTTAGTAAATGTTCACAAAACAACACAAAAATTCATTAGTAACTACAATGAATACCAATAATTAAAGAGCACTACTCGCCAAACGAACATGTTTTGTTCTTTCCGTTAGATGGCGTTTTGCAAAAAAATTGCATAATATTTGATTTCTATTAGATGACGCGACATATTGTAAAATATGTATTATATATGAATATGAAATTTAATAATATCTCTTTCCAGCCCTAGACTACAAGTAGATCGAGATTTACTTTTCTAATTATTTACGTACTCTTTTTTTTTTATTTGATGCTAATACACCATTTTTGCGAATGAATCACGTTGGTAATAACTTATCTAGAGTGCCACCTATCGGATTTTAATATAACCCAGTAGAGCATGTCATTTAAAAATTACGATTAGGTACTAATAAGTGCGCTAACGTTTAATACTAAATGTAAAGATATTAACACTTAGTACTTATTAATAATTATGTTTTGGTGTAGTAAAAATGTGTATGTAGCAACAATCCAGAATATTGCAATTTTAGTATTTCAAACAACTCAGGCACTATCAGTAATTCCAAAGATATTGCTAACATGAGCGAAATCGAAGTTCAAAGTAATTGAAACTATTTTTTTAGTCTTTGCCCATTCTCTTGAATGGTGTGTGTTTTAAACGAAAAAAGTAATTAAAATCTTTGGCGTAGTTAAAAAAATGTTTGTAATTACATGCAAATAATTAATTGCTATAACATAATAAAAGAATTGGAATGGGATAGTCAATACGGTTGATAAAGTTTAATTTGTGTTTGAAAAAATTTGGTTGCCTGTAAAGTCGGTATACGGGCGAAAGTTTTACGTGACAACGACTTTGAATGGTAAAATCATTTTAATGTGAATATTCATTCGTATAGTAGGAAGAAGGATGAAATAATAGTAACAATTTAAAACATTTATTTATACAAAGAATTATATTTAAAACATTAATTTATACAAAGAATCTCGCACTGAATTTCATATTAACAAAATTTTATTTTTACCTTTACACATACATACGTATTTATATACAAATATACATACAATAACTTGCAATACATTTGCAAGCTATGCACTAATTCTCTAGTGCTGCGCGCGCGGCAGACCGATCATAGTTGAGTGGGAGAGAGACGCAGGGCATTCGGCGGGCCTCTCTCTCGTTCGGTGACTCATCGTTACGTTACCGAGCGTTACACTTTTTCATAAGTGACTCCCAGCCGCAACCTAATTTAAGACGTTGTCACGTCAAAATTAAATAAATTATAATGTATTTTCTTATACAGAGTGTAATATCAATTTAATCTTTTATTTGAAATTATAACAATTATTAAGTGAAAAATCGGAATATGTTCAGGTTATTTTCTTGTTATCTTCCATTTTGCAATCGGCTACACAAAACTCACTGACTCACGTCACTGTTGAACTTGCTAATTCTGCCCGTCTCACTGTCATATTAATATTCGAAGTAACGATATTGGTAGTATCGTTCATATTTTGATAAATGACATTTCCAGCTCGAACATTTGACGCATAAGTTCTGTGTGTTCTGAAGTTGCTCGCTAAACCGCTTGCGAGCTAGATCATACTGTAGTTTTCGTGCGACCCCGATAAAAATTCACTGCCATCATTTTTTCATAAAACATCAAATGAAGTATAATTTTGAAAATGCCACTTAGTAGTTTTTTTGATGGGTTATCAACAGTGAGAACTTTTATGACAATGACCAGCGCAAATGTCTTATAAAACAATGCCTGTCTCATTGTGCGACATAACAATAAACTATCTAGAAAATTCTGTAGAATTCTTTAAGAAAAGAATGTTTTTTCAAACTTATGCTCAAAAATATATTACAAACACTTTTATCTTGTCCTTCATAACATTTTCTTTGAGCGTGAAACATGTATACCTCAATAACGATACTACCGTCAGTCTGATACCGATAAAGAGTCAAAGTGCACTAAGTCAAGCCCAAATTTTAAGGAACCCTTATCTTTTAATACATATCACTTGTCTTCGATGTTCGATGTAACAAATGGTCGGAAATGCTATCATATCACTTTACAATTTTCAAACCGACTACTACAAACACAAAATATTAATATCAAAACTAACATCAAAGCAATAAGTTTATATGTTTATATATACTTGCTTAATATTATGATTCCTCTGATAGTTTTCGTTTCTCTAAACAGTTAAAAAAGCAATTTTTGCATGATCGTATTGTAACACGCATAACACACGCAATCTATTACGGAGTTTACTTATTGCATTACGTAGCCTAATTGTTTAATAACAAAAAACGAAATTGTTTTCATTAATTAAATGCACTAAAACGAGTATCAAGTCCACAGTTTTGCAAAAAACTTGTTCTTTAGTGCCGCGAGACGAGTCATAACGGCATTGCGATGCAAAACTTAATAACCTGGTTGCATTATGAGGAAATTTTAATACCGAATTTTTGCAATGTTTATGCAAGCAATGCATTAAGCTAATAGACAATTAAAACTTCATCACAGTAAAGACGATAATTATATAAAAATAATACGGATTTGAAAGTACTTTCCAAATAATATTTACTTGTGCTTGTGCAATCGATCGATCTAAAAGAATATAAAATGCAAGCCGCCTTGACAATTTACAAGAGATTTTATAAAATTAATTATAAAATCTATTTCAATTTAAGTTTATAGTTTTAAACCATGTAATGATACGATCACATGTAAACTTTTTCAGCTAACTTCATTAACTTGTCCAAACATTTCAAAGGGCTGTTCCTTTGCGAGCGCTATATATATATAAGGATTCAGAATTGTTGTCACCGCTTTACTATGGTATGTCATTAATCATCCAGTCAGAGCTTTATGCCCATATACAAAAACGAGTTATTATCGTAACATTAAACTATTGTGCCGACTTTGTGCAGTTAGGTTTCAAAACCGTTTTTTAATTATGCATGTACTCTTATTTTTCTTCTCATCTCATGCACACATTTAGGTGAATTTAGGAGATAAAATGAAACTATCGATTTTTAGTAGCTTTCATTCCTTCGTTTTTTTATTTCAAATTCAGACCCGAATACAACTTCATGTATTTGTACTGCGTTTCTTGACCACCTTGAATCAGGCATCGAACGTCACGATCCGAATGTAGTTTTGACATGGTGTAATACAGTAATCATCCATTAAACTCGGTTGAGATTTATTTACAAGGTTACAAAACGCAACGCGGGCGCCGATCCGCCCACGGCGGCGGAACGTGGGCGGCGCGCGCGCCCACGGCGCGGCGCTAGATCCTTGCAGAACGTACAAAGGCATATGCGTGTCTGATTTTGCGTGTTACTCGTGCGTTTGAATTATTTTTATTAAAAATTTGCGTTCACATATTACAAATGTTTATTCAAATATTAATAATATCGACGTCATTAAATATTTAAAATAGGTCTTACAGACATTCTGAGATTTCAGCGGTAATCCATTAGAGAATTATAGTTTAT
This sequence comes from Eumeta japonica, assembly GCA_005406025.1. Lineage (NCBI taxonomy): Eukaryota > Metazoa > Arthropoda > Insecta > Lepidoptera > Psychidae > Eumeta > Eumeta japonica. The sequence goes on along the minus strand of BGZK01000452.1, from coordinate 332,721 downwards.
TTTTGTGTTTAAATTTGTACGAAATCGAAATAGTCTCGGCTGTGTGCCAAAATTACAATGTAACGGAAATCCTTCCGAGGGATGTCGAGAAGACAAATCCTCCATAGACTAGCTAGCTTTCAGTTCCCGAAATACGTTTGTTTGGTTGTGCGGATTACTATCCTAATAAACAGAATAATATTACACTACGTATAACACACAATATAATTACAATACAATACAATATACATATAATATACACTATATATAATATAATATGCACTACTGTGTTGATGCATATTCTTGCCTGTAACGTATGTATCGAGCTACGGTTATCGTATTATTGATATTGCTCTATGATTTTCGCAGTGAAACTAGAAACACTTGTAATCACAGATCGCCCAGCCCGTTAATTCGTTTCAGTTTGTAACAGCATTGTTTCTATTGCAATTTTACTATTACACAAAATATATAACTTTAATTTAAGAATATGGAACCTTTTCCAGGCACTTTTTTGAGCACACTGCCAAAATGAATTCAAGCAAAAGCTTTTCAGGCTAAATTTAAAGCTACAACATTTGTGACATGTTGACAGTGTTATTACATTTTTAAACTAAAACTTAATGACCTTGCGCTGACATCCTATCATAATTTTACGTCTAAGCAATGACATCGAAACTCTACACTATGTGTATTCTGAGACACGTTTAGTTAATTGTTTCTAGAGAATAAGACTCCAATAATGCTAAAAGCATGAAAAAACATATACAACACACAAAAAAAGAATAAATTATACACAATAATATGACACACTTTCAGCGGTATGCTTCACACTCTCATACGCATTAGTTAACTGTTAAAGTTAAAAACTAATTATGTCAAAATATCGATAATCCTAGAGAGATTCGCATTTGCCACATTAATTCCACGTTACAAATGTTAATATTTTTAAGATTACCTTAGTCGACTATCAATTGTGAAATTAAAACAACGTATTTTGACGTGTTCAGCTTTTAACTTTAACAGTTAACTATTTCAAATGATAGTTTGAAAGCACACCGCTGTTTATATTAATATCATGGCATAAGCTACGTTTAACGATACTAGAAAAATATTGCGTAACACGTGAGACCTTCACTGTCGGCGCAAATTCAACGCGGAAAGTAAACACCCGTATCGAACAACTCCTGCACCCACGTGTGCACTGAACATGGTGATCTCACGGCCCAGTACCGCGTCGCCGTCAATTAGCACGCTATCATAAATTATGTATTCCGTTTGCTGAACGGCGTCGTGACCACAATTATGGCATATCACTCGGCACACGCAAAATGATTGACCTCATATCAAAGCGGACACGTGTTGTGGCCGTCGAATATATTGCATGAATGCTTATAACGTTTTTTGTTTTAAACTTCATAAATATTCATGTTTATGCCGTACCCTTCGATAAATACCGCACGTTCCAAATGGCAATTGCCAACATTTAAAATACTGTATTGCAAGGAGCTGAAGAATAGTATTTCGCGTTAATGTCTGTTTGATGTTTAATTAACATAATCGAATCTCAAATAAATATTCTATGCAATACGCAAAAGATAAAGGAGAAAAAAATAAACAGATAGTTTATATACTGTTAAACAATAAAATACAATGACATTGACGATTATTACATCAATGAATATCACTACTTGCACGTGATACTTGCACTTCAGAATAAATTGTAGTTGTAAAGTTTAATATTAAGAAAAGAGTAGTATTTTTCCTGCAAGAAATATATCTAGAATTTACGTTTTGTGTAATTTGTGACATTCGTTAAATCAAAAATATTTTTTTTCATTTAATGCACCTTAACTCTTTAACGAAGCAGAGCTTAAAAGCTTACTGGGATCATTTGGCTCAACTTTGCCGGGGTATGATAAAAATGTATTGCGCAACCGAATGTTAGTTTCGAAACTGCTCTGAAAAGCATTCACGAACAAATGCGTAACCAAAAATGATAATGCGTTACCCCAGATGCCCTTAAACGGATGAAGCAACTCCACCGCAGGTGGTCAGCATTTTTTTTGCGGCGTTCATCTCGATACCGCAAATTCTTAGTGCGCAGAACCGCACTGTCGATTGTTTCGCGCAAAATGACGCAAGCAGTTGGGCAATTCGGAGCTAAATTGCTCGTATCAAGCACACGGCGATGGAGCTAGACAGTGCATTGTAGACAGCCGATGAGACTTAGGAAAGTGATTTTTTGAATTGATAAACAAAAATTCAGATGGTAGACGTAAATTCGCTTACGAACTCTGTGTAATCATGTTATTTTACATTTAAATGCATAAAAATATGAAAAAATATACTATAAATTATTGGTATATTAACGAAAAACATACGATCATTTACATGTTGTATAATATTATGTAGCTATCACGACTAGTATTAAAAGGTTAAGTATTCAGTATAGATAACTTGTATAGTATACGTTTCTAACTGGAAAACTAAGATAAAAAATTTCACTATTTTTGAGGTTCCGTACTTCATATAAAAATGGAACCACTATAAAATTACTTTGTTTCTCCTCGGTGTAGACCCTGTTTTTCGAAAATTGATTGAGATATCAAACTAAAATTAATATGAAATATTAAGATGTACGATTCTTTAAGCATATCAAAATATAAACTTCTAAATCAACGCAATAAAAAATTATGACCAATTTGAAACATATTTTAATATTGGCAAACTCGTTTAACAAAACCAATGAGATATGTCCAGTTGACCTAGAATCATGAAATTCGACAAGAAGTAAGGTATCGGAGTACAATTAAAGGGCTGATTCCAAAAAAAATTAATTTGTCGATAAATACATCACATTAAAACCAAAAATATTTTTCATTTTATAAACTGATGTTTGTAATTGAAAAATCGATCGTAATTTAAACTAAAGTATAGACAACATTTCATAACTTCATCTAATCAGAAATTTTCAAATTTCGCAAAGTTAATTTTTTTACGAAACACCATTAAAAATATTTTTGTATGAAACCCTCAGGGCGCCCACCCTTCTAGTAGATTATTGTATGTTTTTTTTTTACTGTAAACAAAACTTTTGTTTCGTAAGCTCTTACAATATACTGATTCAACTTTTTCCTAGACCTACACTATTTTAACCTCAACTACATCACAATTTCGACACAGATCTCGATGCTGAGCCCATTGCCGTTACCGATAGCGTTCCCGCCCCACCACTAACTCGAAGCAGTGGACGTTGTACCCGATCCCGGCTTTGATGGCCGGTTTCGACTCCATTCTCGGACTTCGCTGCGACCTCGTCGACGATCGTCAAAATTACGACAATATTAAAACGTGTCGATTACTTTTAAGCGCTTCTCGAAGTCATCCTTTGGTATTTCTTGTTTTTTTTTTCTGAGTTGAATCGCGATTTTGATGACGCCATACACATCTAATTCGCAATTCTTTTTCTGGCAACAAATACATTCTCTATCAGATTTTATCGAACCAATTTTACTATATTACGAATGAAAACAATTTTAGAGACCGTAGAGACTACGTATTGAATAGTAATGTTGTTATGTATTAATTTATCTTAAACGAGTGTTATATACGATATAATTATGTCCCTAAATGGTATGAAACGTTCGCTTAAAATTATTTAAAATACTTATCCAAAATTACCATTTACCCTTACTCTTTTGCTCTTATTCACTTTATCGTGTTATAATTTTAATATGCCGTATTAAATATTGCCTAATTATTGATTATTTAAAGTGTACATTATATTTACGTTTTAGGAATTTAAATACGTTTTTTCAAGTAGGTACTAAATTTAAATATTTCAATACGTTTATACAAGTTTATGTTATTTTCCAAAATTTCTATTTTAAATTATTGCGTACATGCAGACAATTTTTATTCATCTAAGTTTCATTATAGGTTTTATATCTATACATCTATCTATATAACCGATGTGCAAATCGTATTTTATCCTTTAAATTATATAAAATCACAGGTAAGTGTTTATTAAAATTTACCTTGAACTACGTTTTAAGGTCGTCTTGAATTATTTTACTAACAAATTCTAATCGAAATGCCAATACACCTATGATATAAAACATAATTTATTTTTATTGACTTTAAGAGAGAAGTTCAAAGTGCACCTAGTCATAGATAATTACCTATATACATTATCATAATAATATACGTTTTCTTTATGACCGGTTATCAGACCAATGATATAATAGATATTTTTGAAATTACATAAATGTACGAGCTAAAAAACAATACTGTAACGAAACCGATCGCTATTATATACACGAATGTTAATGACGGCGGCGTGTCTCATTAATTCAACTCTAAACCGGATTCAAATCACAAAACGATATCACAAACAATTGCATAACAACTCCCAGTTGAACTACAATATGCTACCTTGGTTTGTGCTTTCAATATCTCAATACAGAATGACAATAGCGATACAACACAAAAATGAATAGAATCCTAAGATTTGACACATCGTTTTCACCTTCATTAGACAAAAAAAATGGACGATTGCTTTTTGATGATACCCCATAAAAATACGGAAAACATAGTTTAGAAAAATAAAAAAAAACGCTTTATGGATAAATCGAACTAAAAAATTGGTTGCCTGTAAAGTCGGTATACGGGCGAAAGTTTTACGTGACAACGACTTTGTGAATTGTTGCGATGGACGAAACTACCTTCACATTATCACTACACAATCGTTTTACAATTAACTGGCAACGTGTAAACTTGTATGCAGGCGCCTAAGCGAAATAGAAGCGCAAGACATGAACCGGTGTGTATGCCTATCTCTCTCACTCTCTCTCTCTCGCTCTGTCTCTCTCGCTCTTAGGCGGGCTAACCATGCCCGAGTGGAAGGGACGCGTGCCTCTCACTCGCTCTCATTGTGAGCGCATAACGTGAGCGGAGCGTAACGCAGTTTCTTTAAGTGTCACCCGGCAAACCAATTTATAAGACGTTGTCACGTCAAAGTGAACAATAATTCTTAATACAGGAATAAAATAATGAACGAAAAATATTTATATTATTGTAAAAATAACGTGGGGCGCTCGTGCCATATTTTTCTTACCAATTTCGGACTAATCGTATCGATCGAATATTTTCGAGAACTGATTTATCGAACACCCCACGCTTTTTTCACAATAATAGTAATATGTTCCGTTCATTGTTTCATTCCTATATTAAGAATTATTTTTCACTTCATGTCTAAGTAACCTTTCCATTTTCACTACCACAGTACTTTATTACTCTATGACATTTACGTTACAGTACACTATTATAGAATTTGGAAAGAAATTCAAAAATTTCTTTAAAATTTTTAAATTTAACTATTTTTTGTAATTTTTAAGTTTCGATTAATTTCAAAATTATACATTTTTTTTTCAATATCATTAAATTTTGTAATGTTTCAGGTAACTATTTTCTTTTTTCAAATTTTACAAAATTACAGAAACTAAAATTTTATTTTGCAAAATATAAAATTGTTGTGTTGCCAACGGTCCTTGACAAATCTAAACAGCTTAAATAAAATCTGACCGTTCAAAGGGAATCAAAATCGAGTCCATAGGAGTCGGTTACAAACAAACAAACATACATACATACAGATGAAACTAAAATAAAAGCGTGTTAAAAAGTTCGTTCCGTATAAACTACATTCAACTCTATAGCCGTGCGATATGTTAGCGGATAAACTTGAAACACGTAAATTAAGTATCAGTAAGACCGATTTTTTTTTCTGAGACTTATCCAACGCCTACAGAAAAAGAAATATCGCGTGCGCTGTATTTATTTCACGCATTCCCCGTTTGGTTCCGTGCATTGCGTGACCGCGGCGCGCCCGGCCGACGCGTGGCCGCGGTAACTGATAGCGAACCGATCGCGGCGGCAGGGCCGGTTACGAAATGGACAAAGAACGTTGAGCTTATATCTGTGTGCAGCTAGACCGCTTACCGCTTACGTGAGGCCGATGTTCGTGAAAACCGTGAACGGCCATTGATTCGTTTCGAATCGGTTGTCATCATCAGACCAGTTTTGGAGCATTTCTGCAATGCAGCGTGACTGATACTGGTGCAGGCCCGTAATGTTTTAATGATTGCGATAGATTCCGTACGTACTTGGACGTCACCCGGCCGCCCGATTTGTGGATTGTAAAGTGAAATAAAAATTGGTGAATGATGTTTGGAGTGCTAAAGATAAATAGCCTAAAACCGTCTACAAACGATTCCGCGTCTAATGGTCGAGGTCCCATCCGATACTGCAGTATTTTTTTCTGATGCCCTTACAAAAAAAATCGTCTTCCTTTTATACATACAGACTGACATAACAGTTGACATTGGCGAGCAATAACTAAATAGATATTAATTACATATTAATGAAAGTGTCAATAACTCGAAATTTTATAAATAAATATTGTAATGCAGTTATTTCTTTTGTTATTCTATGATATTTGTCTTGTTTATTTTGAATTATTTGGAATGTAATTAACTAGAATAAAAAAAAATATTTTAAATGTATTTGTACTTTAGTAGCTTTTGTCTCACATTCGCTTGGGTAAAAATAAAATGAACGTATACCTTTTTTTCATCGATTCTAACACAACTCAAGCAATCCGTAGTAATATATTTTTGAGTTATCTCTTCTTTCGCGTACGAAGATCTGACGAAATACACCTTACAGTGTATAAGATATCAAGTCTTTTAAAAAAACCGGTATTCATTCTTAATAATGCTCCTAGAAACATAAGCGACAACTCACTGAATTCGGAATGACGTCTACGAAAAGGCATTAAGTGTAATAGGTAATACAGCACACAAAAAATTGGAAAAAACATTATTATGCAACTTAAAATGACAAAAATAGAAGCAATAAATTTTTCGCTAATAATTCAGTAACCATTAAGAAATTCATAAAAAAAATTCTCAAAGATGAGAAAATCTAATAAAAAAGTTCCAACTCTCAGAGTTCTGCCTGAATTATTTACCTAATTAAATCTAAATTAAAATTATATGTACTTTTAATTTAGAACTAATGCCGAATACATATAGGACTCCGTGAGACCTCTCGGCATGCACGCGCCGCTTCTAAGTGAAGGCGCATATAAAATAATGTGATTATAGTATTAAACATCAATTCAATAATTTAAATAAATTATAGTGTATTCATAACAAATAAAAAATATTGAATAAAATTTATTAGTTTATTTTTCATAAAGTTAGGTGAATTTTAGCTAATAAAATTTTTTAGGACTTCAGTTTGCATTGAAGACGACAAAACAGGTTTATATAATTGATCTATATATTTTTCGCTTCATTGAGCTTTATTAAAATTATAATTTGGTTTTATTAAGAGTTTTTTTATTTTATTTTTTTCTTTAATTATATATAATTGTTTTTTACGTTATAAATATTATAAAGGGCATAACCATAAGTACATTATCGTATACGTATTTAACTTGTACGGTGGCACTAGATCAAGACGTTTCGAAACATTTACGACATTCATCACACTGCGTTCGCTCCGGTGCCGTCGCCCACGTCCGGCCGACGCGGTCACTCGGTTCCGCTGAAACCTTAGCCTTGTACGGCGTCGGTGGTATCGGGCTCGACGTGATTCATTGAACCCTACAAGGAAAAACTGCCTTCAAATGCACTTAGCCAAAAAATATAGACGAGCCTTCCGAGAATTCTTCTTCTGTTCAGGTATCTTTGAAATAAAAAAAAATTTACTGCACCGTATTTAATTGTATATCTAAACGAGGAAAATATCAGCGAACTAATAATAATCGCACAGTGATCGGATATCGAGCTCCTTACAAGTATGTTTTTAGAACTTCAAATTAACTTGCTATAAATACATTTGGATTATAATTTCAGCTAAATTGATCAAGTCAAACGAGGCCTATTATTAAAGGTTGAATTTAAGAGATAAATAATCTTCGTGAAATTTAGATAATATTACTACATTTAATATATAATACTCGTAATAAATGTATACGTTTTGGTGCCTGTGCAGTGAGTGAGTGTGGGCTTCTCCCGGCCGCTGCTCCTCCGTCGCCTGCGCTAGTGATGTGCGTTAACACCTATAAAGCATTTCTAAAAATTATCCCTCAAAATATGATGATGTCAGTCATAGAGTCCTTCCACAGATTACCAGGTTCTGCATTCAATACCGGATAGAAGACTACATCTTCACCCTCACCCTCCACTTTCACAGATATTTTATCACAGTCCTGCAAAACGCATTTACCCAATGAAATAAATTCTGCAAATTAAAACCATTGCTTTGATTATGGAACATCAGTTACATATTTCAGAAATAGGAAAAAAACACTAGCAAATATATACTTTCTTAAGAATGACTTTTGATGCCTCTCAAAAATGGATTTATTTAGTGTTCAAGTGAGAAATATTCAGAAAACAATTGTATTATCAATAGTTTTTCTAATGGGATTTTTAAGGGCCAAACAAGCATGCCAGCCATCAAAGGTGGCAAAAAAATTAAAGTAAACACGCAGCGTAATTAAAATCAGTAATAGCCCAGTGCAGTAGTATGGCTAAAACGTGGGAGACACGACCTCCAATCCTGTCAGCTGCAACTCTGAGTGTTTGCAAATACTCGTCTATCATCAATTACTACAACGATTGATGATTGCGATGAAATCGTTGAAGTTAAACCTTATTGTTCGAGAATGTCAATGAGAATCTTACAAGGACACGTAAAGTTCCTGACGTGCATTGGGCCGAGTTGCAGACGGACACTCTTCGAAATTGCTTTAATATTGTAACACGTGACGGTACCTGTCAAATTAGTGACGAGAGTGCAATATGTATCACTAGTCTTACCTGTAAATCCTCTTGATATTCAACTTTTTGCTGGTGGCGCCATCGTGAGTTTTTCTTCATTTATTTGCTTTAGCAATGTAACTGCCTAGGTAACAATAGTCGTATCATAATGCCGCCATTAGTTTTAATGTTGTAATTAGTTGTTACTTAATAGATTTGTTAATAACATTGAACCTGTAAATCAAGAAGGTGCATTATCGCCAACATTTGTCAATTTAATTACCAAAAAACACTTTATAAGACCTTTGTTCGCTTAAGCCGTGATCAGTTGCAACAGTGCCTTGCCTAAGGACAAATATCGTACCTAAAACGTTCGCTTGAAAGTGTGAAATCAAAAACTTTCGTCATGAATGTGGTAAGTCTATAAAGTTATAATACAATTTAATATAATATATGTATATATTCAATTTCCTAAGTACAATATAATAAATATATATATGAAATTTCATAGTTCACGGCTATCCTTTACGTGTCGGCTGTCTGCATGGTGGTGCACGGTGCGCCGGAGCTGGTAGCGCGCCGGAAGCTGCCGGCGCTGCAACACGAAGAGGTTCACGACACGCATGGGCAGTACGCGCTGCGCTACGTCACCGCCGAGGGCAGCGTGGTCTCCGAACGCGGCCGGCTCGTGCCCTCCAGCAACGGTAACCTGGTGCTGGTCTACGAGGGGGAGTACACCTTCCGCGGCGACGACGGCAAAACGTACGTGACCAAATATCACGCCGACCAGACCGGGTTCCACGTGGATGCCAACCATTTACCCAAGACACCTGTGACGCCATAATTCCGGGATAATTTTTACCTGGATGCGACAATCACGTTGAAAATTAAATCAGTGAAAAAAATCGCTTGTCTTTTCTTTTGACTAAAAAAATTACAGATTATTCCACCTTATATTTATCTCTCTAGACAGAGATATATACATAAAGTATAATATTATCATATCTTTCTCTGTTACTATTAAGCGTGAGTATTAATTGTTCCTGTTACCTCTAAACAATCTAATTTATCTACTATACACCATTTGTAATGATCAGCAATGACAATTTGTCATAAAATTATTCAGTCTTGAAAGGGCATTAGGCCAGCGAAGAGCGCTTTCAATATTCAAATATAAATATTGTGAGACTGTGTGCTTATGTATTTGGCAGTTATCACATGACCACCTGGCAAACTTTACACAATTGTTCATAAATTTTTGAAAATCTTAGCTGAAAATAGATTATTGTCTTTGCATTGTTAGACAAATAACCTAACATTATAATATCCTTGTATGATCTTATGAAAAAAGTGAAGTCAAATGATTACATTTGGGTTCGAGAAGCATGAGTGGTCGCCGACTGCTTTATCTTATGTCGTTAACGAAGTAGAAAATATCTGCATTCATTTACAATACGGTGTTGCACCTGATGGTTTTATTATTTAAAAGTAGTTCCAGGGAATTGTTTGAATTTTTTTAAACAATACTATGTTAAAACTGCGCAGTCGTTACCGATAATGCATTTAACATATGGATTCGACAATAATTAATAAATTGTTTCATTAAAATATTTAATTAACTTAGATACTAATGTTTATGCAGGTAGACATTTCAAATGACTTATACTATACGGTTACATCCATCTGTATGAATATATAAGCCAAAGCATTAATTAAAATTTACTATTTTGAGAATTGCTACAGTGTTTCAACAGAAATGACACACGGAGGAAATTCCTATCATTTTCCTGTTAAATCCATTTGTTGATTCACAACTAACACTAACAGTGTCATAGCCCAGGAGCACTATTCTCGAGAAACGATAGATAAAAAAAGTGTATGAATAAATTTTTCTCAAATCATTCTACTAAAAATAAATAATCGGCCAAAGTTGTTTTCGCCAGCCAATTTTCAAAAGCGGTAAATAAAAATTTCGTGCACTGTTGCTTTCCTATTAAAATTTCACACAATAGCAAATGCTGCAAACTTCACTCGTGATACAATATTACGCCCCCGTATGTTTGTCACAATGAGTCAAAACAATTATTGCATTTGCTTGTAACATCATACAAGTCGACTTTTTCGACGTAATATCTTATATAATAATATATTTTTGTAAACAAGATATTACATGTTTAATAACTTTTAATTTGATAAAGTAACGTGGAATTCCTTAGAATAGCGATCAGTCTAAAAATATTTAGCCTAATCGCATAGAAACAACTTTTAACAAAATTAAATATGTTTTACACATAAAATAAATTACGCGAAATCTTAATTTCTACTATATTTTTCCGCGCGTTGTAACCTACCACTTTTAAATAGAAATTAAACGGGTACAATTTTCGAAAAAATCGTTCTTAAAAAGTATACGAAATTATTTGACATTTCGTAAACATTTTTGGTCTAGTACTTTCGAGAATAATGCTCCTGACCTTACTAACATCATTCGAACATAGTCATCGATCGCGCAAAGCGGCGTATTATTTTATGTATGTAGTTATTAGTTAACTAGAGAACAATGAACATGCAATCTCCGACAGCAGAACACGCAAATAGATAGTTCTGAATAGAAGGATATACTGAACACAAATTGAACTAATTCTAGTCATTAGATTGGCGACAATCGTTCATTTTAGATTTCTTTGAGTACTTGCTATAGTATTCTATTTTTTCAATGGAACCGAATATATAATTTAATATGGTTCTTGGCATATTAAACATAAATCATAAAAGTTTAATAGGGAACACAATAACATTTAACTCTTCTTAAGTCACCGAGATCCATTGCTGCGTCTGCTACTAATTCTTGACGGATGTTGGTAGTTACTAATTACAAATGGCAATTACCCCAAAATGAGATTTATTTTATGATAATTATTTAATTCTACCATTATATGTAAATATATAATGATATTAACATTAACTCGGTCATTATTATTTTTAATCAACTTTAAGAATGCACAGATGAAACTTTTAATTAGTTTTTATGATTTTTTTGTTTAATGTAAAAAATAGACTATAGTGTGAACTTTATTTAAAGGATTTTTTCCAAGAAAAGTATGCCATCAAATTTAAACTTGAAATATTCAAGTGTACATATTCTACACTTCAAGACCGTTCTTGAAATGGTGCACTTTCTTAGTAAAATGTTTTCGATTAAAATAACAAGCTCATGACGTAAAACCAATTTGATAAACTAATTTGTTCCAGTTTCACAAAACGTTAACATTTTCGAAAATATTATTCCGATCCTCGAACATGCAAAACAACATCACATTTAAATTGTTAGTGTGCTAATTTATTGTATTATGGCATTCAATCAAAACGACCTATTCTGAAGCTCGTAAACTTGCCTGTATTCCTTTGAAATGCCCAAGATGATGGCTGTTTTACGACGCCTATTATCATAACCTCTATGCCTATATCGCGTGTCTAATAGACTTTTTGAATTCATTGTCCGGAGAGAAAAAAATTGTAAAGTTATTTATTCTTTGAATATACGCAGTCGAGAGGCAAATTATTGTAATTAATTAAATGTCTGCGGTCTGGGAGTCATTAAGGTTTTTCTACCGTTTCATAAACGATGTTGCCATTAGGAATATGGGTACGCAATTTCGGTCATTATTCAAACTCGCACAAATCTATGAATCTTTTTGGTGGTACTAAAAATAATAGATCGTCGATACTGAGACTTTTGGTAACGGGTTACATTCCGATGTAATAAAAAAGTTAATTTATGTTAGACATTATATAGAAAATTTCATTGAATAGGAAATTTAAAAATAAGCTACAAATATATTGGAAAAAATAGTTTAGACATTTAAATGTCCCACTGTTCTCTTTATGCGCATGACAAAACAGTTGATGTTCAATGAAATACATACAAAGTAGTTATAATACGTAACGTGAACTTTATGTTCACGAAATCAACTCAACTTATAAAATATACTACTAATTTCATCACAATTCACTACTATGTGATATGAATCGAAAACTGTTTGAATATTTAAAAGGCTATATAACTTTGGATTTATTTATTTATTTTTACCATTTACTTACACAACTAAATTTTAATTAACCGCACTTTGGAGACAGAGTCTGTTTATTCAGAATAGTGTTTTTAACTTTTCACTTTAAAAATTTAATTATTTTTATAAAATTGGGAAGCCACTGTTTTCAGTCCGAATTACGAAAACAGAGTTTTCACCAGATCTTGGCGTTTTAGGATTCCAAGAATCTATTACGACCATTTTCCGAGTGTATTCTGTATGTGTGTATGTGTATGAGTATGTAAACCTCTTATAAATTTTGAACAGATTAATCGATCAAAACACAGTTTACGACATTCGAAAAGGGTCTACTCAACTCAAACTTTCTGAAACGTTAACTTAACCCCGCCAGGTAGACTTTGAGAAAAGCAGATTTAAATTTCTATAGAGCGTAAATAGTTATTTGCAGTGATTCAAGAAATTTAAACAGCATTTTAAGAGATCTACTCAATTATACCTAAGTAGATAAGATTGTTTTTAAAATATCTTTCTCTATATTCCAATATGACGTCTAACTACCGCTATTTTGGTTTTATTAAGTGTTCTAATTTATTCAGTCTTACTGGTGAAATCAGGACGAAGCGACTGATGCCAAAACGATCGAAATAGGCCATCTACGTGGGAGAAAAAGGATTAGCTATTTCGCGACCTTATAGATCCTAAATGGAAAAAAAAAAGCACACCATCTCATTTTGTTCATTATTAAGCCGATTACGAAATCAAGACAAATTTATTTTTGTCAGAACTACAAAAATTGACCAGTGCGTTACGGTTTTAAAATCGTTCAAGGCACCTACATACGTATACAACCCGGAAAAAAAGGGTGCTATTTTGCATTGTTACAGTCGGAAAATGTAACGAGAAAGATGCCATTACGTTTGAGTAATTAATGATAAGCACTGTAATTATGTCACGTAAATTTGGAAAAAATTGATATAACTTTTACTATTAGATGTAGTATGTCCATATAATTTATTCATATTACGAGTACGCGCCGTATGTATTTCTTCTTATATTTGATTAAACAAATAACGGTAGTGATTATTGATTTCGTCACTCCATCTCGATAAAAAAATTCGTGATCATTAAAACGATCGTATTCGATCTGTGAACACTCTCGCTAGAGCTTAGGGCGCGCGGCGCACGCGGCGCTCGTTACGCACACGTCACGTACTATGATTTTACGGAAGATACGTGCGTGCCTTCTGACGCGGCCCTTAACTCGAGCACTGGGTTACCGGGATACGAGGCCTGGCCGAGTATTCGTGTCACGATCTTAAGCGAACCGCCCAAAATGCTCGAGAAAAATATCAATACACGAGAAAAACAAACGGTAAAACGGTTGGTGCGTTTCAGCTCAGTGCGCGTGTTATATGACAGCAATGGCAATAACGTTCAACACCGTATACATAGAAAGCTGTAATTAACTGAGTTAAAAATTAAATATCTGTAAATCAGCAATGGAAGTAAATACACGGGTTAAATATACGATGCGCGAAAATGTTGCGTGGAGGGGCAACATAACAACTTCAATTTTCGTTACGTTCAATTTCGTTTCCCATCTGATTTACATACTGGAGTGTATAGAAGAAAATCGACTAAGGAGTAAACTCCAAAAATTAAGAGAACATCTTTCACTTCAACATCACAAACATAAATTATTCATTCCATTGACGGGCCCTATAATGACAGAGACAAGTATTTTCATAACATTATATACTTCAGGTGATGAATCAACCACGGCCGTAAGTGAGCTGTGTTGCGTCATCACTCCGCAGAGCGTCGCGAATAGTTCCGATTGTGCGTGCGCCGCATACGTGCGCAGGCGACGGAACACAGTAACTAAGAGGCATGATTAACAGGAATTGCCACGGCGCCGAGGACGGGGCTGGCGCGCGCCGTCGCTATGCAAATGCCCTCGCTTGTTCTCCATTCGCCGAGGTACGGCGCATGCGTTGTGCCCATTGTGCCGCGTCATTGCCTTGACGAGAGTTTCCCCACAGTCGGATGTCGCCTTTCAGCGGCGGTCTCGCCGGTTTCAGGCCGCGTTACGCGGCGCGTCGCCTCTCCGGCCGGGCGGCCTTCCCTCGCAGGGTTACCCGCGCGCGTACACTTCCGCGTGCTTGTCTCTCGACCCACGTACCGGCTACGCGCCGGCTGAGACGACAGCTGCATCGTAGGTCGTAGTCGATGCGTACTTGTTGTATTGATTGATTTAAAAGAAAAACAAAGGGAACTATCAAAAAAAAATTACATGTTTCGACAACATAATCGATTCCGTTTAAACCGACACTAAGAGCCTCTTCCACCGACGCTCTTAAAATAAAATTTGCGTTCCACGTCTTCCTTGCAACGGCTATTAGGGTTAAAAGCCGTAAAGCCGTTGAAATGGGTATGTGTAAAGCAAAATTAATTCATAACGTGACTTTGTGTTAAAATTCTGTTTAAAAGGAGACAGTGAAGGCTATAAATCTTTGCATGTTAGATGTATTAAATAATAATAATATAATAACAGTTAATCATATTTCACCGCTTTTTGAATCAATGGATTCTCTTATTAATTCATAAACCGATCCAATGGAGTCAGTATCTAAGAGCCGTGTGTGATGTCACGCCGAAAATACAGCATTAACCTTGTAACTTTAATGTTCCACATACACATGTCACACTGCCGCTTGTTAATCTGGAGGCATACGAACCTTATACGAGGGCCGCGCAGTCACGACCGCAGCCACTGAACAACCTTCGAGGTTCCGTGGGCACCTATTGTTTCGCAAATAACATATTCTCTCTATTAATTCGATTCGACTCCATTGTTTTCTCGTGTTCCGTTGCCCGATTTTACGGCTAGTGGAGACGATAATGAGCTTGCGCATTTAACAACGTAACGTCAGGTTGATCATGTAACCGTACTTAAGGCTTCGTCTAACTGAGTATTATAACAAAATAAATGAATAGTGCTGGCCAAATTTTTGTCATTACCCTATTTAATATGCGTATCCTTGACACCACTAAATAATACAGAATTGTTTCGTTTCTTTAAATGCTTCGGCCTCCCACGCCCGCCCCGCCATCATTTATAATTTTTGTGCATACAATTGAAATTCACAGCAACAATACAAATCGAAACCTAAAAGCCGTATCTATTCAAACGGCATCGAGGTGTGCTGACGCATGGACAAGCATAAATTCATGTATTATACATGACATATTATTATGCAAAATATTTCTTCTTATTCATATATCGTTATGGAAATTTAAGCGATATGCATTTTAACAACATTTTTATGTCTATTTCAGCATATATATGGATTAAAAGTACAGTAAAAAATTTGCATATCAACCAACGAGACTTATAGATTATGGCTAATTCTTTACGTTGTTCTTTTTTAGGCATGCGGTTGCGGCGCGCTGGCCGCCGTGGAAGGCTGGAGCCAGCGACAGGACCCTGACCAGTTCCACATCCAGACGGATGAAGACAACGAACGCTATTTCCTCTACCAAACCCATAATGGACAGTACCGTAAAGAACGAAGGCTGAAAGATGGTTCTGTTGTCGGTAACTATACTTAGCACATAGATATGCAGCTGAAGCCTTCGCCGAAACACTTCATTTTAGTTTTCACCCTAGATATCTACGATGAAAGCTAAAACCATTTACCGACTAAATGTAAATGTTTATCCCGCTTATACGACACAAACTCGATCATTTATATGGTTTAATACGTACGTAATCCACAATATCTATCTATATATTCTATCAGTGTTGGCAACCGTACGATAATTATCGTACGCAAATGTACGATAATTTTCGAATTTCTAAATTTGTACACAAGATGTCACTTGTACGAAACACAAGAGGATCAAGAGAGTGACAATGATGTCATAATGCCGGATGATTGTTGAGTCATTTAAGAAAGATTCCGATTATTCCGAAAGTCATTAGTTTCTTATGGATTTCGACAGATTCGTTCACTCATATATAAAGAATTAATTTATATGTATAATAAATAAATATATTATAAATAGCTTTTATATGTTATTTGAAAACGTACAATAATTTTTTGTCAGATACAATAATTTTACGCCCCTGGTACGATCAGCGCATCATTCTAGGTTGCCAACACTGTATTCTATCTAACGTGTGTCGAAATAATTAGGAGGCCATTACCGAACCCTCATAATTTTCAGCTGCACTTTACGTGTGTACATATGTCACAGTCAAAGCGATTTTATTTTTCAATGATTGATCGATAATAATAACAATTTGTTTTTTTTGTAATCGTAAACTCACAACCAAGATAAAAACAAGATTTAGAACCAGAATATTATAATCACCGTGATATAATCTGTCGTAAGTAATGGCCACTCAACTCTCAATGCGAGGAATTGTATTTGACCTTTATTAAATTTAAATATGAAATTGGATAGTATATTGGTATTGGTATAAGATAGTATGATTGTATGATAGTAAGATAGTATGATAGTATGATATGATTGGTATAAGATAGTAAACCATAAATTATTTAAAAAAATAATTAATCCCAACAAAGAGAAATAGAGAGAGAGAGTCGTATGGAGGGCGTAATGTCTCTTATTATTTTTTTATTATTTTATGATTTCCACCAGTTAACTCCTATAGCAGGCCGCGTTGAGAAACCTCGTTCCAATATCTCTATTCATAGTATTCAGCATTTAAATATGGTCATAGTCATGTAAATAAAATATTAAACCAAATATAAATACAACGACAAGAAAAATAAAGACCATATTTAGCCTTATAACTTATTACTACTTAGTGGTACTACTATTTAGAAACAGCTAGTTGCAACACAGGTGCATACAGTGGTATTATACATTATAAGTCGTCCGTGGGCGACGATGGTCGACAGACGGTATTATTCCAAATAATGCAATCGGCAAAATGACTTTGAAGCCCGTCGTCCATTTTTGTTGTGTCGTTCGACTTTTTCTTTCATTTTAGACAAGTTAGGAAAATAGAGCAATTTGGAATTAAAAAACCGGCTGAGAGCATGTCGGAACATGCTCAATGTAGGATCTCGTTGCGTTACTACAAAGAAATACACTAGAAAATAAATTTTGTATTACTTTTGTACTATGAAATTTTAAATAGTTGCACACTAACATTCTTTTTTCTTTTTGTACGGGTAAATAATAGGTTTGATAAATAGTTATAAGACTATCTTTTATACAAAGTTTATATTAAATATATATTACTAACACTAAACGACCTTGCTATAATGTATTACTATTTTAATGCATTTACCTAAATACTAAATATTGAGTAAGTTAAGGCACAAGAAAAACACTTACTATAGTCTCAAAATGTAGAAATACGAGGTGAAAAATGCATCAGCAAAAGAGTACTTCATGGCACTTACGTCCCTGGAAAAGCGCAGTTTTTCACAATAACTCAAAAATGGGTGTTTACGATCATGTTGAAAAACATTTTCGTTCAAATATTTATTAAACGTTATCTTTTCACTTATTTTCATAATTTTTGGACCTACTGTTTAAAACATAAAAGCGAGGAGTACACAATTTATGCTATTTTCATCAGAGCGATTATTTCCGAAAATATTCACTTAATCGAAAAAATTACTTAAAAACTTTAAAGTATGTATTTTTAAAGGACTGTCGAAATATGTGCCACACGTTGATGTTTACTGAAAAAAAAATTTCATCTTCAGTTACATGTATGGAGTGATACCCCCTAGAAATATTTGATTTTATTGTTTAACTTTCAAACTAAGTAGCTTAAATACAAGATACCTGTATTACAAATTTCATAAACATTTTATATTTTTTGAGTAAAATGTCTGTGACATACGGACGGACGGGCGAATGGGCACGACGAAACTATAAGGGACCCATTTTTGCCATATTAGCTACGGAATTCTAAAAATACCTGCCTATAAGTGTTTTTTGACACTTATTGACAGTGTTATTTGACAGTTTCAACTAACATATATACAAATTAATATATACATTGATTTCTTGGCAAAGAACAGGGATTTATTCCATATTGGCTGTATACCTTGGGGAACGGAATCACAGGAACACTTTAAAAGTATTCTATGTACTTTCAAAATTATTTAAAGTCTTGGATGCTAGCCACTCGACTAGTCCATGAAGAACGTTAAAATCGTTATGAATACTAAATTATGCACACATCGATAACATCTAAAAATATCACAAAATCTCATCGTGTCAAGTCGACATTCGAAAAAAAATTGATATCCGCAGACGGAGATGAAACCAGTATTCAATATCTTACACATTTTTAGAAAATTTTCAATTTTGTTACTTCAGGAAAGAAATAATATCCTTGTGATTTTTATACATTTCATTTGTTTTAGTGCTTTTAATTTATATATACCTATTAATTTATACAAATAATCCGAACAATATACATGACGAGACATAAATGATATTACAATTAGCAATCTAATTACACCATTTATGAATTTTATACACAGCATTATTCGTCGTTTATTTAAATTCTTCTAAAACATACGATATTTCCTTAATTACTCTTCCATTTGCAGGTACTACTGGATGGGTCGGTGCGGATGGCTATTTGAGGCTTCAAGATTACATAGCGGACGACCAAGGCTATCGAATCTACAAATCTAAAACCGTCTTCGTCGGACAGAACAGGCCGATCGGCGTAAGTCACTATGTACTTTTTTTGTGTTCACCCATTACGTTCACGACTTTGCAAATTATAGCGGTGACTTTATTTATTCCCAGGAATCTTTGAAGATCGCCAAGACCGCTCCAACCGATAGCGGTTTCGGAATAACACCACTAGCGAAGGCGCAACATACTCGTCCTAGTTTTAGCATTTCGTCGACCACATCGGCACCGCCTGATTCGTCCACCGTCTATACACCTCGAGTGTACCCCACCGAAGTATCAGTGACGCCGCCTCCTCCATCTTACCCTAGTTCCTTATCTACACCCAACGTTGTAGTGTCACCGAATTCTTTAGATTCCTCCACTAGGTTCGACTTTAGACCGACGGTACCGCCGATCACAGCGGAAGAAGCTTCACCTTCACCAGTACCGAATACCATAGATTACGACTCTCCCAATACGAATAGCATAGACGATTACTACAATAGTGGAAGTACGCCTTACAGAAGGCTCGACGTTTACAATCCCAACTCCTATAGACACGCGGACGATTGGCTCCGGCGTTATAGACCGAACCCTCGCTTGGGAGATGGCTACACGCCTCAATTTCCGGGTTACGATGGTGTGGCGATCAGGGAAAACGGATTTAGATACTACTTACCGAAGCAATACCACGAAGAAGTTTCCGGCGGCGGCGACGAGAAGACCGGCAGCTTTGGATACGTAGACCCGTTCGGAATTCGTCGCGTCATATACTACAACGCAGCACCGGGCGAGGGATTCCAAGTACGAAAGAACAATCGTTACGTCGGCCACGACGCCACGCCCTACGACCCTAGGCCTATAGACTAATAAAGCGGTCATGGAAGCCTTCATAGGCAAACGGGATAGACCTATAACGGATTGTCATCTGTATTGTCTATTTCGTTAGTTATTTAAATTGAATAAAGGAGACGAACGATCGAACCTATATAACGTAATCGAACGAGACGATTAACCATTGTGTACGCATAATTTAAACTAACTAAAATGTGATGATTAGTGTAAGCGACGGCATGTGTAAATGATAATTCGTAATACTTGTTCACCGTTAGTCTAAGAAAAATCTCTAATTTATTAATAGCTGTAATTATTTAAGGATGCTATAATGCTTATTTCATATCAGTGCCATCAACGGATTATCTACTCTTATTTTGATGATATTATTTTTATATTAAAGGGCTCACTATGATGTTTTATCATCATTTCAATATCAAATACGAAAACATTACAGAGTTGCGAGGTTTTATAAAATACTTCTATGAATGTCACGAGTGCTTTGACCTAGGTGTGACAGCAAAAATCCTGTTTTGCCAAAAACAGATTATGCGTAGGTAACAGCTACGGTCAGTTTTAGATTTGTCCAAAAACGTTCGACTTTGTCATTTTTTCGTTTAATCGAATATACCTGCTTATTTATAATATTGTCACGAGCATTTTTCTTTAAATGGTTTGTACTTAAAATAATGAATCTCTTAAAATTTTAATTGAAAGTAAAACCAGTAACCGAAATTATGTTTAAAAAAAAAATATCACTTATTGTCATAACATTAGCTTCCTAAGGTTTCCTATGTATTTACAAAGCGATACCTAAATCGGAAAGTTTCTCGTGGTTTATTTTAATGTAAATAAATATTGGTGTGTGATACTTGCCGTTGTTGCTAACGACTTGCCATTCTACTTCTACTTATTCATTCAATGATAATGTTTACTGCAATGGCGTTTTGTTGCAACGACTACAATTCTGGGATATTATTATATAACATTCTTGTAATATACTAACTTAATGAAATATTCTTTTAATATAATTTAGATTCCATATATTTGTAACATCTGTACCTTGGTCATTATTATTGATATTAAACGTTGTTAACCAATTTGTTTTTATTTTATTTTTGATACGTCGTCCCCTTACTTTTCGAGGATATTTTATTTCTAATCTTGAGTTCGTTTATTTATGGAAATACACACGGCATATGCAACGAGCAATGATGTTTTATACAAAAGTTTAATGACAAATCACAGGCAAAGAGTATATTTCTTGAACTCGACCGTTCTCTGTACTCCGGTTACTCGTTAAACAGTTCACTTAGAAGAAATTAATGAAATAAGAATTATTGAAAATCAGTGAATGGAATTAACACTCTTTAAGCATTATGAAACACAAAATGCTAGGAATCCTTATTGAAAAAAATCACAACGCAACTTTTCTAGGAAGACTGTTATGCGTCCGAACTAATGTTTGAATGTCATACCCATGTTTAATCCCTATGATTACTCTTGCTATGGAGTTAAAATTCGAAGTATCATGAGTCAGGTGTTTTTAGAGAAAAATTATGTTTTTTTTTATTAAAAAACTTGTTATTATTATTAAGGTTACTGGTTAAACGACTTGATATATTTCATGGTTATAGATGACTAGCTTTTCAAGAAAGCAAAGTCGCCAGCAAAAGATAGTAATAGTATCTTTTTAAATTATAGCCTATATGTTATTTTGATGTATAAACTATACTACTATATAGTTTTAGATAATTCTGTTCAGCCTTTACAGAGTGATTGAGTAACAAAAATCAAAACATATAGAATTTTTGCATTTGTAATATTAATAGGAATTAATATTCATTACAGAAAAATAAACTTCCTTTTTATACATTTATACTTTTCAAAAATTATATGTGAATATTACAATTTTTTAGGGTTCCATCCCTGTAAGGCGAACACTGAATTCTTAGATTTTAGTGAGATACTGAAACCTCTGTAACGACATAGAATTAAGGAATATTAGTTGTTCGGACTTAGCACGGGCATGGAGTTATGTGCCAAGGTAAGTTCGGACGCCGAATTATTCAATCCAATCTATCAAATAGATGCACTATTATTCATTGCTTGCAAGGAATCTATTAAATACGAACCAATTATAACTAGAAGTTGCGAATTAATTAATTTGGGAATTTATGCGCAAGCACTTCACACCATGGATTACACTGGCGATGCACCTGTGCGCATATGCCGTAGTTAAAGGGCTGGGTCGCTCGGCCTACCGGCTGAAGAAGGCCTCAGCGGACATTTGAGTGCGGCACCCGGCGTAGGTGAGCGGTTGAGCACCACGGGCCATTTTGGCCGAACAGCGGTTGCAGCTGCGACTTGTACGAGACCATCTCCTCGCCGAAGGTGTCCGGCAGTCCTGGCAGTCAAGTCCTAAAACTTGGTACCGGCTAGAACACTTAATTTTTGATCAAGTCCTAAAACATGATACCGGATAGAACACTTAACTGTCGGTGTGTCTGTTTGCTGCGTACGCGACTCGCTCGATCAATACTATCGGATATGAAAATTGTCCCATCGCCGGAAAATCTCTGACGTTAATCAATCTGCTTATTTCATTTTGAAGGGGCTGGATCTGAAGCTCTTCACGCGCAATACAAGTTGCGGCCGGGACCCACGGCTTAATGTGCTCTCCGATGTATGGAGCGAGTTATTTAATTCGAATTAAGTTAAAAACTTATTGTTTAACTCACCCGTAGTCAGGACCGCATTCGATACTTTCCGGTTTCAAGGCGACATTCATAACTTCGATTGATAAAAATGATGTTTAAGTAAAGAGCTGTTGAATATACAAGACACTCGTTATTTATTTATCTTATTTAAAATATTATTATTATGTTTAGTGATCTGTCAATTCTATTTCTTTTATTCTGATTACAGCTTTGACATATTCTTTATCTTTTAAATAGTTAATAAAATGAGATCGGTTTTTGGTATATTACAAACCTGGAAGTGGCTGCCTTTCATCAAGAGCAAATAGCATTTGTTATCGATAGTACATATCATTTTTTTTTTTAATTAAAGCAAATTTGCTATTTCATTAGTACAAATATACAAGAGATATTTCGAAACTGGATAATAGCAGAAGTAAATGAAGTAGATATAGGTGTTTTGCAGCTATATGACATGACGCGACTCCTCTAGCGTAAACATAATGTAATTTCCAGTGCATATGTTCAATCCCTTCATTTTCTCCTCAGCATAATGTTTTCCTCCGTCTCAATTTTTTTTTCCATCTCAACGTAGTGAATTCTTCTTTCCTTAGCGCATCGGCTGACACTGGGGTGCCGCATGGCCATCGAGTGCAGAACGCTCACAGATGACGCCGGTTCTCGTTCGGCCAGCCGAACGGACGTAATTCTCCGCACGCAACCGTTGACCCCATGACCCATAAGACTCCGGTAGAATAATCGGAGGATGGCTAAGGTGCTCCGCCGTCGACCCCGCGCCGTCGCCACCGCGACCCGTTACCGCCCGAGCGAGACGGCGCCGGTCTGCCGAATTCTGTAAAAAAACGAACATCCTTTTGGAGAAATATCTTCTGACACGCATATATGCATACTAGATCTTAAGTGTGACTATCGTATTGATCTGTCATTGGCTATATTTTTTCGCCATCGAGTATCAAAATACAGTATTGATAGTACATCTATACTAATATTATAAACGCGAAAGTTTGTAAGTATGGATGGATATTTGTTGCTCTTTCACGCAAAAACTACTGAATGGATTTTGATTACACTGTGCAATAATATATAGCTTACACATCAGAATAACACATAGGCTATAATTTTTAAAGATATAGTGTCAATTATCCAAAATATGACGATAAATATCAAGTAGAAAAAAATCTGTCATCTGCGAGCGATTCTGGCGTGCGCCGCAAAAGCCGTTGGAATTACACGTACATAATGTATAATGGAAATGTTTATCTTAGATAGTCTTACAAAAAAGCCCGCGACAGCATATGATCTTTTATGTGTAAGCCATTATCGCCAAAATAGTGAACCATAAAGACAATAATAATTGATAATTTATTTCTAACGCACATTTGGTAGTAACAAATTGATCCTTATGTCAAAATACATACTTTTATCGCATCTGGTGTTTAAAGTAGATAAACTTTGTCTTTTACACTTCATTATTTGGACAAATATTTGGAAAAATAGTTATGACGAATGACAAGTGAGTGCGCGATATTACGGTGCGGTCCGGCGGCAGGGTCAGACCATCAAGGACGCAGGCCTACATTTGAGCACGCAATGTTTTTCCCACGGCCAGCTCTATCTGGCTTGCTCACGCGTTTCTAAATCGCAAAATCTGCATGTTTGTACAGACCAAAATAAATCGTTTATAGTTTATAGGAGTATATTGCAGTAGCCACCTATAACTTTTACATTACCATTAATCATCATATACTTCCGTACCTATCTATCATTACAAACTATAGCGTTTATAATACCTATAATACATATTAGTGAGATCATCCTAAAAAATACTTAGTTCCAATTTACATACATCACACAATATAATTGTTCGAACACTTATAACTGGAGAATAGCTGGATAGATTTTCATTTTAATTAATAGTGATGTTATGTGTAAACTGAAATGTATAAAAAATCAGCAGGTGTGGATTATGTTTATCTTTCAACAATTTTTAAGCTGCCGCTTTATATTGCTTTAAAAAACATCAGCCATGTGGACGAAATAGCTACGAATATATAGGGGCTGTGGTTATATCATCAATGTTTATAAATTAGCCCTATAAAAAAATCCATATGAACAAGATGAAAGAATACATTTTATGCCTACGCAGACGGAGTCGCGGGCAAAAGCTAGTTAACCTATAAAGCATTACAAAGCTATCCAAGTTCAACTTATATGTGGTTAAATCAGTATTTCTTAAACCCGAGATAAAATAGTAAAAATCACTTAGAATATTGAATTTGAGAAATTACAAACTTATAATTTTTTTATATACCTTAAATTGCAAAAAAATTACAATAAACTGGAATATATTTTTCGAATAATGAGCAAATAATTTATAAAATTTTTAAAAAGAAATCGTTTTAAAATATTTACCAAATGTTAGTACGAACAAAATTGACTAAATATTTGTACTATTTTACAAGTCGTTTTAGTACAATTTGGCGAACAAAATCACAAAAATTATAGCTGACTAAAATCCAATTATCTTTTTATAATTGACAATACCGAACAAGAGTATTACCTCAAACCATTAGAATAAGTACTCTAAAATGCAGTAGCTTTATTTTTTTGGACATACATTAACTTAAGGAAAATTATTGTTTGTAAAATCAAAGTTAGTTTGTGTTAAACGACATATTTAATTTCTTTACATCACATCATCACATAAACTAGTTTCTTGGAAAATATTTAACCATTAATTTCCACTTAATTATTATATAAAGCGGCATTTGATTAGAATATAAATTTAGTTAGTTATCTATTTGCGGGAGCAGTCAGGTGAGAGCGTTTAGAAGAACGGTGCACTGATGTCTACTGATCTAGACTTAGCAATATACAGAATTCAACTATAGTTAAAACCGATGCATTATTATCGGTGCATAAAAATGAATTTGTCACTTTTTCCGCTAATCTCGCTCCTCTGTACCGTATATGCAGTCGACGAATATTTCCAGAAAATTGCACCGAGAAAGTCATCACCGTACAATTTAAACTACAATGCCGTGCCTAGTTTGAAACCTTTTCATGTACCGCGTGAATCGTTCGAAGAAAACTTTGACATAAATCCCGATTCCAAGATCGTATACAACTTCGAACTCATTCAAAGGTACCAACCGTCGCATTCCGTAAACGTAGTCGAAGATATTGCTAATTACTTACGGCCGAAAGTGGATACGCGCACGTCGTTGTTCCGAGTGTCCGACCGAAAAATCCCGGAAACTGTTGCGGTAAACAAGAATCATGTAAACAATTTTACGCCGATCGAAAGCAGAATTTCAATTCCCGACGCTCCGACACTGCGTTGTTCGATGCTCGCATCCCAGGTGTATTCAGAAAATGAAAACTACGGATTCCATGAAAGTAGTCTAGAACAGCGAGGTCGTCGTATTACCACTACTACACAACCTACAACCACCCAAGGTCTCAATCTCGTCTTCGATACCAAGGATGCGACAAACGAACACCTGTCCTGGACCCCGGAAGTTTTTGAACGCAACGTCTTTCAAGATGAGGAATTCGGAAGAAAACCGTACAATCAAGGAACGCCGACTGGGACCGTATCGACGGCGAAGAAGCCGGGTTACCGACACAGCTTAGCCAACCGAGGCAAACATAAATTTAATTACAACGATTTGGTCACCACAGACGTGCCTCGGCCGACTACCGAAAATGTATTGTACCCTAGTACTTTAGGTAACCACAAGACGCCGCCCCCCGTTCCTACGTTGTCGCCTTGGTACGATGGCTTCGGTAAATGATTTGTACATTTTATTATTCGAAACGAAATAAAATGAAATAGTCATTGCATTGCGTATTTAATTTCACCTAGTACGTATTATTATTTTTTTAATGATTAATTGATTATATTCGTTGCTTTAAACTGATTGTTTTTAAAATTTAATATATTATTAACTTTATATAAGCCAAAAGATATAACTGAAGCCATAAAAAATCTGTATTCGTAAGCAATAAAGTGAATCTAAAAGTTTCAATTCCTGTATTCATGTACTTTAAATCATTAACACAAACTGGTAAGTTAGGTCAGATTAGGTTTTTACACAAAACTGTACCACGAATTTTATTTGCTGATAGTTTTATCAAGTCTATTGCATTAGTCACGCTATTTTTCTACCCAATTGTCTTCCGATCGATTTTTTTATGTAAATTATAAAATGGAAAAAAAAACTGTAAACCTTTTCTTTTATAATAATCTCGTAAACCAGTGCGAGATTTAAAATTAATTTTTATTCAAACAAAAAGAAATACTTTTCATAGACGAAATAACTCTATTTCTCATTGAACAGATATTATAATTAAGTAAGTAATCTAACTTATAATAAACCGGTACAATTCATTCGGCGGTCCCTTATCTACTATTTTTTTGAACAGGTGCAAAAACTCGATAGTAATGCACCCCCTTGCGAGCGTTTGAAATAAATTGTTAAAAAAAAACTCACAAATATATAATGGGTGGCATTTTTTGTGATTTAGGTAATAAGAACAATTTAACGAATATACACTTTTTATTACCTATCAGCTAATAACTTTTTCATTTATATGACAAAATTATATTTAAGGATATATAAGATTATATATCCAGAAAAAACGATAGACAATCAAGACATTTATCTTCAGATCCCAGTATTTTTTTCCTGCCTTATCTTGCTACAGACTTACACGGAGTGTTTTTTTCCGCGAAAGAATCCATTAGCTCATCAAGGTCCGTCTCAAAGATAAAATTTTCTATGGATAGAATCACGAGGCCAGCGTCCTCGACTCATTATTGAACGCAGATAGGTTTTAATTATTACCAGTTTTCTGAAGCTTCGCTCACAGCTTGCATATGTCGTAGGTAATGTGCAATATGTACTTAAAGCTATACTAACAACAGGAAATGTTTCTTACAAGTGTTGCTTGCATAGATGTTGTAATTTTGATTTTTCATTAATTTCGGTTATTAGCTCTTTGAAAACAGCAAGTTCTTGCCAAAAATCAACGAGATTCAGGTTTTTACAATATTTTTGAGCTAGGTCGGCTCCATTTTTTTTGCAAATCCTTAGTCGACATATTTAAAAATGGGTGGCCACTAAGAAAGGCGAAATTTTCGTGTACACTTTGCGCTCTCTGCCCTTATTTCAATTTCTTTTAAAAATCTGTCAAATTTTGACTAATTTTATATTTTGGAAAATATAGTGGGAACAACTGGAATATGCAAGGCGCTTTGTGAAATAAATTTTTTTTTCAAATATAATATATTATGACTTTTATGCCCCCTTTTTATTTTCTAATTTACCCCTAAAAGTGACCATTACATTTAAATTGAATCATTTACGTTACATGCCCATGTTTGGCTCACAAACATATATACGTCTATAAAATGGCAACTTACTCGATACAGTAAATTCAGAGCAACTCGGCTGTGACAAACGGACACACGAGTGATCCTATAAAGGTTTCGTTTTTTTATTTCTTGGTAATAAACCCTAAAAATTGGAAAAGAGACGGTAAACTTATATAAGAGAAAACAACGATTTTAAATGGTTTTTCCGTCTGTCTGTTGCACACACCTCTAAAATTACTGAACGGCTTTTAATGCGATTTTCACATATAAATAGAACTTGGCTTGAAGCAGAAGATAGGATTTGTTTCATTAAATCGATTGTCACGAAAAAAGTATCCTCGATGAGGGGAGGGGGTAGTGGGGTTGTAAAAGGTATAATTTTTTTTCATACATAGAAGGCTACATTATCCCATAGTAAATAACTTACATTTTATTTTAATACTGGCATTTGTCCTGGCTTTGTACACATTAGAAGTGTGAGCGATATTGGAATCGGAAGCGGAACGGGGACAGGACCGAAATTGAGAACAAGGCTGGGGTTGAAATCGAGGAGAATTGAAAGCTAGAACGAAATTAGGATTGACAGCAGTCTTTCCATATAAAAGATGACGGAAAACATTCTATGTCCACATGGGTGAAGCCCCGTCCAGAAAGCTAGTTAGCAATGCACACGATGTTATGAACAAATAATTTTTTTCCAAAAAAAATAAAAACCGTCTTCAAAAACTTACTTAAAAAAATTTAAACAGACTTCATACCGGAATCGGTACCGATTCCAGCTAAAGCAAGGCAACATAACATATATTAACACAAATACTACGCGTTAAATATTGAGTCGAAATACAAACATTAAATTAATTCACTCTGTTTCTAATGTTATTTATTACTAAGAGTTTTGATGTGTTCCTACTAAAATTGTCACTTTGGAATTAATTAAGTGAATGAAAATATGTAGGTGAATTAATAAGTATTTAATTTTAATTCTGTTTATACCAGATTTTACTAATGGCGATTGAAGAGTAGTTTTTCTAACAACAAATTGCAGTATTATCGCTTAACTCGCAACCATGAAGGAGTGCTAAGGCTTCGATCATCAGCTCAACAGCATGTTATGATAACCAACATTCGCAAAATATTAGAATAACTAAAAAAAATAGCTTAAATACATGTATCTATAATATTTGACGGTTCTCCTCGATTTTGCTGGGATCCCATCATCAGATCCTAATTTGGCGAATGTGGGACCAAATTGGGAGTGTATCTCTTCAGATAAATAAAAATTCAAAATCGGTTCACAATTGACGAAATTATCGCTGAATATACATAAAAAACATACAGACCAACATAGAACCTCCTCCTATTTTTGATGTCGGTTAAAAAAATAGTCCTATTAGGTTTATTTTACTAATATACATAACAATGTTAAAAATTAAAAGAATTCTATCGTTTCTGTTTTCCTTTCTCTTTTTATAGGCAGTTATTATACACATTACTAACTGTAGCCGCGGCTTCGCTCGTCTAGATTATAGCATATCGTAAACATTTTTTTATAAATATACAAACAAAGGAAAATTCTACTTGGGTATGTTAATTATTAGATAAATATGAATAAGAAATATTTTTTGATTGAAACATACTTTTTGCTGTTTCAGATATTAAGTGGTTTTTTTGTTTCCCAAATTGAAAACATTTTATTTATATAAAAGCCTCTTTGAATACAACATTCTTTTTTTTGCTTTGGAGGGTAAAATTTCAACACACAAAAAAAATTTTAATCCTAAGGATAAGTACCAACCAAAAAAATTAACTCTTTATAAATGAAATTGAGCCTATAACAAGGTCCCTAAAATATTACGTATACGTCCCAAAATCACAATAATTCGACGTTTTGCAACACAACTGTATCTGATTTATCTTTAGCTGGAATTGACTCCAAAAACAACGAATTGGTTCTTTTTGAAATCTGTTCAAAAATTATTTAAATAGGTTTTTAAGGCAGATTTTTTTTTTATCGAGAAATATAATTTATTTCACATTTAATTGAATAATTTTATAACTTTGAAATTCCTTTGGCTACTTCAGGTGTGGATTAGGTCACGGTTAATAAAATCGGTCAAAATGGACACAACGTTACCGTCTACTTGTAATTGTCTAATTTTCTCTTTAATCATGCCGCGCCAGCCCCGTTATCTTTTTAGGGTTCAGGACCAAAATGGCAAAAACGGAACCCTAATAGTTTCGCCATGTCCGTCCATCCGTCCATCCGTATGTTACAGGCGTTTTATTCAAAAACGACAAAACGTATATTGATGAAATTTCCGCTTCTTGGTTTGGTATTTAAATATGAAAAATACATATTTCTAGGTGGAGCACTCAGAAAAAATTTTTTTTAACAAACTTCAACAAGTGGCACATATTTCGACAGTTTTTTTAAAAACACTTTAAGGTTTTTAAGCAATTTTTCTGAATTCGCAAATAATTTCGTAAATAATCACTCCGAAAGTTACAGAAATTTTGTCCCTCCCTGTATTTTTTAAACCGTATCTCCTAAAGTAAGAAAAAAATAATGAAAATAACGCTTAATAAATACTTTTAACGAAAATTATTTTGAATATGGTCGGATGTACCGTTTTCGAGTTATTGCCGAAAAACTGCACTTCTCAACAAAAAGACGTAAGTGTAATGAAGATACACTCTTTTGTTGATGCACTTTAATTTACACTACTTTAATAATCGACATACCTACTTATTTTTCTAGTTATAGGCGACTAAAGTGCTTATAACTATCACGTGCGGGAAATATGAAAAAGTATAACAAAGTACTTTTTTCATCTGTAGTGCATTTCTTTGTAATAATGGTTACGGAACCCCATAATGAGCATGATCAGACGTGCTTTTCGGCAGATTTTTACGATTTCCATAAAGTGAAGCCGCTCCTTCGCCACAAGCAGAAACAAAAGCCTTTCGTATCAGGGAATGTTGAACTACGAGACACTAAATAGATAAGGAATACAAAAAGAAAACAATAACAATTAAACTAATACTTGAATGAAATTTTATTTAAGTTTTTAATTTAATTCACATTTTTTAATTATAGAGTAATTATAGCTTCATAATTCATTTAGGTGTGGATTAAGCCATGCACTGAAAAAAATATATCTAACCAAGTTCGAATTTGGCTTGGTTAAATATATTTTGTTGTAATAAATGAATAATTCGTTGTAATAACAAATAATATGTGTGATTTAACCAATCGGATCAATCGTACCAACATACAGGTTGGTTAAGACAACCAAAATATTGATTCTCTCAAAATCAACAATCCAAATTCATTATATTATTCAAACTTATGGTTGGAATGACAAATTTTTTTTACAGTGTAGTTAATAAAATTGACCAGGCATCTCATTTACTTCTTGTAAGGAGCAAGTGAAAAAGCAATTCCCATTCCGCATTTATTCCATCGATAACCATTTCAGGGTCTTTAGGCTGCCGTCACACCAAAATCTAGTAACTATTACATGGCTATCGATTATTTTATAGTTCAAGCAAGACGACGTCAGACCGAGAACGTTAATGGTAACCAACAATTTGGGCTGCCGCTGTCGTCAGACTATGGGCAGCAATGCAAGGGTGCGAGAGGAGTTGAACGCGGCGAGTCAGAGCGCTGCTGCCGGAAACCTACATATTTATTTACCTATTTATTTTTCAAACAACGAAAATCGCAAAAAGTATAAAGAAAAAAATGGAACTAAATGTTGATTATGACTCGTTTTATACCAAAATGACATATCAATTCAAATCTTATTCGTTACAATCTGTTAATTAAAACTTTTGGGTATAATTTTTTTAGAACTAATATGATTATTGTCTTATCTAATATAATTTTTGTGTGAGTAAATATATATATATATATATATATATATATATATATATATATATCAAATTCAGTCCTTGTAATTCTAAAATATGATCTAAAATCTTTATATGTAAACTCAAGAAAGAATTTGAATACGTTGTCTGTTTCACGTGAATAATTATATTTTGTCATCCAACATGTGCGTCATTTTTTCTTTTCTTCCCGCAATACTTACTATTATTATATTATTGTTTTATAGTATATCATTCTTTTCTTCCGAACTATCCAATAAATAGTAATTCTTGTTTACCCATTTCATTAAGCAAGACTCGTTCTGTATAACAACTAGTTAAGTACTGGCAAAAAGTATAAAAAATCTATCCAAAATTTTCTAATAGCTTCTGAAGCCAAGCAAGTGCAAATTGTATAGCCAGGCTATCGAGTATTATGCAGCCACATAGAAAGCGTCATAGCTGGACTAATATATTACAACATTTAGATCTAGCTTGCAGTATGAACTAGAAGATTGTACTGTTTTCTCGCTTGCTCACATTTATTCAAATGTCATCATGGCTCTCCTCGGGTTGTAAAATAGTTCATATCTAATAGTTACTAGGCCGCGGTCTGACGGCAGCCTTACATTCTTATTTGCCGTGCAACTACTAAATGATTCTCATACAGACTATGTAAATAATTCTTATCGTTTATAATATATAAGTTATACAATTTATGCAGATCACATTTTCATTCACTTTCACATTAAATTAATTCATCCTGTACTTCAATTGTTATCGCTGAAGAGTTCTGATGTATTCCTGATGAGATTGTCACGTTTGAAATTATATGGAAGAATGAAAATATGTAGATAGATTAACTAGTGATTAATTTTAAATCTTTGTATACTAGGTTTTACTAATAGCTATCTCCTGTCCTGTGGATTCTATCATCAGCTCAGCAACATGAGATGATAATTACCAAACAACTTAAATAACTAAAAAGGGCCTTAAAAACACACTATACGTATATATAACATTTGAGGGTTTCTCTCGATTTCCCTGCATTTCCATCATCAGATTCTGACTTGGTGACTATGATACCATCTCGGGAGCATACCCTTTCAAACGAAAAAAAAAGGAATCGGTCCAAAATTGACGAAATTAGTATGCAATATACATAAAAAATACATGCAGATGAACATAGAACCTCCACCTCTTTTGAAGTCGGTTAATAATTATGGTTTGGTATACTTTTATCAATTTCGTGACGAAACCATTAGCTTAAGAAATGCCATAAAGCAATTTATACTCTGCACGTATACCGATCACAAATCATATAGATTTATTTGTCGACGATTAGATGAATTATTACTTTGATATGTTACGGATACTATAAAACATCAAAATTATCAAAAGACTCGTTAGTAATAGCCGCCACCAATTACATTTTTAGGCATCACACTGCACTCACCGATGGACTCGATGCAACTGCATATGCATAAAATAAACTATTTCGCTATACCTAACGTCAATTTGTTTCCATTGCTTTCGCAACACCGTGTCTTAACGAATTTTATTATGTAATAGGACGTCCAATAATCACTTGTTATTCCTTATCAGAATTAAGCCATCTCCGGAATTCATAATCATTAAACTGCTAAGAGCATATCAAACATGAATTTCGTAACTTGATGATCTAACTAAACGTCACATTTTGTCTATGTAAATATATACTATCTAGATTGAAATAGTTATTTATACACAGATATTATATTGCCGATTATTTATCATACAAAGCAATATTATTGATGTCATTAAATAAATTACACACCAAACAAAAAATTCACTAGGCACATATTTTTTAGATCGTTGAATAGAAAGCTCAGTTAATACTGACCAAACGCTGGTTCATATTATATCGCGTATAGCTGGTGCATGCCCGCCGCTTAGACAGTGACTAATTTAGATCATTTGTGTATGGATTCCAGTTTAGTCTCACTGTCAGTGTGCTCAGTCCTGATCTCTGCCTCGATACCGGTTCTGTGATCTTTATCGTGACTACACTCTTGGTTCTGATCTCGATTCTAGGGTGCATGTATGTGCGCCTGAGTGCATATGTGTGCATGCATGCGTGCGTGCGTGCGTTATGGGGTGTTATGCAAACGTTCAATAATGTTTAAACTAATGCGAATGAACTTTTACGATGCGAGTTTACAATATTGAAAAGGACTTAACTGAACTAGAAAATGCACGAACATTAATCGTTCATGTAGTTTCTGAAAATTCAAAAATATATTTATTTTATAGATTATGAATTAGACTTGAAATACATAAATAAGTTATTATTTTTCGAGTATTGATATTTTACTACTTTGCCGCTTCACCACTTTACCGCTCAATGAAAGAAATTGAAACAATATGTTTTGAAAAAGTACTTCTGTACTATTAAGATTAATTTTAATAAATAATAGAAAACCAAATTATAATTAATACTATCCCTAATAAAATTGCGTTGCATGCTGTAAATTTGATCAAATTCGGTTAATTTCTGCAAGAAATATCGTGAACGGAAAACTTTTTAAAAAGATCGATTATTGAAATAAAATGCATTTTGTGTTTCAAAAGCTGCGTCGAACTTCACAAGTTCCCATGAAATCAATTAAAGACAACAAAAAATATCGTTACAAAATTTCCAAATGAATATTTTTACAAAATAACTTTGATTTCTTGACACTTGGATTTTTAAAATGTTAACATTTTATAAGTCCAACGAAAGAAAAAAAGGCATTGATTACTAAGACCCCGTCAAATAGACTACTTCGTTCAAAAGTATTATTTTTACAACATATTTGAAAATAGTAATTACGTTTTTTTTTATACCTTTAATAATTTTAAAATATTGTTTTATAAATAATTTTTAAGTTTATAATTTTGATCTCTAAAATCTCAGTAACAATGATTTTGTATTTTCCGAGCTCTAAACATTATTGTTTAAACAATGCATAATGTTTTCGGGGCTGGCCCGTAAGGTCAATTGTTATTTATATTGATGTGTACACATATTAAAATTATAATCAAATAAAATCGGACAAGTGCGAGTCGAACTCGCTCACCAAGGGTCATATACAGATTTGCAGGTATATTTTCGATTCCTGAACTAATCGAGTTTCGCAGTTTTTTCCGAGCTTTTCCAGAAATTCAGTTTCCAAAAACCTATAAATACATGCTTACATAAAACTTTAAAAAATTATACAAAAAAAATTTGATAACCCATACAATTACAACCGCGCATACCGTTGTTTAACCTCGATTACTTGCTTCAAAAAATAAAGACTATATTTTTTAGGATTTAATTACAAATGTATGATCTTCATATTTTTCCTATACTTATAGTATAAGACGGTATCACTTACCAAATTTCATAGTTCTAGGTCAACGGAAAACACCCTATAAATTTTGATTCCCTTGAGAGTGTCAAAATATACGTCTTTGAGGCATAAACTGCCGTATTTTTTTTTCACGTTAACTTAGAAGTTTGATATTTTCATAACTTCAAAGGATTGTAGGCTTGAGTATATACTTTTAATTTTTATTGGATACCTCTACGCGTTCTCGATATAAAGGTTCTTGACAGACAGACGGATGGACGGATGGGTGGACAGCAAAGTGATCTTATAAGGATTCCGTTTTTCTTTTTGAGGTACGGAACCTTAAAAAGACTAATTTCGTTTTATTTATAGTTTGACTAATACTTTAATTATTATTTCATCTTACTCCTAATATTCACACCATCAGAAATGTTGTAATGCCAGCTACAAACACAATTCAATAACGTGTTGAATTGTATGCGGATGTTTCGAAACCGCTTTTATAACAACTTTTGAAGTGTTATTTCGCAAATAATTAAGAAGCTATTTGATGATTACTGGTTTTAATTTGAAATCTTGCAAAATTCATCAATTTCTTTGAAATATAAGATTTTTTGGGCTCATATCAAATTATCAATATATAGGTACGATTATAATATTACATAATTTAACGATATAATTTTTAAAACGGAGTAACCAGGAATACTAGTCTCATTACATATCTAACTTACGCACAGGTAGGTATAAAATGAACTAAACAAGCCTCGAGTTCGTACCTATTGAAAGGTTTTACGAAGAACAAAAATAATTAACATAATGTACTCTCATAAAATAGCTTAAAAGTACCTGCTAGTACCCATCGATGCACCGCATCTGAGGTCTAAATCTTACGGAAAAATATAAATCACATCATTCGACTATCATTTTCTAAATGCCAACACTTGATATTCAATGAATCATCTAGCAGATGTTCTTTGAATTCTTATCCAATTTTCATTATTGCAATCTTTACATATTTGAACCTAATTTAATCAATAGGTAAATTACATAGTTTTTGGAATTTTTTAGATTTTGAATAGGATAAGAAATATTTTGAAGTGTCTGAAAAACTACCGTTTCCTCACCACATGCAGACAATGACGTAATCATTTTCACGTGTGTTGCCAATATTGGAATCCTTTCCCTCATTTGCACATCCTCTGCCAGCTGCTTCAACAACAACCAAGTTGTGACAATGGAGTGTAGCTACTAAGTAGAACGTATCTATACACATAAGGGTATATGTTCAAACGAACGTTTTTAGAATTTTAATTTGCATGTCTTGTGATCCGTTTATCGTTCAGTAGACTGCTGACGGTGGATATTTTACCACATTCCTTAAATAAAAATATTTAAGTATAACAAAAGAAATATATATATTGTCTATTGTAGCTTTGTGGGAATTTATTTTTTTTTTATGCGTAAATCTAGGTATATTAAATTCAGCACAATTCCTTACATGTGAAAATAAGGCAAATATGTACATAAACCCTTTTATTTTGTAGAATTTTTATTATATCTCTATGAAAAAACTACTACCAAAGAAATAAACACAAATAATTTTGCGGTTAGTAGTTGAGTAGTCTGCATGTTGTTTTATGAACCTAAAGGTTTATGTCCGAGAATAAATTGAACACGATCAAGTCAAGTCAAACCACTTAATGCATGCTTCGGGAAGAATATTAGCTGTTAGTCTTGGTAGTTTCACCAAATTGAAAGTCATAAGCGATCATTGTTACTTATCGGTGAAGTGCACACTGGCACACTTGACCGGCATGGAGAGCGAAGATTTAAACTCCTCGATCTTTAACAAAAATTGCGACGGGTCATGACTACATTGGAGTAACTAAAACCTGACATAAGAGAAAAGATTACTGTAATAGATCTTTACAGAATTAGTTGGAGCGCTTCTTCAATGCTAATAAAACGATAAAGTTATTTATGGAAAAGTTAGTTACTTACTCGAGAAAAACTGCATTAATATAAGTTCTTTATCTTCGAATTAATAATTGTATTTACAAGCTCAAGGAATAGTACAATAACATATATGAATACAAATTTTATATTCATATATATAAATAAGTCACTACTTAAACCTGGTAGGAAACAATATATTTCCTATTGAAAAGTATTGTTCATCGAGTATTTCATGAACCGCTCTTGTTATATGACAAAGATTGAAATACCCAATTTAAAGCTATGGCCTATATTTTCAGTGTATCCTTCTTGGAATATCAGATAAAGGAATCACAATACGTATAGATTTTAGATGGATTTTGCACATTGTCAATGTGCCAAATATAACAATGTAATCGCTAAGCACTTGTTAAATTTCATTAAATAACTAATTACGAATTAATAACTGGCAGGCTTATCCGGTGTCGCTAATGTTTATGTATTTTGCAACTGTATTTTATTACCTATATAAAGTCATGCACATCATGTCGTTCACAGTCAATAGCAATAACAATGGCGGTTAACACGGTAAGTTTCGAAAATTATTTTTTGTATTATCCTAAGTAGTAATTTAAATTGAATGTAAATGAAATAACCGTGAAATATCAAACATGTAACGGCTTGGAAAATTTATTATTAAAGTCTAGATCACTGATTCAAAGTGATGTTAATTCGTGCTACTGTGTAGTAAAAATGAGTCGAAGCTCATTGGATTTAGAATAATATTTAGAAAAACATCCAAAAATTTCAAACATGAATGCCCAGAATAGCAAAAGTTATTAATAAATTAAATAATCAAAAGAATTATATTTATTTTATAAATTTTCCATTGATATACAGAAAATTAAAAACATTGCTAATGAGAATAGAAAATTTTTTTAATAAAAAGGTCCATGTCTCGAAAACCTACTTCTAATATTCCATATAACAACATTAATAGACGAGACTTTAAAACCTGCATACCAAATAAAATTATATTTCTTTTTTAATATTTATTTAGAAATATAAAAAATGAAGGTATCAAGACAAGCGAGAAATAATATTCCTCTGAAAAAAATCACTAAAAAATTTCATTATATGAGCTATTTTTATTTAATATTTTTTTAACATTCTCGTTTATATTTTAAATAGGATAATTTTTACACAACCACCAATTATTTCGTTTCGAGATATTATAGCAACTACACTTTATGAAACAATTACATTGATAACAGAAAACTAAAAATAAGTTTTTTTTTTAAATAATATTCATTATCAATACTATTTCACTACTACAATAAAATACTAGAGTATACAAATTTTAAGATTTCTAGTGCTATTTATTTAAGAAATGCATATGTAATTATACTAGCGGTCAACCCCCCGCTTTACTGAGCGTAAATAGAAATTTAGCAATTATTTATAATATTCAAATGTGTCTCCAGTTTCGCTCTCGTGGACATAAAATGAACTCCTTCATCTTCTATATCGATCGATTTTTCTATCAATTTCGATCACGATCACGGCCCCGTTCTCGATGTCAATTCTGATTCCCCTTCCGAATTCGGCTCCCGTCCACCCTCGATTTCAATATAGATTTCGTTATCAATCTTGGTCCTCCCTTATGCATTGATGGTACTGTTAACAATTTACTATTTATACTACAATAGACATCCAAATAAACATAATATCACGATATAATCTAATCCTAAAACCATCTATATGTGATTTCACGTCGAATGGTCAACTCCCAATAACAATCCGTCCAGCCGTTAGCTTATGGCGAGCATCCGTACAAACATACTTTTACGTTTTCTGTTTTATGAATAGCCCATAACCATCTACAGACGATTCAGCGTCCAATAATCAAGTCTCAATTAAAATCCGTCCAGCCTTCAGCGTATCACAAACATCCATACAAACATTCTTTTACATTTTCTTTATCATGAACAGCCTATAGTAACTACAAACCATTCTGCGTCGAATAGTCAACTCCCAATAACAATCCGTCCAGCCGTTAGCTTATGACGAGCATCCGTACAAACATACTTTTACGTTTTCTGTTTTATGAATAGCCCATAACCATCTACAGACAATTTAGCGTCCAATAATCAAGTCTCAATTAAAATCCGTCCAGCCTTCAGCGTATCACAAACATCCATACAAACATGCTTTTACATTTTCTTTTTCATGAACAGCCTATAGTAACTACAAACCATTCTGCGTCGAATAGTCAACTCCCAATAACAATCCGTCCAGCCGTTAGTTTATGACGAGCATCCGTACAAACATACTTTTACGTTTTCTGTTTTATGAATAGCCCATAACCATCTACAGACGATTCAGCATCCAATAATCAAGTCTCAATTAAAATCCGTCCAGCCTTCAGCGTATCACAAACATCCATACAAACATGCTTTTACATTTTCCTTATCATGAACAGCCTATAGTAACTACAAACCATTCTGCGTCGAATAGTCAAGTCCCAATGACAATCCGTCTAGCCGTTAGCTTATGACAAGCATCCACACAAACATATAATACTTTTAAATTTTTTTGTATTACGTATAGCCTATAACCATCTACACTCGATTCTGCATCGAATAGTCCCATAGTATCGTTATGGGACTATTCGATGCAGAATCGCTTAATAACTTTTGCGTGATGCGCGGTCGAAGAAAACCATTTACATTACATGTACGATTTATCAAATTTTATTTAAATGTTTTTTTTATTCTAATTGTTATAACCATGATCCATTCAAAAAATTGCATCTTTTTTAATTCATTACAACGTTTTTCTAATTGTTTTAATTTAATAATTTAAATTTTAAAAAATAAGAGATAAACGTTGTTTCTACAAAATAGAAAACATTTTCTTTTAATAATTTATTTGCCTAATTTTTATGTGTTATCATGGTCTTCGAGTAATTTACGAAAATAAACTAATTTACGTCTTAATTTGTAAATAACGTATATGACAGATTATCTGCGGGCTTGCAACTTTTGTACATGTATTTTCTACAGGTAATTCCGAATCCAATAAACACTCATATTCTTACAAGCAGTAGCTAGAAAGAATGCAATTTTGAATTTGTGAAGTAAACTGCATTTCTAAATATTATTCATGTTACTAAATAAATTTCATTGTTTGGCAGGTTCTCCTGAAGCTAGCTGCCGTATTCTGTTTGGTCGTGAACGTACAATATGCCTCGACAAAATTCTATAAAACTCCAGTGTATATTAGAAAAATCGTCAAAACTCTAGCACCTTTAGAATTACAGACATTAGTGCTGCCTAAAGTTAATGCCGTAGATAGTTCCCCCTCATTAATTTCTG
Organism: Eumeta japonica; assembly: GCA_005406025.1. Taxonomy (NCBI): domain Eukaryota; kingdom Metazoa; phylum Arthropoda; class Insecta; order Lepidoptera; family Psychidae; genus Eumeta; species Eumeta japonica. The sequence goes on along the minus strand of BGZK01000452.1, from coordinate 291,709 downwards.
TTCCTGCTTTTAAACCATATTCTTCACATGTAGAATCACCAGCAAATGTTTATGGGCCACCACAGGATATCAAGAAAGTTTTTAACGAAGTTCTTGCAAAGACTGAGCAAATCGTCAACGTACCCCCTCCTACAGAATTGCCACCTCTGAAATTTTCTGAAATTACACCAACAGATATAATTGATAAGAGTGATGAGGGAGTTTCTGTTCACACACCTGTAGTATTCGGGCCGTACCCACCACCCTTAGGAATACCGGCAGAAGTTTACGGACCCCCATTAGAAAACAAGGAAGTTTTTAATGAACCACCCGAGGAGATTAAAGAAATTGTGAATATATCTCCACCCCCAGAACTACCGCCCTTCAAATTTCCTGAAATTTCACCAACAGTTATAGTTAATAAGCCTGTTGAGGTAGTTTCTGTACTGACACCTGTAGAATTCGGACCGTACCCACCACCTTCAGGAACACCAGCAGAAGTTTATGGGCCCCCACAGGAAATCAAGGAAGTCTTCGATGAGCCCTCGTAGAAATTAAGGAAATCGTGAATGTGCCTCCTCCCCCAGAACTACCGCCCTTCAAATTTCCTGAAATTCCACCAACAGTTATCGTGGACAAGCCTGTTGAGGTGGTTTCTGTACACACACCTGTAGCATTCGGACCGTACCCACCACCTTCAGGAACACCAGCAGAAGTTTATGAGCCCCCACAGGAAATCAAGGAAGTCTTCGATGAGCCCCCCGTAGAAATTAAGGAAATCGTGAATGTGCCTCCGCCTCCAGAACTACCGCCCTTCAAATTTCCTGAAGTACCACCAACAGTTATCGTGGAAAAGCCTGTTGAGGTGGTTTCTGTACACACACCTGTAGAATTTGGACCGTACCCACCACCTTCAGGAACACCAGCAGAAGTTTATGGACCCCCTCAAGAAATTAAGGAAGTCTTCGACGAGCCCCTCGTAGAAATTAAGGAAATCGTGAATGTGCCTCCGCCTCCAGAACTACCGCCCTTCAAATTTCCTGAAATTCCACCAACAGTTATCGTGGACAAGCCTATTGAAGTGGTTTCTGTACACACACCTGTAGAATTTGGACCGTACCCACCACCTTCAGGAACACCAGCAGAAGTTTATGGGCCCCCACAGGAAATCAAGGAAGTATTTGACGAGCCCCTCGTAGAAATTAAGGAAATCGTGAATGTACCTCCGCCTCCAGAACTACCGCCCTTCAAATTTCCTGAAATTTCACCAGCAGTTATCGTGGACAAACCTGTTGAAGTAGTTTCTGTACAGACACCTATAGAATTCGGACCGTACCCACCACCTTCAGGAACACCAGCAGAAGTTTATGGGCCCCACAGGAAATCAAGGAAGTTTTCGACGAACCCCTCGTAGAAATTAAGGAAATCGTAAATGTGCCTCCTCCTCCAGAACTACCGCCCTTCAAATTTCCTGAAATTCCACCAACAGTTATCGTGGACAAGCCTGTTGAGGTGGTTTCTGTACACACACCTGTAGAATTCGGGCCATACCCACCACCCTCAGGAACACCAGCAGAAGTTTATGGGCCTCCAGTGGAAATTAAGAAAGTTTACGATGAACCTCCGGTGGAGGTTAAGGAAACTGTCAGTGTATCTCCACCTCCAGAACTGCCATCCTCAAAACTTCCTGAAATTCCACCAGCTGTTGTAGATGACAAGCCTATTGAAGTAGTTGCTGTACATTCACCTATGGAATTTGCGCTTTATCGACCACACTCAGGAACACCGGCAGAACTTTACGGGCCCCCAATGGAAATTAAAGAATTTCTCAATGTTGCATCGTATCCAGAACTATCGCCTTTATTACTGCCTGCCTTTGAAGAAAAAACGATTTCCTCGCCAGGACTATTTAAGTTAGAAAAGCCAAATACAAGTGCATCAGATAAAAGTAATTTTATAGATAATTTCAGTAGAGTAACTGTAACAACACTACGTCCGTCAATTAATGTAATTAGAGTTTTAAATCCTCGCGTATCCGTTCCTATTGCTGGTAAACTTATTTTTAATCCGGACTGTGCGGTTTTTCATATTATTAATAAGAAATAATGAAATAAATAAACATTGTCTCCACCACCTGTTGTTGAAGCGATTTTACAGTTTTTCAAGTCATTTGTTCCACGAAAATTAAATTAAATACAATAATGTATATAAAATATCTTTTCTTTCGTCATTTACTCACTGTGAACAGCGATATAAACGACTACACTGACTGCTTCTTAGACAGATGTACTTATATATCGGTGGGTGTACAGATACAGCGTCAGCGTGTCCACATACAACTGACTGATTATTAAACTTACGGTTATTTCCCAAAAGGGTAAGCAAAGACCACAGACTTCTACATGGTAACTATCTTTGCATATCTTTCTTGCTTAAGATTGATGGATGTCTCCATTAATCTATTCAGGCAAACTCGTCGATTTAGGTGCTTAAAATTTGGATCTATAAAATATGACACCACATTGGTCTGCATAACTATTTTTGGTCGATCCTTGTGAACTCTTCCATGACACACATTCGCTGACATATATATATATATATTCGCCAAATTAATTTATGTTGCCAGTAAAAAAAAACATAAATCGAAACAATTATCCTTGAAATTAATCTGAATATTATTACTCTCTTTATTTTTATAACTTTAAATTATTCATATAAATAGATGTATATATAATAAAACAACACAATCTAAAAGCATTTTCATTTTTATTCAGCATAAGATGTTGTATAAGAACAAATAAATTTGCCATGAGAGAATTAATAACCTTTACGAATCCGAACCCGGGACTGACGTATAAATTATCTTCTTGTTTCAGCAAATTTTGTTCTTATATTGATAAGGTGGTAGTGGCCATGTTGAAAAAAGTATTAATGTTTTCGCATACATATATAATATTTTTCTAAATATATTGAAAACGAATATGAAGAATTCTTTATTCCTCAAAGCAAGCTCTTACTCTATATTTAGATTTTATCTTATAAAAAGTAGCTTAATTAGGCACAAGTTTATAATAATAATAATAATAATGAATAGCCGTTCGCTATATTTGTAATTATTATTATTTAAATTGTCAGCAGTATCCACACGAAGAAAAATACCAAATGAAATTATGTTAATTAAAGTAGCTAAAATAAACCAATCTCACCGTTGTCGCATCGCTAAATCTTTTTGTTTGCGTAATTGAAAAACCATAATAGACAGTTTATCACCAACTTTCATAAAATTTGGATCACATCCTTGGTAATATTTCAGAACACTGTATGTTAAACACTGTAATATTTCAGAATATTTACTTTACCGTCCCTAATTTCAAATTTAATAAATAGTGACACATCAGATAACATAAATGTTGCGCTTTTTGTTTCGTTTGTATTTAACTATAAACAAGTAATTGTTTAAAACAAAGGCCAAAAAATATCAAAAAGTATAGTATATTGTTGGTCAAGCGACGCACCCCTGATACCGCTGACAATACGGGATAGCTCCGTTCCTTAAACTTTATTAGAAGAAAAAGCAATAGTGTGCTTAACGCAACATCTGCTCATAATTAAATGTACAACGTAATTGTTTAACAGTATAATATTTACACTTATAAACACTAATATTACAATGTATTTTTAATGACACGATTAGAATATATCACACATCAGATGCATTCTTGATTTTGTATAAATATTGTTTATTTGCCAAAAACAATTGTTTTTTATTTACTTCAGAGAAGTATGACTTCATACGTGCGTGCGTGCGTACGTGTGTCAGTACACGCACAGTTTTTGAATATGAAGGACTTCTTTATTCATATTACCTTTCATAATTTGCAATTAATATTGTATTTTTTTTCAATTAAATTGTAGGGTTACAAGGGAAGAAAATGTTTTGGATGTAGAGAACTCGTTTATTTTTAATAGTTAATTTTTATTTGCTTTCGTATCGAACATTAAAACAAATTTAGTCATAGGTTATTGGATATACAAACATTATCAAATTTTAAAATTATTTATTCTGTTTCAAAAAAAAATAATCATAAAAGTATTCATAAAGTTTTCAGCGTATTAAGTTTTATTTATTATAGTTGCTTATTGCTTCCAACTATAGTAATGATGAATTACTGTAGTTAGAATTTAATAGAAGTTATATACCTTTATAATAATGATGATCGATGATGAATTGTTTCTTCGAAAGTTCTTCAAAATGAAATCACACATCCGGGGTACCGCAAGAAAAAAAATTCAAAAACAGCTATCCCTAAAACTTCCTGTTATGAAATTTATCGATGTATTTTTGAGTTCCTCGATAAGACGGTTGTCCCTGCAACCCATCCCTGAAATTTCTTGGTCCTTTTAAGGTCAAAATGTTCAAAAATAGTAATAATAGTAGTAAATTTATGTGCTGTATCGAGCTCTTGGTTTTTTAAAATGTAATTATTATAAGTAAAATGTATTATTTTTGAGCCCTTTGAGTTAAAAACCCTACGTTTATTAAAACAAAAAAGAAACATTTTTTTTCAACTATAATATCATTCGAACGCATTGTTAAATTTTAATCCGCTTTACGACATTAGCCACAGTTTTTAAACAGAAAAATATGATCAAGTATCAAACGTCAATCTATCAAAAATTTTATAAATTATTTTTAATAAACTTTTTTTAGAATCCTTTGTTAACCTTATCTCTCAAACAAACCAAACGATTTTTATGAAGTTTGCAACGTCTATCGGCCTCAAGTATTAAGATATTGAAATGAAAATGGTATCAACATATGTTTTATTATAAAACCTACAGTAGGTTTTGAAAAAAGTTAATAACTTATTTAAAATTAAAACAACAGAAATTTCCTACCCATTTATTTGCGTCGATAATCATAAAAATTGGTGAATATTTAATGGTACTTTTGTGATCCATTATTTTATTAATTCGGCAGACATTCGGAAGACATTTTTCACGAAAATTTTTAAAACACATTAAAAGGTACGTACATTATCACAAAAGTGTATAATAGCTACAAGAGGCGATTAATGATATGTAAAATTTTGATTTTAAAATTATCAAAAACTGTCATTTCTTGTTTGACAAATTGGCATCACTCATATAACGCGCATTACGGTGTTTTCATATATTCTACCATGTACATACCCGCAACTATGGTAACTACAGTTACCGCCAAAGCCTATGGTAATAATAATAATTTTAAAGTCTAAGCTAATGATCGAGACGTAAAAATTATGGCAACACACGCCTTGTAGCTGTAAAAACTTAACTTCCAACTCCTCCCGAAAATAAATCTGGATGACGGCGCATTTCTCGTTAACAAAGTGAATAAATTTTATTTGTAATGAAATCACAGATTTTAATGCCAACTTTGCGCTATTGCAATGTGCTAAATTCATTAACAATGTTCTAAGTGCAAGTATAGAGAATTATAATAGAACAATCGCAGATTATAGTAAGATGCATTAATATTAATTATTGCAAGAAAATGATACTGTATATGAGCGCACAATCATTATTTGAATAATGTTGAAAATGTATTTAGTAAACTTTTAATATGCAAATGCTATTTATTCGACAATATTACTATTGATTTTGATAATTACTTCTTATAATTATGCTCGTTAAGTTTTTATCCTTTTTTATCCCAAATTTCAAAATATAAATAACGTTTATTGAAAACAGTTCAAACAATTTTCCTCGTTTAGTTATCACATAAAAGTGATTTTTTTTTTATTTGGCTTCATCATAGATACTCTGCCAGAATTGAATAACGTCTGTGTCTAGATTTTTCCCCGGCGTCAAAATTTCTCCTACCTCTAAATAATTCTTATCTTCTGAAAAATATTGTGGCCATGAAATACCTAAGTCTGACTCGTTCGGTGTTGGATTCCTATAAAAAAAGTATTTTGTATTTTATAATTCTATCAAACATGTCAAAAAATCAAAAATAACTTTAAATAAAATAATTAACTAATTTGTAACAAAATTTCAAATGGCTATTTTTAAATGAAATTTGCCAATAGTCCTTCTTTAATGTGTATTTATCTATATATTATCAGCATATTAATCGAAAATAAGTAACTTTATTTTTTTAATTTTAATTTAAGTATCAAACACGATACAGAAAGTTAACTTACCCATATTTAGCAAAGTTCGTGAACAAGGAACAAGTTTGTTTTATCATTTTGTAGCTTTTGCTAGTTGCATCAATAGGCAAGTCAGCATGTTTTGGATCGAATAAATATACAAGATCCTCCAAATGCGCCGCGCCAACCAAGTCTGGATGAATAGAAGCTGCTGGTTTTGAGTAAATGTTTCTCTCGGAGACGCACGAAAACCGATACAAATAACGTCTTTTGTCCGACGGGGGCAGCGACGATAGAAAACTATGAATGTCGTAAGTGAATGTAGAATCTGATATATAGTTCACCATCTCCTTCACCGTATCCCGAGAAATTGGTTTTTCACCGAAGTAATGATTCTTGATCCTATCAGAGAGTTTAAGTATCGTTGAAGATCTTTCGTTTAAAAGTATTTTTCGAGGTACCAGCATTTCGGAATACATTTCGTAAGTGTCCAAAAGTTCCATAACCGTTTCGATTGCCACTAGCGCTTCTTGGTCAGTATAACCTATCATAATATCAACCTGGTTTAAGTTATCTTTCTTTATGTAATTTTCTGCAGTTTCTGTGAGAAAGTGCTCAAGTCCGACATCTTTCTCCACTACGGGATTAAAGTGATACATCTTAACTATATTGTTCCAAACAGTTTCCGAAATCAATACATTAGGAGTCGTGTTTACCAGTTTTTCTACGGGAGCGCTTTGTAGGAAACTAAATAATTTTTTGTCGCTCTTTGTATTTTTTCCCAGTTGCTTGCCCAGCGCAAACGCACGTCTTCTGGGCGCATAGGGAACAGACCAATCGCAAAACGGGACACCGCTCATCAAGATGGCCCTATGGAACAATCCTTTAGACATGGGCGACATCACGTGGTAACCGACGGACGCTCCGCCCGCACTCTCCCCGAATATGGTAACGTTGTTCGGGTCTCCGCCGAAGTTCGCTATGTTTTTCTGCACCCAACGTAACGCTGCCACTTGATCTTTCATTCCGGCATTGCCTGGGACATCGGCGTTTTCCAAACACAAAAAACCTAGAGCATCCAATCTGGTGGAAACGATTCTGTTTCAAAATCCCGATGGACTCAGAATCAGATCAAATAAGAAAAATTGGTGGACACATCGGGCCGTGACTGAGAGCTTTTTTCACCCCTTCCCACGAAGCTGGCGGTTGAGGGGCCTGTAAGATATTGTTGAAATCACAGAAAGGAAGGGTTAATAGTAGGGGCGACGGCTTCTAAGAACTCGATTCTTATCGGCTTCCCTTTCATAAAATATTTAATATGCATAATTCATAAATAAATAAATTATTGCTTTTTAGTATACAGACACTGAAAATTATTTTTAATTTTCAATAATTATTGTAAATAATATCCAGCCTTCTTACGTTAGTAACGTAAGCCCTATATAAAAAACACTTCAAATAACTCGAAAGCAACCGAGTTATTTAGACGACCAAATTCAGAATGTTCGCAATCGTCGTAATCAATGTGAAATGTTGAGTCTTGCACATTCAATTGTATTATAGCGTTATGGCGGGCCACAGCCCGCGAGCCTTTGGGTCGCAAGCCGCGGGCGAGCGGGGGAACAACTCGGTTGATCGCGAGTTTCGTTTCGACAACGAAATGACGCAATTGTAATTCGTGTAACATAATTTCACCTTTAACGTCAACTCTTAGGTGTTATATTCGGTTGCGGATTCTTGTGTTATACATCATTATGTAAATAATAATGCGTTTCGATCAGCGGAGATTTCCGATTATACCCGAATAAAAACGGTTTTGCATATAGCATCATTCCCGTGTCGAATTAAGTATAGAAGTATAGGGCGGCGTACAAACAAAATTAAATTACAATGTCCAATGGCTGTCTTTATTCCTTGCTATGCTCACGTACTTAACTTAGTGTTATCTCGATCTTTAGAAAATATTCCAGAGTTAAAACAATTTTTCGGCCACATCAATTGCATAATAATTTTTTAATAAATCTACTAAACGTTCGGGTCTTTTAAAATTAACGTCAGATCGTCGTTTGCCTGGTGTCGCAGAAACTCGATGGCAGTATCATTCTCGTATTATTAATGTCATTTGTAACTGTAGATCCGACATAATACAAACATTTAATATAATTATAGAAAATCCGATGGATTGGGATTCTGAATCAATTGCCATATCAGAAAGTTTGTTAATGACATTAGAAGATGGGGAATTTTGCTTTTTGCATACTTTAGCTGAATTATTTGCAAGAACAGATATTACTTTCGCTTTACTACAAAATAAACAGAGTGATATAGACGTCGTTATTCGCGAAGTTCAATCGCTATTAAATTGGTTTGAGAGTAATTTCATTAATAAGTTTGACGAAATTTACGACAGTGTCACTGATATAAGTGAGCCTCCACGAAGACGCCGACGTCTATTTAGCTCAGAATCAGACTTAAAACGCGAGTATAAACGTATTTTCATCGAAATTGTAGATAATGTTAAAAATCAAATTCAAACCAGATATAGTTCACTAAGCAATTTGTCGTTTTAGATTTACTAAGTAAGTCGAAATATGATTTATTCGAACGTACATTTCCTGAGGATAAACTAAATAATTTAAATTTATTATTTCCTCGAATTTTGACATAAATGCATTAAAAATGAGTTAAAAGTATTATATTCGTCTCCCTCGCTTAAAGGATTAGATATGTACGAGTTATTTTTGCATTTACAAAAGATATCTTAAAAGATACATTTCCTCAAATTTTAAGCTTAAGTAATATCTGTTTAACCCTTCCGATAACAATTGCGGCCGCGGAACGATCTTTTCAGCTCTCAAACGCATTCATACGTACCTCAGGAATAGCCAGACAGAACAAAGGCTTTCAGATCTCGCGTTGTTATCTATAGAAAAACATTTACTGTTGCAAATCAAAAGTAAGCCAAATTTTATGACTTGGTATTAGCTCATTTTCTCAAGAAAAATCGTAGATTACCACTAGAATTTAAATAGCTTTTTATCTCATTTAATTCATTTATCCACTGCGCTGCTATAAATTCGACTAAAGGAAACTACTTCATTAGCTTTTTCAAAGCTGCTTTTATGCATGCTCGAAGTCTTCCGTTTGTATTCTATCGTTGACTTCAAGTATGCCAAAAGTGGCGAATGAAATATCTCCGCGTTATACCAGAGGGCGTTACAGAGTTCGGTAAGTAATAGTTATATTTTTATTTAAAATGTTTAATGTTGACAACTTTTTAAGGTTCGGCTTCCCTTTATATTTTTCTCACCCTCGCCACTGGTTAATAGCATGTAACTAAAATGTGAATGCGACGTCAAAGTAGAACTTTCCGACTAATTCCTATTATTACTATGAAATGACTTTGATAACCGACAAAATTCATTGCTTCGAAAACAAATTTTAATTTTACAAAGGGTAGCTGTATCCTTTTTTGTTATTCCTTAATAGGTATATGGTTTCGACTTGATACAAAAAAGAATAGATAACTATCCTCTTTTGGATTTTGTACTATGTACATAAAACACACATAAAAATTAAAAGAAAAAAGAATCCCCCTAACTCGTTGACTTGAAACTATAATCATTACAATACAAGATTCATTTCCATATAATGCTCGAGTTAGATTCCAAATTTTTCTTTTTTATTTTATTCTCAAACGTGCAAAAAATTTATTGACCAAAATCTTTAATAAAACTTAAGTATCTCTACGTATGAACATAAATGCGTATTCATCAATATTATAGTAACCGAAATACGTTTATTATTGTGTAATTAATTTTCATTTCTTATCATTTTCGGTCTATCGCAAACTGGCGATTGTGACCGCACGAACCATCCATCTGCGACATAGGTGTATGCATTAGTAAAGAGAATTTTTAATATTTCTTGAATTACCATGAATCGTAGTTTACCAACAGGTGGTGCTGCGTAAGGCACACCCTTGAAGCTGTAGTAGGAGCCGTCCGCGGTCACCAGTTTCAACTCTTCGCCTTCCAGCCACCCTTGTTCCACTCGTACTTTCGCTGCGCTTGTCCTAAATAATTAATTAAAACTTAATATGTCAAGTTATAAGAATGTTCTACTTATATTTTAAGATATATTTTGGGGACAACAAATTCAAAGTACAATAATAACACAAAAAAACGGATAATTTAAATTAAAAATGGAAAATTTGATTATTAGGAAAATCTTTTCTTTAAAAATGTAAATAATTTATTTATAAAAGACGATATAAACATTTAAAAATATATTATTCAATTCCTTTTGCTCTCTCATTCGCACGTCTCTCCTGTACAGTAATGTATATCTTTATCGCTTGTGTAACTTACGCTTCGCGATCACCACGCATCAGCCACTCAAACTCCCCACGCTGACGCGCGTATATAGATGCTTCACATCAAAAAAAAATTGGGATAAACTAGTATCAAAACTTACAACATTATTTTGAATTACAATGTTCTCAAGTTAGAATATCACGAAAACATTATTCCCGACCTTTTGGAGCTCAATTCCCCAATAGAAAATTTATCAAACAAAAGATCTAGAAGTTATTTTTAAAATTATCAATTTTAATTACTAATTTTCTAATATTTCAACAACGATGTATTTTCATCCACTTGATGGATTTCAACCAGACTTATGACATTCAATAAGGTTTTTAAGAGCATAAACAAATTTAATTGTAAATTTCGATCTTTTGAAAATTCAAGAAAATATTACGAAAAAAAAACAGTAACTACTAATTATATAGCGAAGGACGTTGTAAATAATATCTATGAAAATAGTTATTAGAGGCGAATCTAATTTACTTAGTATTATCAATACTATATCGGTAAATTCACGCCAAGAAAATTGAATATTTTCTTATAGAAAATTTACTTTTATCAATTCAATTTCATCAGATGTGTGTATCTGATAGGGTGCGTACGTGGGAGCGTTTAAGAGTGTAATTACACAAAATAAAGTCTTTTTTTATGGTACATAGGTACCTTTAACATTTTTTGAACGTATAAACTTATTGAAATGTGATTTACGACGGCATTCAAAAGAACTGAACTTAGAAAAAAATTCGTCTGACATCTAGAATATGTATTTTGGGTGACATTGACATACGAGTCGTGTAATTTTATCAAGCGATAATTACTTCATAACAACATTAACGCACGTCGTGAGAATTAGCATCCGTTTACCTACTTTACGCCTAAGAAGAAAATTTTCTAGTATTTACAAATATATATGTTTGTAGCATGACGTTGTTTTTTTATCAAATTCTGTTGGCTGTAATTCGATAGGTGTGAGATACGATATTTCTCGACGACCATCAAAAAATTGCACTGATTTTTTTTAATTTTGCTTTAGATGACAGCAAATCGGAACATTACAAAACGAAAAGATTGAAATATCATACTCAACGTTAAATGTCAATTAATATACAGTTTATCGAAAAAGCATTCGCTGACCCCGCCAGTAGCGGGCGAGCCGACATACGGGAGGACAACGTCTGCCGGAGCCGCTAATTTTATATAAATAACATGCAAAATACCATACTTTATAATAAATATAAAAAAAAAAACATTAAAATGAAACCAACTTACCCATAGTTATTAACACTTAAAACACGAGCCGAAGTTTTCGCCACTTTTCTCAGCAACGCGTTCATATCGTTAAACCTAAAAATGAATTATCGATGTTAATGATGTTTATAATTTTAAAATTAATAAAACGTAATGGCACAACGTCGGAAGGTGTAGGTTGTACAAATTATTATATTCTCTTATTTGTTAGTTTTTTTTTTAAATATTGATTACTACTTTTCATGGGGGCAGGGGAAGGCAGTAGCCCCCCATCTGACTTAAAAAACCTGACTTCAACCCCCAGGCCAGAACGCCCATGCCTCTTTTAAACTTTTAATTACGTAGTGTCTAAACAAGGAATTGCACGAAAGTTGTCCAAAGCAACAGAATTTACTGTTTGTAAATGCTAGTACTTTATTTTAAATTAAAATGAAATTGCATTATTGAACTATATAACTTTCACAGATAACAATAGAAATGAAAAGGCTCTAACATACAATAATTCTGAGAAAGTTTGAAAGAACAAACCGCCCTTGAAGTCGTTTTCAGATCGCATATCGGAAGAATTTTTCATTTCAACTTCATCCTTATTATTATTGCAAAGAGCACATAATGAAAAATTTAAATAAATTCGATCTTATAAAAGACCTCTTACCTATTTGACTTCAATACTTGAATACAAAACATAAATAGTAATAACACACGAAAATGCACTCTATCGTTGAATTCTTAATCTTTCATATGTTTTATAGTTAATCTTCTGAATTCGATAAAAACAACACGTCCAACCTGCTCTGTGTCCGAGTCGCAAGTTCCGTTTAATCGTTTGCCATGAAACATCGCATTGCCGCTGATAAAAAATGCTTGTGTTTATTATTCGAGTTAAGGTTCATACATCATAAATACATAATATCTTTATAATATTTATCTTTACTTCAATGTTAATCTTATCTAAAGAAAAATATTATGTAACTCGTTTTTTTGTTCTCGTATTATTTATTCAAAAGAAATAAACGATTACTAATTTTACTCGCTTATGTTACAAACTATCTTATCGTAAGTTAACGTTGTATGTACATTTTTTTTACACATTATCGTTTCAATATGTTACAAAATTTAAGTGGCAACAAACGCAAATAAGGAAAGGGACTCATCCTTAAATGGAAAATCACAGAAAGACGACTCGCTCATAAAGGTAGCTCTGCAGAACAGGCTTTTGGACGTGTGCGATACCCGACGGCCGCTCCGTCCTGCTTCTGCCGATGTCGTGACTTTGTTCATGTCTACGCCAAAACTAAACGCGCCCTTATTTTCGTCGACGTACCCCTGCACTTTAAATTTGCATCCTGGCTGTACCTCTGCATTTCTAGGCTGAGAGTAACAATAATATAAATATTTTCCGACGTACCCACAGCACCGTCTGATCCTAAACTTGAGCAACGAAGTTTATACTGTGCCAATAATGTCGAATAGTTGATACAATATATATGTGCACGTAGAAACACCCAAATTCGAGACAAACAATTTTTTTTCATGAATCAAACGTTTCCCTTTTGCCGAAATCGAACCCACGCTTCTAGCAGAGTAAGTAGGATCATTAGCAACTACGCCAAACAGGCAATGCTAATTGCCGATCCGTAATTCGCTATTGGTCGCGTATTGATCATATTATCTTCGAATTGACTAACGAGCAATGGAACCTAATTAAACCACTCTATGTGCCTCAAAAAACACGTAGAGAAAAAAACGGCCGACAAACTGTAGTAGCGGGAAATCCATGATCATGAGTCCATGCTCTTTAATCTGACACATAAGATTGTGGTAATGTTCTGGTTTCGGGCGACAAATGTCTCACACGACTACACTGTGTTTGATACGAAATCTAGACCGTACTTAAGCAAACCTCCGGAACCCGATTTTTAGATTACTTTATAAATAAAAACTCCACCGACAGAATTTGTTAGTGAATTTTTAAATCGGAAGTGTGAACATTAGAATAGAAATAAATCTTGTCGCATTTCGAGACTTTGTCCGATATAAGACGAGGATTAAAAAATATAATAAAAATAAATAAACGATTAAATGAAGGTCATGGAACGCACACCCATCAAAATAATACATCGTAAATATCGTAATCCTCGTTATATGTCTGTACATTTTTTATTATTCATCTGAGCATTTTCTATTAGAACTGCCCATACAGATGTTTAACATTATAAATAGATATAGCATTTCGACTGTGCAGATCGATAAACGAGTAATATTATAAATTTATGTATATCATATGACATATCTGTCCTCATACAATTAAATGTATGAACACTTAACATGTATTTATTTTATATTTCAATTATTTGTATATTATTAGTTACTAGCTGTTGCCCACGCCTTCGTTCGCGTGGCGATTATAAAATATAACGTTTTAAAAAGATGTAAAAGCAATCTTCCACTTCTTAGTTGTCTTGTGTCAAAGCCACGATATTTACAGCAAGATTTCTTCGTTTTCGTGAACTTTATTAATTAAAAAAGAAACAAAAAGTTAAAAAGTTATGGATAGTTCGACACACTGATTTTCTATGAGACACACACACAATCAAAAAACGTAACGATAAATAGGTACCATTTGTTCAAATCTATTCAGTAGGTACTTCAAGTTAGAAAGACCGACAAACTTGAATTTAGTCTCTGTTTAGCCCTTAGGTAATGTAACGTTATAAATTGTGTCCTAAGTTAAGCTGTAGATTACTAACAATAAAACGCAAAGAGTTTTGTTCAAATCTGTCTTAAGTTAGCTTTTAATAGAGATGTACAGACAAACATATAGATAAATCGACAAAAAATTTGAAAGTAGCTATTTTGAGGTCTGTATGACGTACATAATACATACAAATTACTTTTTTAAATATTTAGTGTACAGATTTGGCTTCATTGTGATTTGATTATATGTATAAATAGAGTTTTAACACTTTCTGACGCCACATCCATTGCGAATATTAATAAAAACACTATATATTTGTAGTTTCATATTTAATTATATTTTATTCAAATTTTAATGGAGATATGAAAACTAAATTAAATAGTTTTGAAATGATACTGCAAACTATTCACGTATACGAGTAATTATTTTTGTTATGAGATAAAGTTGTTGTGATGACTAAGCGAAATTATTATTACGCATATATGTGATATCCAGTGTCGAGTCACAAACAATTTATACTTCGAATTCAAGGTCGATAATATACACAGAGTGTTTTAATGTCGACTAATGAAACAACTGCTTGCAGAATCGTCACATATAAGGCTGTATATGTTTAACTGTGTACGATTTTCCTTTGTCTGGTCATCAGTTAAAAACTATTGCACGTATAGATATGGGACTTTGGGTTTATAGACGGTTTTAGGCTTTTTATTAAATCCCTTATCGTTCCTTTTTGTTCCCTTTTTTTTCTATGTTCCCGTTTTGTTGAAAGTTCCATTACGAATTACCTTTCACCTTTTTTTAATTATTTCATAATATTCAACACCCAGCAAAACAGGCAGGCAATCGCTAATTAATCTATCAGGATAATATATCCCGTCATAAGAATATGTTAATAAAAATTTATAACCAAACTAGCTTTCGTCCGCGGTTCCGCTCGCATAGACAGAATGAATTCCTTCATCTTATATATGGACTGGTTACGATAATTAAATATGAGCCTGATCCCAGTCCCGCTCTCAATTCTGTTTTTAATCCAATTCCGATCACGATCTTGATTCTAATTTTAGTCTCACAGTCGATTACGATTATGGCATCGTTCTCTATTTGAAATTCTTCCGTTCTCAGCGCTTGATTCTGCTCCTCGTCCCGTTTGCGATTTTGATTCCGTTACCAGTCACAGTTCCAATTTTAACGAAACCAAGATAAATTCTATGGTCAAAATAAAATTTGTATAATAGTATAGTACTTAAGAATAGTGTCGCTTTTTATAAATTAAATAATTTTGAGAATCTGTAACAATACAAATATGCAAAGGAAGCCAAAGCGAAATGTTAATAGTCTATTTTACTCAAGGAGTTTCTTATTAATTGAGTAATTTTTAACATTGGCTTAGTTATTTGGATGAGTAGTGAAAATACACATATAACGTCAGATACGAATGCTAATTTTCTTTATCAAAAATCTTTCCTTTTGCGAGTAATACATATCGCCAGATTCATAGTAATTCTATGAATGGTTATGAATGCAAAAACAAAACAAATAAATACAGACACATTTTTATTCATCACATAACCCACTTCACCCACTTAATTGTGGCAGACGCATCTCACAACTTTTGAAAGTAGTACCTCGCTCTATAAAAAATTTCATACATAATTCAACCCCTCTTAACTCCGAAAAAAAACGAGATATGCACATTTACATAAAGTCACAACTACATATAAAAATATGAATATGGTTACTAAAAATATTAAAAAAAATAATTATTTTTTTATACTTATTATACAATTGATACATATAACATAGTATCTAACATTTTTGCAATCGCAGGTTCTGAAAGTAAAGTAATTTTCAATAAGATCGATCAAACGGTTCTTAAGTTATAAAAGAACTGACAGAAAGACAGACAGATAGTAGCTAATTATATGCATAATCACGTGTTTTAACCGAACACCAATTTTCCTCAATATTGGTTAAACAATTCTTGAGTCATAAAAGAACACAAAAAGAACATATAGATAGACAGACTGAAGACAGTAGCTTATCATTTGCGCATTCGCATATTTTTATTGTATAGGGGGGAATTGGTCACCATTCGTACGCGGGGCGTATTCATACAGTTAGTATAACAGAAAAACTAAACGGCACAAAAACACGCCTTTGCTTGTGTGCATAGACATACCGGCCAGACATACAATGTTGCTAGCGGAGTATCGCACAACTCGCACTACGGTGTGTCAGCTGACAACACGTAACGTATTTTCGCGCGCGGTGAGTAAATTTTTACCTAAGTTTAGTTGCGTGCGTGCGTGCGTGTGTGAATGTGTGTGTAAGCGAAATATTATTGACTGACTCATTACAAGATTTCCTAAACTATAGGTCCGACTGACTTGAATTTTAGCAAATTTTCTCTTTTTGGGGCGTACTTTGACGCTCACTAAGAACGGATTTTACGCAAATTCTATCCAAAAAAAAATCCACTACCATCACGTGGGATATAGTAATATAGAAATAATAATATTTTCTTCCCCCCTTATAAAACAATTTTGGCGAAGAAGCCATAATCATAGAAGTAAGTAGCCGTTTCTGAGAGAAATTGTTTAGAAGATCAAGTAGAAATTTCGTACTAACAACCTTAGAACAGTTGACACGTAGGTACCGCGATGCAGCACATAGCCGGCCAATGATCCACCTTGCATAGCCGTGATCAGTCGCGAATTTGCATTAATAAGAGTTCATCCCTTAGGGCCGCAATATGAGCACGTCTGTGTTTGCAGTCTAGCCGAACATTTATTTATTATGATTGTATCTATACTATTTTATATTGCACTGGTTAACAAAATTTAGCTTTTTTTTGTCGCACGAAAACTTATATCAAATTTTGAATGTAATAGGGCCACCAAACAGTATTAAATCAATGAAAAATAATTTACACATTAGGTTCTCTTGAGGCGCAAAACATATATTATCGCAAGAAGTGCAAAATCAGCTACACTTAGATAAATAACAACTTAATATGCAATAAATACTTATAATTTACGTAAATATTTGGCTTTTAATAGGTTCCTTTTAAGTCCCCAATAATAATCTGCTAGCATTCCTGGTCTCCATTTCCTTTGATAGCGCTTCTCCATTAAGGAAATGGAGAAGCGCTATCCTTAATGAAACTTCTCATCATGTTCTTCTCAAATCCAAATGAGAGTCCAGTAAATGTATTTTAAAGGACATATTGTACCCCAAAGCTGTATATGACATCATAAGTTCATTTATTAACTCTTTACAATTTTCCGCTTAATGCTCTCCTAGAAAATTTTTGGACAACATTCACAAAACAGTTCCAGGCGAGTTTTTACTGATCATTCAGTTTTCCATCTAAGCTTTTATTTTGTTTCCTTTGCCGTATTTGTGGATCTACATATACTCCCTCTTTCATTTTTTGTCTCACCGAGTTTGATAACTTTTCTCTTTCAAATATAAAAATGTTCTGCTATCTTTGAGCATAGCATTTAAAAATTTTCTTATCTAGCCTAGGTTTGTGTGCAACGGTGGTAAAAGTATGTCATCAGGGTTCACTAAAGGATCATTATGAACATTTTTATGGCCTGCACTAAGTGATTCACGCTTAGACCACGCATTCTTTTTATAGTGATTTTTTCTGTCTCTACTGTCCCATTCGCAAACAAAACAGCAAAAATTTGTATAACCAAGCTGTAGTAAAAACAAAACTACAATGACTTTAAAATCGCCACAAATTTTCCAAGCATGTTCACTGGATTCATTATTTTCCAGAATAAATCTTATATTTTCGTAAGTCTCTTTCATATCAGAACTATGAGCAACAAAAGAGAACAAATGAGGAAAGTGTGTTTCCGTTATACAGCAACACTGCTTCCAAACTAGTTTTTGAGGAATCGTTGAACAATCGCCAGTGACTTGGATCATATTCAAAATTTAATGAATTCATCACAACAGAAACGTTATTACAATAGACTAAATCACCTGCTTTGGAAAAGGGAGGTTTTAGTTCATCATCACGATATCGAAAATAAGAAATTTTCGTATGAGGAGAAAGTAAATTCCAGTTGTTTGATCTAGACCCTAAAGCTAAGCCTTTTTTTAGACAGATTCAAATAATGTACTAAATCGTTTAAATCACTTTGTGTCAATAAAAGCGGTTCCTTTGAAGTTGACGGTTAATAATTCGGGTCACTATCTTGAGAGATACCTTACGATCTGACTTAGAACAAATTCCGGACTAGAATTCTGACTTTCTAATTTGATCTTGACGGCTTTGGCATAGGCAGTTCGGCACTATGTAGAATGGGTTTGTTGGCCAAAGACAAGTTTGGATACAGGATAGTTTGTTTGGCCTTGATTGTAATGCCTTTACTTCACGATTCTTTGGTCCGTTCAAATCATTGGTATAGCAAATGGAAAATGTCTAGGTTTTTGCTTCGCCAAATCTAATAGAAACCTCACACATGTTAAGCAACATTTATGTGGAACCCAGGAAATATATTTTCACCTACCTCACAGGAAATCCAAAATATATAATATAATAGCACTGTTCACAATCAATGATGTGAAATTGCGACTTTGAGATATAAAAGTTAATTCTCCACACACATAATAAAAACTGTCGGGGTTGCTAAAACACTTTCATGGCTTATTTACGATGTAACTAAAGTAAATAAAATGTTAGTTAGTTGAATGCATCAATTATACAACCGCCTAAATTAAGTTATTCAAAGAAACAAACAAAGAAAGAGACAAAGGAACATAAATGAGGTCAGAAATGAATATGTAGCTGTCACAAAAAACTGAATGTGATTGAAACAAAATTATTAACTTTTTAATGAGGGTACACTGACATAAACAAAATCATCACAAAGTTCGTGTAAGGAAAACAGTGTTAACAAGTGTTATTTTTAAGAATACTTCCAATGACCTATTTTTGTTATAGTTACTTTAGCAAAATTGTTCTAAAAAAGAAGATTATGAATATTTGCGAAAAGATGCGTGATAAAATTTATCCTGTATGTATGGTGTCGTGGATTTATTTATAGAGCTACTAAAGGTCAATAACTTTAATATGCATTTTATTTCCTTATTTCAAACCGTTTAGGCAACGCACGCCATTAAATCAACGAAACATCTAGTTTTTTTCTAACTTCACTTACTGTTTTTGTGATTACTTACTGAAAACAACTTGTCAGAATTAAAGATGGCTTATAGTACTCAGGAATTAGAATAATAATTTCTATTCAATTTCTATTAAAGACAGAATTTTCAGAATCGGATCAGTAGTTCCAAAGATTACACCCTACATCCAATTACAAATTTATGAACATTACTTCTTTACAATATTGTTATAAAAAAATATCGATCAAATACATCTTTTGTCTTACGATAAATGGTAGATTCACATTACCTATTTACGTCACGTAATCATGGTAAACCACGACTATATTATGACTTCAAACACGGATACTCATAAGCGCTCACATACGCAAACCGTCACACATTCACACGCACATTTATACACATGCATTCATAGACACGCATTCATACACACATTCATACACACACACAAAACGATTTTACAACAAATACAATACCTCCTTACGAAATACAAAAATAATATATTTTTTATAGTTACATTCCAATATATCCAAATCACATATAGCCTATCTTTTACCCTATCATATGTTTCAATTGTGTGGCAACTTTCATCAAGATCGGTTAAACCTTATTTTTAGGCATAAAAGAAAATATAGACAGGCAGCCAGTACTCTATTATGTATTTGCGCAATCACATGTTCTTACAGTATACCAATTTTCATTAAAATCGGTGAAACATTTTTAAATTATAAAAGGACATATGGCCAGACAAAAAGACAGAGAAACAAACAGTAGCCTATCATTTGTGGAAACACGTGTTTTTAGTGCATACCAATTATTATTACGATCGATCAACTCGTTCTTAAGTTATAAAAAGATATACAAACAGATAAACATGAATTTCAAAAATGATATAATTGGGGTCAGTCAATCATAAAATGAACACCCGAAATATTGCCCTACAGATTCATTGTGTACAAACTCGATAACAGGAAGAAACTTTTAACTTGTATTACAAACAAAAATATGTCCACACATATTTGTGACAAAAATAAATATTCTACAAAAAAAAAAGCAGTGATCCAGTAAAGAAATTCGGGTAACCTTATTTTGTTAAAGTCAAACTATTTGATGAGACGGTTAATATTTGCTCCATAAGTGCATGAAGACGTATTTTCTCCGTACATGTCATTACGATGTCATCAAAAATAACATCTACAAAAAAATGCATCGTATCGTGTATAAAAACAAAGACAAATTTATGAATATGTTTTGAAACATACGAAAAAAAAGTAACGCCTCGTTTTATTTAGCTACTTTATTTAGCCGGTCTCACGATAAACTTCACGCAGGCGTCATCGCGCAGACGCCTTGGGGACGTGATTGGCGTCGACGTGAAAACCGGTGGGATCGGCGCGATACTTCGTGACATAGGTCTCGCCGTCGTCGCCGCGGAACGTGTACTGTCCCTCGTAAGCTAGCACGTGACCCCCGTCGACGAGGGAGGGCACGAGCCAGCCGCGCTCGGACACCACACTGCCCTCGGCGGTGACGTATCGCAGGGCGTACTGCCCTAGCTCGTCGTGCACCTCCTCGTGCTGCAGCGCCGGCAGCGTCCGCCGCGGCACCGGCTCGGGTGCACTATGCACTACCATGCAGAGTGCAGACAAACAAACCGCAATTTTTATCTACAACATAATAGTAAATAGTTAGTGAATTATTCAATATATAGCTCACTTATTACCAGATCTAAGTATTATGAAATTATTTATGTTTTTTAAATTGCTTTAAATATACATAAATTTCTAACCTTCATTCCGTTCGTGTTTTTGGCATTGAACCTCGTCAAAGAGTAATGACAAAGACTAACAACGACTGCGGAGTTTAAATCGCAAATATTTGGCAATAATTAGATGCCGGCATCTAGGTACGTACTAATTACTGGGTATATCAATTTGCACACGACTGATTATCATTTCCTGATCCATGATTTGTTTTTCATTATGCTTTAATGTTGTTTTTATTGTCTGCATTTTAGTTTTATTATTAAACAAAATATCATCGATTAACTAAAGATCAAAAATCCAAACGTGTTAAATTAATAGATAAATAATAAAATTCAATTTATGTTTGACTTAAAAATTTAGGACACATGTAGAAATATGGGAAATATGCTGAATAACCTAAAAAGGTAATAGTCAGTGCTTTTTTTTATAATAAATTAGAGCGTCACTATTTGTTAAATAAATCAGAATACTGTTCTCACCATGATTATTACTCCCCCGGCAAGTTGCACCAAATGAAACAAATTGAAAAACGGTTGACCCTGCAGACCGTCCCTAGAACTTCCCGCTATTATATTTATCTCTATATTTTTGAGCTTCTCGAGTTCAAAAATATAGTTGCCCATAAGTGTTTAAGTTTTTCGAGTTCAAAGCGTTCAAAAATCTACTTAGCAGCAAATGATTGAGCTTTTTGAGTTTAAAAAATCGATTTTAGTGCTTCTTAAAACTTTCTGAATCAATAAATATAGTGTTATTGAGTTTTCGGATTTTCGTGTTCAAAAATCTAGGTTTATATTAAGTAAGTAAATATTTAAATTTTTCAACTACAATATCTTTCGAACGCGTCTTTCGGTTTGATTCATTTAATTAGATTTTTTGTATTTCTTTAATTTAGAAACAGAATTTCTAAGTATCGAACCGAAAGCATAAATTGAAAGAATTGAAAGACATTCAATTAAAAATAAATTTATAACTTAAAAATAATTAAACTCACAGCATTTGTTTCTTTATTAATGTATTTACTACTAAAGATGCCTTACATAAACTCTTATTAAACATTTTGAGAATAATGTGAACGTAAAAATATTAAACTTAAAATCACAGTAATTGGCCATAACATTGCAGTTATTGGCCACAATGAAAATAAAATATAAATTGAAATTAGGTATAAAAAAAAATAGTATTATATTTATATTATTAATAACTAAAACATGTCTTCATCATCATTTTTATCTTCAAAAGATTCACAATCACCATCAGAGTCATCATTCAATGAAAAACAGTTGTGGCATATAAAATCAGAAAGCTCATCGTCATCTGGCATATGTTCTAGGTGTTTTTGAGGAATGCAATGACGATGCATGAAACTTCCAGATTTCAGTCTTTTCATCTTGTCTATCATTTACTACCCAACCCCTACAATATTTTCAAACTCTTATACCGACATGACCTTGTTTTCATCATTGTCTGCTGTTTGTCTGTCTGTCTCTTCAACACTTCTAGGTCCATCTAAACATTTGTAGTAATCTATTGCATTCTCATCAAAGGGACACAAGCCACATGCCTGAAAACCACTTATTATTATTTGAAATTTTATGTAGTCAACAATGATTTTTAAAATAATAGTAATGTTGAGCTTCGTTACAATCTCTTCAATGTTTTTTGATTGAAATTTATGTACTGCTTTTGAATACATTTTTTTTATTAGTCCAAATACGGAAAAATCTGCTGGCTGAATGATTCGAGTGGTGTTGGGGTAAAGAGCTATTAATTCAACTCCTAGCTCTTTACAAGTCAAACTAAGCTGTAAAGTGATATGACTTTTATGGCCATCAATAAACAAGATAACCGGCTTTTTGATGTTATTTTCAGCACGATATGGAGTAAATATTTCAGTGATGAACTGGTTAAAGGCATTTGCCGTCATCCACCCCGTATCACTTCGTCCGATACCCCATTTAGGTACCACTGGTATCGCAATTTTTTTCAGGCAGTCGTTTCTATAGAAATACTATTAGAGCAGGACAAGTCCTGCCATTGCCAGAAAATGTAATTAACACTAACGTTTTCTTTGGAGTTTCCTTGTTCCACAGCATAAATATTTTTGTCTCCTTTAGCAGCAAGCACGCGACCAGTAGAAGGACAGGATCCAAAACGTGTGTTCAATGCTATCTCGTCAGCATTGAACACACGTTTTGAATCCTGAATTACGTCTAACAGATTTTCGCCAGTCAAGTAGTTTTTATTTCAAGAAACCATTTTTTCTATCGATGTTATATAGAAACTTCTTTATAATTATTTTTTTTTTATTATATTTATTTTTGTAGATAAAAATCATAATATCTCTTGGAAGGAAAAACCATTAAAAATATCCTTTAAAGATTTTTTACGTTTAATTTTGTATAAAATTAATAAATTTGTGAAATTTAAAATCCCGCCACGATGTTGCCAACAATATTACGCTGCAGCTGCTCGCAGCGTATTTCGGAATTAACCCTAAGACGTGTTTAAAAATCAACTGGACGTTTTAAAATCAAATGAATAATTGATAGAACAACGTGCGTTAAATACTAAGCGCTTTGTGAAGCAAGTTTTATTTCAATGATATTATGATTTTGCGTCTTCTGGAACTGCCACCTGGGGCAGGGGCCCGATCCCCCCCGTCCATCCCCGATTCGGGGCTGATAGCAGCGACGCGTTGACTATATCTCTCTCTCCGTCCCTTAATCGACTAGAGCTGACTTTACCCGAACGAGCGTTACATAGTCGAGTGTGGCAAGCTCAGTCTTCTTCAATACCCACAACACGCCTAAAGAAGTCACTACAAAACATGAGATTAATCAAAGAAATTTCTTGAGAAATAGCGTGATACCTTATACATACCTCTTTTTGAATAACCAGATCGATTGTCATTATTTTTTAATTCGGTATTTTTAATGTAATCATTGCGATTGAAACGTTCAAAGTGATATCAAGTTCGTTTATTGAATCGACCTCTTTGAATATTGAATTATTAATAATTTTTGAATCATTACATACGTAATATGTTCCCTCTTTTTTGGCTAGAATCTTTCAAATACAATTAATTATTTGATTAGGTTTTCAAAAGCGATTTTTATTTTCATGTCTTTAAACGTGATTATTATTTTTTAAACTACAGTATGAATTATTGTGGAATAGCGATTAATATTACTAGATAAATATCAAGAGATAAGTAGTCTAATTTTCCACATTACACAAAGTTTCACTTTTAGGCGAATTTAGTATCTCTGTTTTTGTGAAACTGCCGCAGTGTCTTATGTGTAAACCGTCACAATTTTTCTATGCATTTCCACCTTTAGGCTTGATAAGCCGCTGAATGTACATAGGTCACTGGTGGGTGTTATACAAGTGGAACATAGCCCTTAACATTTGTCTTCATTGCATCCCTATCAGCTCAGCATTCGCCGTGCATTCAAGACTACCTCTATACGTAACTTGAAAACAAAATTAGAAATAACGCCTACAAAGTTAAGAAAAGTAAAAAAAGAGCTAAAACCCTCAATTTTTTTATGATCCCTGGGCCAACAGTAATTTATACCTTTGTATAAGCTTTATACTTATTTTATCTTTCCCGCAATCGTCGTAGTATTTATTACAGGTGTATAGTAGAAATGATTATAGTTCGGTCAAATAATATGAAAAATCATCACAGATTATAATCTGTGTATAATCAAAAACTTTAGGAGATAACACAGCAACTTCGTGAATTCACGAAGTTGTGCTGTGTTACCTCATAAAATTTTTGATTTGGAATTGAAACGACAAATCATAGGAACGTAGTTTAATAGTTTTATTTTAATCACCAAAAAGCAAATTAAATGAACACCAACATCGACACGCAACTTTCATTCGTTTCTTGGAACAAGCGCCAGACTGACAGGTCGGTTGGGTTTGTTGATGAGGAACGTACGCACGTCGAGTTCACCGCCATCCCATCGTAATTCGAATTGCCGAACCAGCTGAAATTTAATCAAATTAAACATGAATACACACATGTGAACATTGCAAACACACCAGATGTCGCCTCCAACTATTTCCATCTAGACATAGAACAGATTTTTATGTCCGAAAAAAATCAATATTTCAATCGCATTAAATTCCCTATTCTCATATAGCATTTCATCCCCAAAATGGAATCTTATTTTTAATCAAACAGCGATTCATCAATGTTCCTAAATAAATGAAAAAAGTATAAAGTATTGTATTGATAGACAATTATCCAACATACGCAAAAAAATGTAACAAAAATTAATGATCAACATGTTCATTAGAGTACTCGAATGACTTAGGCCTTAAATCTTATACAGTGTCCGATGCTGGTTGAAACTGTTAACGATCATTGTCACCGACGCGACAACAATATTCCGAACCTACGGCTTAACATACTCGTAGAGATACGAAACGAGTGTTTTGATTGAACTTCAAAATACATTGGCCAGTTCACCCGTGATTGGGTTCGAATCCGGTAACTTCTGGGTTAAGCAACGACTTTAACCGCCAAACCACTTTCGTTCGTAACCAAACAACGTATTAACCCTGTTTTTATGAATACTTTAAGTAATTCATATTAATAAATTCACTCGATTAGGTTTTATATACAACTAATCGAGCGGATCTTTTGGTGTGTATGTTATTACCCGTAAGATGGTAATACAAATATTCTGTTCTGCCAGTCTGCGGGCGATGCAGGATCGGGGTCCGAAGCCGAACGGCAGACTGAGGAAGGGGTGCAACACCTCGTGCTGGTGGGAATCTCTCTGCCAACGCTCCGGCCTAAAGTGCAGCGGGTCGCGTGCGTACTGCGGCAGTCGGCAGGACGTCATGTTCTGGGTCACCACGACTGTCTGAAAATCCAGAGCATTAAAATATTTTAGTGCAAAACTATATAAACTAAATAAACCAACAAATTGTTTTCTATTAACAAAACATTAAAAAATACATGTCTAAAATGAAACCAAAATATTAAAATGGATTACAGCGGTTTTATGAATAGATGCTCTCTAAAACTGAATTAGTAGAATTTTTACTAATTGAAGTAGTAATAGTAGAAACTACATCAAAATTAGTAATTTTTAGTTTAGTTGAATCTACTACAGATTTACTAAGTTTGTAGGCGTTACTTTTCAATTAGTAATTTTTCACTAATTGAAAAAGTAATATGGCCCAACTTCACTATTGAATTAGTAGTTCTGAATTAGTAGTCACTTGACAATTAGTAAAATAATCACTTTTGTAATAGTAGAATTATACTTTTTAATTAGTAAAAAATTTACAATTTTAATTTGTAGTCATTTCTACTAATTGAAAGAGTGGATAACCACTTATTGCTGGTCGTATACTTTGGACATCTTAAAATAGTAGCTATTGACTATTAATTAGTGGTTTTCCACTAATTCAGTTTTAGAGAGTGCGATTATTGATAATAAAATTCAGTGTCTAAACAATTGTTTTGGTTTAATGAGTAATTTTAAAAATATAGTGGTTTCCCCGAAACGCGCTCAATTTTTTTAAGAATATATGGATAATATCAAGGACAAAATATATGAAAAAATTTTACGCTATTTAGAATATGTTGGAAGGTCCGAATATATACTATAGGCAAAACAGTTCAATAAAAGCATCTCTTATAATACTGAAAGCTTAAATATACATGTACTTTTATTCCTATTTATTTATATTGATTTGGTGTAATACATAACATTTATCATGTTTCATAATAAAATTTTGAATAGCTTCAAATCCATATTGCACACGATATAGATTGAAAGCTTAACTTTGCTACATTTTAAATAAAACATCTATGAATAACGACTTCTCTTTTGTTAACGCTCGATGTCGCTCCCCGTGTAATTAGCACATCACGGTAATATTAGTTATATTATAATTGTCACTCACCCCCTTGGGTATTAAATATTCACTCAAGATTATATCATTTTGAAGTACTCTCCCAATACCGATAGAGACAGGATTCAGTCTTAAGCTTTCTCTTATACAGCTGCGGGTGTAATAAGCTTTAGACAGGACCTCGCTAGAAATCGAACCTTCGTGGTCAGGCAGGAGATTTTTCGCTTCTTCAAAAAGTCTACGCTGAATGTCAGAATGTCGTGCCAAATGGTACAGAGCGAAACTTGTGGAGTATGAAGTCTGGAACACGAAATATCTAAAATTATAAGACAATACGAATTTCTCCTGAAAAATATTTGATACATAAGAAATACAAAATGAAAAATGTAATTATCTTTGAAGATTAACTAAAACACAAATTAAGATTTCGTATAGAACATTCTGTAACGAGGATTTGATTATTTTACGTAATAAAAGGAAATAAACGAAGAACCGTTTTAGTTAATTTTTATTTTGTCCAGGCTTTTTTAAAAGAGATACTATTTGAAATTGTCTGATTTATGGTATATTCAGCGCAATAAGAATACTATGAGTAGATACAGTTCAGTTTCGTTGATTCTGCAGGTGGATCAAATAGTTCTCAATAGAAAACGTAAAATAAATATCGTTCCATACATAAATAAGAAAAAAATATTTGCTAAGAGGACCGAAAATTTTGCTGCATTCTTATTGATTTCCTAAATTATTCCATGATTGCGATACTATATCTAAACCATTTATGCAAGTGCTGTAATTTAATACTTCAGTACAAAATTAAATAAATCATTTCAGTGATGTGAATAAATTGTAATAGATATTAGTACAGTATTTGATATACGCACAGTATCAATTGCAGCCATAAGTATGTCCACCATCATTCCGTTTATGTCTTTCATATCAACGTTCGGCTGATTCAAAAACGACTCCAATAGACATAATGGTTCAGCTCCACTGTCTTTTTCGAAAAAATGCATCTTTTTCAGAAGGATTTCTTTTGATACCCTGGAACAAGTCAATTTTTATATCCCTATTTTTTCAGCTTTCACATCCGGCGACAGTGTTGTAGTGCACTAACTTTTCTAGATAATCCTGTGAATATGCTAGTTTTCTGTAGAGTGGAGATCTGATGAACCTCCACATTATGCCCTTATCGAGTTTCATGATGCCGCTGTTAGACTGAAAAGCCGCCAAGATCGTTTTGCTGCTACGCGAATGCTGAGCTTGCTCCTCGACCGAAAAGCTGTTGAATTTTTCTCCGAAAGCTATCAGCCCTATAACTGGAGGAACCGAAGCGTATCGTTAATATCAATTCAAATTTAAATTACAACGATAAAAGCGTCTCACCTTCCAAAAACAGCCTGTTTAAGTAGGGTAAAAAATCATCAGAATCCGATGACCGTTCCGTTTTGATCCACCTGATGAAGTCCCTGACTACACCATCGGTCGTTGTTACATGATTTTTGACGCTCTGTGGACTGGTGAAGTTTTTCTGGAAGGCACTCCTTAGGCGCCACCAATCTGGACCATTTCTAAAGATTTTTTTTTTTTTCAATATCTCACGATACACATGCTGCATTCGATGATGTCAATGCGAATTATATTTGTTAAACTAAAGAAAACAACAATTTTCCCTAATTTAATAAGTACTAAAACTTTAGATCGCCATTTTTTTTATGGCGATACGCCAAGGTTGTATACTGTTTCTGAAACATTAATATTTCTGGACTAATAACATACGTCAAGGTAATGAATTATTTTGTGGTGATGATTATGAAAAATATTGCTTCTGATTTCGATCTTGCTCTCGATTTTCCATTCCTGCTCTCTATTCCATTACTGGTCCCGGTGCCGATCTGGGGTCCTCCTTTAGACGAAAAATAGCAATAGAACTGTTATTCTTTTGGTATCCTTATATATTTTTTTTGTATAAGTAATATTGAATCTCATATTCCATAAGATAATC
This sequence comes from Eumeta japonica, assembly GCA_005406025.1. Lineage (NCBI taxonomy): Eukaryota > Metazoa > Arthropoda > Insecta > Lepidoptera > Psychidae > Eumeta > Eumeta japonica. The sequence continues at coordinate 262,484 of BGZK01000452.1, read as the reverse complement.
TATTTCTATGCAAAACTTGATTAGGTACCATACGATCATGTGCTATGGAGATTAGTTTGGACAAACAAGACGTATTATTGACGTGGTACCGTTTGCAGGAACGCATGTTCTTACTGTTTCCCAAATATCTTTAAGATTGTTCAAGGTATTTTTCAATTATAAGATAGCATATAGACAAACATACAGACAGATAAATGAAAATGTTTAAAATGTTAAATATAGATTGAGTGCTTCGTAAAACGGATATTTACACTTTATCAGATTTATGTAGATTTATATATTAGTATATACATGTAGGTACAAAATTTTTAAAATAATTTTATCTTGTCTTTATTTTAATCTTACGATGATTGATTTTCACATTTATTTCTTCCTTTTGCATTAATTTTTCGTATTCCGAAAATTCTAATTAGGTATCCAAAATGTATTTTTGTGAAAATAACCACGCAAAAAAAAATGAATATACATACATTTATATATATACCTATATATTTTCCCATTATTCTAAATGTCTGTTTCCGTTTCTATTGCTTTTTCACAGGGAATGGTATAGGCACTTAATTTCCTCAAAAAAAAAATGATTATTTTTTTCTAAAAAGAAGGAGTTCATGATAAATTCCACTAATATTGGTAACACAATCTATCGGAACTCACGTAGCGAGCAATCCGCCGCTGTTGTACACGTCAGGCTTTGAAAGGCGATAGTCCAACATGGCGGTGTGACTGCGCCTCTCGGGCAGCCGGCCCTCCTGCCTGAACAGCGTCTCCATGTCGTCGGGCGCGTACACGTGCAGCAGCGCCACGCCCGGCATCAGCTCTTCGCGCACCAGAGGCCCGTATCGAATCCAGTTCAGACGTGCGTTTTTGTCTAGGGTTTCGGCATTATATTCACCTGTGAAGATTTATGTAGATATTAATGAGTTTCTTTGTATAAGTAAATAAGACACTTTTAATATAGTATCCAATATACATTCTGCAGTTTTTCTACCGACTTCTCGCACCTCGACCTGCGTAGCGGGACCCTTGCGCCTCAACTTAGAGCGACAACTTTGGAACCATGTTGGTTCCAAAGATGGAACTTTTTATAAACAAAAGAAGAAGTTCAATTTTATAAACAAAAATTCCAACCTCTATTCCAGAAGATGAAGAATATTTATAATTTGGCGTATATATTTTTAAGGCCATCACGATTCTTGTAAAATTTTCAAATTCGCTTATACATACGTAATAAATAAAGGGTCTAAAATGTGTTATGCACTATGTTATTATTATTACAGACAAAATTTCAGAATGGGTCATCAACTCATGTATGTCTGTCTACCCACAAGATACCAAGGCACTTTCAATACATAGTTTCTAACGAAAAAATTGAGAAAAAAAAAATGGTAATAAAAGACTGTAACGAAACACACAATTCAATAAAAAACACTATTTCATCGTCATTACACATACATGCTTGATCATATTACATGTGTAAAACATAATGCTTATTGATCAAAGGTAGACATTTAAATTTTTCACTCTTTCTTATCCGTACAGACAAAATCAATCGACACTAACCTATGAAAGGCAAATACTTATACAGGGTACCAATAACTGGATAATGTTTTGGACCGGGTATGTCACTGAATCTCTTATACATCGATTCGCTGCGCGCTTCCACCGCCGTCGCATACCAACGTAGGCAGAAACTCGTTTTTATTATTTTTAAATTCAATAAGGGACACATATTTTTCCAAGAACTTAGCAACGAACCACACAGATACACCTCAACTGGGACGAGAACAGGAGTTGACTGAGCCCCGATGTGGCGATGTTTATGCTTATCGATCGATAAAAATGTGCATTATATTACTTTACAACGAGAGAAAAACTGAATTCGACTGTATAATATAGCACGTGCTTAATCTTCAGAAGTGGTTATTAAAGGGTATTTTTTATATGGCAGACATGAAATATTTAATATATTAAGTTCCGTTGTTTTCCTGAAAGGGTACTGTACATTTACTTAACAAATAAAATTTACATCCCAAAGCTATTAAAGAGTACGTATATTAATAGCAAGATAATATTTAAGGTTCACATATATTTGTCTATGCACAATAATGACATAAAAACGAATCCATGCATTGAAATTACATTTCTTATCGATTAACTTTAGATTCGAGATAATATCTATATTTTAGCGTATTAATTTTTTTGAGACAAGCTGTGTTATTAAACTGAGAAGCAGTATTATTATAAAAATAAATTTGATAGTTTTCTCATTTCCCATTGTGTACTACTTTCAGAGAAAAGCTTGACAAGTACTGGTTGGATTCCTATCAAGATTTTTTTCCTATGTTTTCTAAAAACATGTTTTATTGAATTTATAACCAATAAACTTAGATTTCTTTCAAACTACAAGAACACAAATGAAAGAAGTAAGAAAAATCGTGGATGTTATGTGGATGTGTCAAAGTTTTCTTAAACAGACGGCCTCATGTTATATCATCACATATCCTGCTTCATTGTTATATCCATAGATAAGTATGAATATATATATAGGTAGCAATACCTGTATCATTCACCTTATGTAGTGCTTTATTTATGAAACATAATGTGCTTACGTGCAAACAATTAAATTCAAATACTATTCGTGAATAATCCACTACAAAATGAGTATTATTTCTTCATACAAAATTTAGCATTTGCCCACCTTCTTCACTTTTCTGAATACAAATTGAATATACTATCAACTTTGTTATAAGTTGCCACTAGATGGCACTGCAACGCCATAATTTTTACACTCTTCAAAGGACCGCTATAAAAAATCGCATATCTGTATATGTATGCACCTATGTGCACATGAGAAAATTGAATAGAAAAATTAAAAAACCCGACCGAGGAAACAAGATTAAGTAAAAAAATCATTCCAAATAAATATGACAAATATTTGCAGTCAGAGACATACATGTGTATACTGTATAGCAGAATTCGTAGCAAGTAATGAAACACGAATCTGATGACGCCTCCGACTGCAAATATTTGTCATATTTATTTAAATGATTTTTTACAAAACTTGTTACCGTCTTTTTAGTTCATTTTTACGGGCTCGTGATTTTTAATTAACTTTTTAGTTTTGTTTTAATAATAAACTAGCGTTACTTTTTCGTCATTAACGGTGTCAACGTCGTGTTCTGTTGTAATAATCGTAATAAATTTCTTTTACAAGTTAACATTGATAAATTATAAATTCGAGTTGTGTAATTCTTGTACATGCCATAAAATGATTTAGGAAAATCCATCTTGCATTTGAAAAATCCATTCAATAGGTTTCATTTATTTGTTCAAGTCACTCTATATATTATACTATGAAATTTTTTTTCGCCATTACCGCCGTTTTATATTTTACGGCCCTCATTTTTTTTGTAACCATTATTTTTCACTTTAATAAAACTGTTATAAAAATTTTATTACATCTTTAAAATAAATTTTGAAAATTTTACTAAGAATGTTTGCTAATCAATTTTAAATAGTTATAAAGCCTAAAATGGTCATTAAAAATGAAAAATAATTAAGGAAACCTAAAAGTAACTTTCGAAGACCTATTTAATGATACTCGACTTAATATATTTTGTCGACTCACATTTTTTTCTTTTTCAAAATATGATTAGAGGCCATCCGTTGTTCAAAATACCTTAAATATTGGACAAAACAAAAGACATAAACCTTTTTTCGTTTTCGTATTTCTGATTTGAGGTCACAAAGCTTTTAACCTGCTTCTTGTCGCGCATTGTCACATCAATATGGATGGCCCCTTTCTGGTTGTCAACATATTATATTTTGGTTACTGTAATGTCTGTAGTGACACTTACAAGATTAAGACAAACCGATTTACGTAGAAATCATCAAAATCGGCCCAAGCGTTTAGTCTCTAGAGCGCCACAGAAGAACATACATACGTATACACATATATAGGATGATAAACACATTAACCTCCTTTGTGTGGCACAGTCGAATAAAAAGATCAGAATATAATAGAGGAGTTTTCCAATCGAGGGAAACTTGTGAAGACCCACAAATGTTTGAAGAGCTATTGGAAGACGAAGAAGAAGAACCTATTGGCAAACTAGTGTAAATATGTACATCATTTGTTAACACTTCTCGTAATCTAGATTTGAATTTTAAGTTGTATACTATGGTCCTTTATTGTAATGTTTGGCATTAAAATTTCAAATTTTGTCTTAGAATTGAAGAGCGGAACTGGAGAGTGTATGGGGAATGTATCGGGGAGCGTTATGTGAAATGTAGTAGAGTAAAATGGGAAGGGATTTTAAACTAGCAACATTTACTCACTGTAGGTAAATTTTCTTCTATGATTTATCACCCCGAACTGTTTTGAACCATATAGATTGCATATATTCGTACTCGCCTTTTAAAGCCCTTTATTTTGATAACCCACTGAACTTTCTTTTGACCCGCACATTAAAGCGCATAAAATCCGCCCTTTTTTTAGAATTTTATGTACTCAGTGATACTCGTACCATTAAGACGAATCTAATAACATATAATTCATCAAAATCGGTTTAGCCGTTGAGTAGTTACTAGTGGATATATTAACGGATATATTACATACAAGTCAAACACATAACTCTCCTTTTGGACTTCGTCGTAGTCGGGTAAAAATATTGTTGCACTATAGGTACATTTTTCTGTAACTCACCACTGCAGCGCATCAGCTGCATCATTCAACCGATCGCCATAAAAATTACTATATACAAATATTTGAATATGGATCAAATTTTTGTTTTATCCTTTTTTTCAACTTAGGCGTTATAATATCAAAGACGAGTATCCGGCCTTGATATAAAAAATAAGAAAAATAGGTTATATATCCACGCGGCGCAGGCAAAGCAGCGTGCATATACTTTACAAAAACGCCAACTATCGAAAAGGGCGGAAAATATCTGCCGAACCAGCTAGTAAAGTAATATGGCTTTGGTATCGTCTATTATTCACGTAAGGTTGTTAAGTGTGGAAGAATTCATAAAAAATCTCGGAATATCACAGGGGAGTGTAAGTAAGATATCACGTGTATTTGTTTTAGAAATTTAAAAATTCTCAGGTCATTTATCATTTTACATGTATTTTTTTTGCATAAAATACATATATATAATATATATATATATATATATATATATATATATATATTTTAAATTACAACTTCTTGAGTTTTATTTTTAAATTTATAATAAATAGCACTTTATTTACAATGATTTAAAAAATACTTAAAGGAAATTGCAGTTTTTTTCAAGATTGCATCTTATACTTTGACTGAACTGGTCGTATAATCGTAGTAGTTGTTTACTTGGCTACTTAAATGTTTTACTTCTACAATATTTGATATATTCATAGAAATAAATAGTTTTTCACCATTAGAATTGTTTCTGCCGCAAAAACAATTGATTACTACCATTCGAAAACTATACCAATTATGTATTCCATTTTTTTATTATTTATTCTATTAACCTATTATTTAGAAACAATTTTCTTTGAATTTTTATTTTAAAATTGATAATTATTTTCAATGAAATATCTTCAAAATCTAATTTGCTTGTTAATTCCAATTGTCTACGAACTTCAATTTCTGAAGTATTGAAATTTAGATTTTATTTTATGATAAGTAGTCATATAAAAAAGGTTTTTTGAATTGTTAAATTTGTTAATTGAAGTCCTAATTTGTACCTACATAGTGTTGTACTGGCCTAAGCTTCCTTATAAGAGGAAAACTGCAATGCTGGAATTTCTTTCATTTTTTGCAGAATACTAAACCTGATACTATAATGCCTTGTCTGCATTTTATCATCTGAATTGTGTAGGTACAAGTTATACATCTGATTTATTTATACTATATTTTTTGTACATCAACCTAAAGCCCGAGATAATATTCCAATATCAATACCTTTTGTTATAAAAAATAGGGATGTCTAAATTAATTAATATAAATAAGGACTCATGAATGAGAAGTTGTTTGTACTTTGTTGTCCTAAAAGTTATGAGTTCTATGCAAAAGCAATTCAAAATGGCAATAATTTAGTTTATACATTCTATCAAACTTTTAGTTTACAGTATGATATGATCATGATGTGATATAAATATGCCTATTTATTTGAAATGTATTCTAAAAAACATAAAATTTATTGTATTTTTTGTTAATTTGAATACTTTTGTCATATAAACAAGATAAAAATATACAAGAAATAAAAAAGTAATAACAATTCATAAAATTCTTTAATTTGATAACTTTAGTCCTAATGTTGCTTTTTGCAACTTCAGCAGTCAGGTCTTTTCCTAGCGGGCACTTGGGTTCAATACCAATTGTGGTAGAGTCTAGAAAAATATCAATATTCTTCCTCCACTTCTCTATTCCATTCCAAGCAATCATAACACCATTGTCTGTGCACAGTTTGGGTGTAGGTCGAAACAATTTGAAATTAACTTCATTACAAAACTTTTCAAACATTTTATAAATAAAGTTATTACATGCAACACCACCTGACAATATAAGTTGCTTGTTGGAATCTGGAAGTATACCTTTAGATTCGCAAAATTCAATTGCCCTTTGAACTCTATGAATTAAATGTTTTGTTGTTGTGATTAAAAGAGATGCACATAAATCGTTAACTTCTGGAATACAAGCGTCACCTACAATATTATGTTCTTTTTCTTTTTGCAACAATTTGTATATAGCTGATGTTTTAAGACCATCAAAACTAAAATTACAGTCTTTATACTCGGCTAATGGCAAAGGCAATTGGAAAATTTGTGGGTTTGTGGCTTTAGCTGCAGCCAATTCGATGGCCTTTCCCCCACAACACTGTGAATATTCTGGGATATTTCTCAACTTCATACGTCTTGATACTTTATCAAAAAGTTCTCCTGGTGCTGAATCCATACTCTCACCTAACAATAAAAAATCATCGACATCTTTCGCTACAGCTATCAGACAATGTGCACCTGATATTAAAAGAACCAAAAAGGGGAAGTCGATTTGATTTTGAATTCGAGGTACTAGTGCATGAGCTTGCATATGATGGATTGGTATCAAAGGCTTTTCATAATACCGTGCGAGATATTTTGCGTATTTCACACCTACTGGTAGACTCAAAGGAAGACCAGGTTTAACAGTTACAGCTATTGCAGATAAATCTTTGACACATAACTTAGCTTGAGACAAAGTTTTCTGCACTACTAATTCAATATTTCGCCTATGTAAATCTTGCGCAATATCAGGTATTATACCTCCATTTCTTAGATGTATAAGATTTTGTGAAACTGTTATTTCACTCAATATTTCTCCTTGTTCATTAACAATTGCACAGCCAGTATCGTCACACGACGTCTCGATTCCTAAAATGGTACAGTTAGTAGAAAACTTAAAATAGCCACATGCAAAATTTAAGACTGTTTTCATTGTGTTCTGTTTTTTATACAATGATACATTGATCATTTTATTTGTTACTTTAATCATCGTTAGTACATTTCCTACATCTGATATATAACAATTGGTTTAATCAGCGCAACATAAAAGTGCACTTTTACTCATAAGAATACATAGTGGCGATGGGGTCTATTGATATAAACATTTGCTTTTGGAGCCACAGACCACAAAGCTATTACCTGTATTATAGTGTTACCAACATAATATGTGCAACTCACTATTAAAAGACCTCTAAACCGAAATTCGAAAACAACTCGATTTTTCAACTTGTCATATGAAACCACTAAAACAACCACAATCAACAATTTTAATTTACTTGAAATTTTTTTATTATTAAGAAATAATATAAAAATTAGTAAAAAGGAAAATAACAAAACCACATAAAAGCGAAAGGGTTTCATTAATTTTTCTTTTAAACTTATCATTAAAATTAGTTCTTATGTGAAAGTATTATTTAGATAATGTGACATTCTCTGAGTCACCTAAATATTTTATTAAAGTATCGATATTAGCCAAATCATTCAATGTATTCAGTATTTTAAATTTAATTTAAATTTCGTTAAAAATTTGATGTCAACGCACGATAACTTACTGACGGTAAGCAAATATCATATATGTGCTGAGTGTAATATTTTAATTTGACAATAATATTTTTTCTTTGTTTTAGATGCCTATTAAAAATTCATTAGCCACTAGAAACAAATTTCGCCCAAATTCAAATTCAAAATATCTTTTTTTCATAGGTTATAATATAACACTTAAAGTATGTCATAACATTTAATACATTTACAGCTTTTTAATTATTTCTACTTTTTTTAATGACCACTCGTTGTAAGGCAAATTTTCATTAAGGTGGTTTGGGATCCAACTAACAGAGATCCCAAACCACTAGAATCGACAACACTACTGTACTAAATAAAATTATTTATCTATTAGCTATTGCCCGCGGTTCTGCCCGCGTGGACATATGATGAATTCTTTCATTTTGTATATCACCCCATCACGAAATTAATATCTCGATCGCTATCGCATTCTCGATTTCATTCCTGATCCTGCTTTAGATATCAACTTCTTTAATTCTTGATTCCGATCGCGGTTCCGCTTTTAATTTCGAATTGAATTTTAATCTTAGGAGATTCCGATTTCTTTCTCGATCCCAGTTCCGCTTCTAATTTTGATCTCAGTACTGCTCATTTCGATTTCGATTACGCTTTTGATAATTATTTTGACCCCACACTCGATTTTAACCTTGGTTTCATTCTCGATTTCGATCCCGGTTTTGACTTTCAATTCTATTTTTCGTCCTGGGTGCAATTTCGATGCTGCTGATTCATGTAATCAGAAGTGACTTTACTTACCGCACTTAGGACATTAGGTCGATTCACATATAACACAAACATTTGTTTAATGAAAAATTAATGTTTGCTTTGAGTCTGGGTTTTTCTATGTATTGTATGTATATATTTACAAAAAGAAAGTATATATGTATTTTATCGACTATTTGATATCCATTATAAAGCCTCGTTGCTTTGTTTGAGATAAGATAATCTTGGATAATCTTGTGTATGGATCGGAAGATATTATTATTATTGTTGCTATCTGTCATGGTTCTGATTTAGATGAAGACAGCAAATGTTAATATTATCAAAATAAAATGTGGGTTATTTTACTTGAATATAGTGAAGCTTTTTATGAATTAAGAAATTTTTAGTGTATTTGGTAGCCAAAACATAAAGATGAAGACAATTTTTTTTTCGAAAGCTTCGCGTTCACGCATATAACATGTAGCTGGTTCCATAGTAATCGAATAAATGGTTTTAAAATAGATAAAAGACACATAGCAGTTTCAATTTTCTATAAAACATTTAAACTACAAACATAATGTATTTTTTTTTTGCATTTCTGCCCGTGCGAAGGGCAAGGAGGGGCAAAAATCCATTTTGGACAGTACGTGCGCCCGGACGCACGGGGTGTATCCGACTCTCACGGACTAAAAACCCCCTGAAGCATTACGGCGCTTGCCATTAGTCCAAAGGCTGTTAAGCCCGTGGATTTTTCAGGCTTTATCTAAGCGGCCAGAAGGCACAAGTTTGCCAACGGCGCGAAGGTCAGGAACCCTTCCGGGTTACCCCGACGTAATAATAACGTCCGGGTGAATGTGTTGCCCCGGGAAGAGGCAAAAATAACTAAAACTACCTATTACGTGCATAATAGATATTGAAATAGACGACGCTTGAAAAAAGCGAGTAGTAGAGGGGGTGGCAAAAAAACCGCGAAAGGCGGTTATAAAACTAACGGTTCCGGTTGAGGGCGTTATGCCCTTATATCACTGAATTTAAAATTAAAATTCAAAAAATGACCTATAACCGTTACGTTGACCATTTAACTGACCAACTGGTTGTAATTTTAAAATTGACATACATATTGCATAACAAGAAATTAATTTCGTCATCAGTTGTAACAAAATATATGAAAAGTTAGTTTACGCGGCGTCATTGCAAAAAGTGTGAACTTGTTATTAATATTTACGTGACCTTTTTTTTTTTTGAGATGCTTTCCTGTTTTGCCTGGTTCAGTTTTACGGTATTTTTTATATATTTATTTTTTATGTAAATACCAAAATTAATAAATCAAATCAAATTTCAAATAGTAAATGAATAAATATAGATTTTCATTTTTAATTTTCAATCGTTATGAATATGTTTTTTAATAATATTGTAATATTCAATCAAATGTTATTTTAATTATATTTTGCGTTTTCTTTGACTATGACAACCTCTGTCACTCTTATCTATGCCAGGAAGTGCTAATTTTTCCTTTTTCTATGGTCTTGATAATCGCGATCTGTGACAAATTGCGTGTGCCAGAATTTTCTAATTGATACGTTTTATATTCGTGAAGATTAAGAAATTTCAAGTTCGAACGGTGTTTATATCTTAAAGTAAGTTCTTTTTCATTTGTTTTATATAGACTTGAGTCATTTTGCAAATGACAGCATTAATAACCAATTTTGTATTCTTGCATTGGTGAGATATCATAAACGTATATCTAGCATCATTTTGATTTAAATATTGCCTTTGAGTAATTGGTTATTGCGATGCTAATTGTACTTTAAGAAGTGATATTTACTAACACTGCATAAACGTTTTTATATAGATGCCTGTTGCCGATGATATTCAATCTTCATGGGCAGATGAAGTTGAAATAGATCAGGGAGCCCTTCCAGCTCCTTCTGAAGTTTGTGAGAATGGTCTCAAAATCGTTACTGAATACAAATATGATAATGATAATAAAAAAGTCAAAATCGTACGCACATATAAAATTGAAAAACGTGTGGTGTCAAAGGTGATTTTCATTTTTATTCCATTAAATTGTTTTTATATAGTTTAATTTTTTAATATGTTAATTTGATATTTGGAATTAAAATTTAATCTGCATTCATAATTTGTACTAAGGGTGTAGAGTAGATATACAATGTTTTAAATTGTGTGATCTAATTATGCAGTTCTGTAGAAATTGTGTTTTTAAATAGTAATTATGATACTTTGCTTGTTTTAGAGTATAGCAAAACGTAAAACTTGGAGCAAGTTTGGTGATTCTGCTACTGACAAACCTGGACCTAACCCAGCCACTACCAATGTCGCTGAAGATGTATTTATGCAGTTCATCACTAGCAAAGAAGAAAGTCAACGTCCTGATGACAGTGAGCTTGATGGACTTAAGGTATACGTTCTTGCATTATATATTAATTATTATTACACTTCATCATATTTGTCAGTGAAGTTAAATGACTTGAGTCGGTTACGAAGGAATTGTATGTAATAATAAATTACTTGTCTGTTCTAATAATTGTTGTACTTGACTACCAATTTTTATTAAAATTCAATTAGGTGCCTTGAAAATTTTCAAATTAAGATTATTCCTCAATTTCATATATATTTAATATTTGTATTGATATTTTTTTTTAATTTTATTCCATTTTATCTTATATGTTTCTAGACACAGACAAGCAGTGTCATCTTCAAGTGTCGTACTTGCCAAGGAGAACACTGGACATTAAGTTGTCCTTTCAAACACACCCAAATGGCTCAAACCAAAGCCGGTGAGGCAGCAAAAACTTCTGGTAAGGTTAAGTAAAATTCAGAATTTTTATATTTTGCTATGAATGTATGTGACTAAGAAAAAATATGTGATTCAGTATCTTTTATCATTATCAAGTTATAAAAATGTACCAGAGCAGTTGGTAAGTATTCTTATACCCATAATGTAACTCATTCTCATGGCTTGGGGTATCTTCAAATACCACGCTTGGTCACAGGACTGGAAGGTCACATAGTCAAGAAATTCTCATCCTTTTTTTGTGATATATTCGAATTATGGCGCACAGCGTTCAGTGCTGTTTAAACTAACAGGTGGAAACACTAACGCAAATATGCCGAGATGCCAGCTAATTTAAAACTGATATTTTTGTTCTCATTCAGAAGTGGTGTGCTTATATAATATTCTATTTATTGTAAAACGTAAGTACCTGTTACAATCTGTTTTTACATATGGTTTTTCTTCTTCATTATATTAACTTTCTTTTAGCAAAAAAGTCATTTATTTAAAATCATATTTATGAATTACTATGAGACAACTAGATGGGGAGGGGGTGGTCTTGTAATGTACCGAGGGAGGGGCTGTGGAGGTAAAAAATTGTAAAATATGGGTCACATAGTATGGGTATGTTCCCTAAGTTAGAAATAATATTTATTAAAAAAAACCAATACAATGAGTTAGTTAAATACAAAATAAACAGATCTATATAAAACTCTGTTTATAATATAAAATTAATACAAGACTCATAGCAACGTATTAAGTACAGTCAAAATCTGTTATAGCGATATCGAATGGGCTACTCATATTTAGTCATAAAAACCGATAGTTGTGACAACTGGGGATGTTTTCGCCACTCATTTTTCTGCCAGCAATGCTGTACTGAGCCCTGAAACGTTGAATCCACGTAGACGAACAAAAGAAATCTTCACCAAAACATTGAACAAAATCATTTGATTTTTGTTAAAAGCATTGTTCCACTTATTGGCACATTATTTGTTCTTTGATATTTAAACCACTTTAACAAAGCTTCCTCGATCTTGTATGCTTCATTATTCTGGCTCGTTTCATTTTCAAAAAAAAAATTATCATAAAGGGATCGAATTTATTCCCTCTCTTTCCAAATAGTTAAAATTGTTGAGTGTGATACACCATATTCTTTTAAGTCTTTGTTGGGAATTCTGCTCTCTAACTTTGAAATAATATGTGATTTTTCTATAATATTAATTTGTTTTCTTTTTGTTTGTGACATGTTAAAAGTTTTAAAATTAATTCAACAATATGTTTTGGTGCGTCTTGTGTACAGATAAGTATCAAATTGACTGAAAAGATATGAAGAAACGTGCCTTGACTCTATGGCATCTTATGTTTACTTTTACTATAATAGTCTAATTTACTATTATACTATGCCTATTCAAATTGTTTACAATACAGCTGAACTGGTAGTTCTACAGATATAATTCTCCGAAAACAGTTAAATGTGATCGCTTAATGTGGTGTGTTGTAGTAAAAAATGTTTTTGATAAGGCGGTCATATAGCATTCAGCCGGGACCTTTGATTCTGGTCAATATAACTAGTGATGTCGCCATAAACGGTTTTAACCGTATTATAATTTAAGACATAATATAAATTTACTTACATATTTTTGTACATGTTAACCCTTAACTACCTACTTCATGTTTCTGTCCTTTAACCACCTACCTGCAGTCTATAGGCTTCTCATAGTTAATGCATTTAATTCAGAATCTACAGTATCAACTCGACATTAAAATGAAAAAAATGCTTATAATTTAGAGCTTTTTTTTAGACTTTTAAAGAACACAAATTATATATAGATCTTGGTACAAACTTATAATTATTCATATAGTAACTTAGATACAAAAAAAAATACTATTCTAAGGAAATTAAATTTATGGCATTAAGTAATGAAAATTATATTAGTTTATAAAATCAACAAAAAAAGAAAACTTGAAAAAAATTGCAATCCTTAAACATTCACAAATTTTTACATCAGTTATAGCACATATTGTTCACACATAAAACATAAGTAAGCTGTCTTGCGTTTTGTGTTGGAGTTAAGTTTTGCCTTGGGTTATGAGCGACTGTCATTATCATCTTCAATTTTAGATTCTCATTTCCAATCTTTGTTCTGCACAAAGTCCACAGTTACATCAGGTTTTACGTCACTACACAATCCTCGTTCGGAATATCTTTGTAAAATATACTTCCTGAAGGAAATTTTGTATATTTTCATTTCTATTCATTTTCACACTAAAAACTACAAATTAATATAAGAAAATCTAGCAACCACCTGTTGCCAATCATCTATGTCAGTCAAGAAAATTGCTGGTGAAAGATTTTCACTAACCTAGCATAGATACATGCACATATGCACTCGTCGATTGCAGACACAGTACTAATCGTTGTGTTGAAAAGTTACATGTAGGCACACTCTCTAACACGCAAACATCAAAATATTTGAATTTGAAAATCCATTACGTGCAGTGAGTGGTTAATGATTAAACAAATAAGTTTTGGTAGAAAATTTTCCAAACATAATATCCTATGCTTTAAAGTAGCTAATACTTTTTCGCAGAGGTCAAAACAGCGCCTACTAATAAATATGTGGCGCCGTTCCTACGTGAGGGCGGAGCTGGTCGCGGAACCGGGCGTGAGCCGCCGGGTGCGCGTCGTGATGACGTGGCTGCGATACGCATTTCCAACTTGAGTAACTTTGCAGTTGAAGCTGATCTTGATGACCTCGTCAAAGGCTTTGGCCCTGTTCAGAAGTTGTATCTTGCTAAAGAAAAGGTCAGTATTTTAGAAAAAAAAGTAGCAATTAATTTTATCAGGTTTCAAGTAACAACATACAATATCAGTAACACTGAAGTGGTATCAATAATGCAACGTTATAATTTTTTTGTATAAATAAGTAGGGTGTACTTCGCTTATAATGATATATGCATAGCCATCATTCCTTACATATGATGTATAATAGTTAATTTGTGTTTTTATATATAGCTATACTTAACAACTCATACAATTTACATATAATTAAATTGATAGTATGTCTCTATCTTTATCCAAGATTGTCTCCTAAATAGCTGACAGATTATATCATAAATAAATTTTGTATAAGTGGTAGATTATTCTCTGGAATATGAAATAGAATACTTAAAAAATGAAAAAAATGGATATATTTTGTTTTATATGGAAGAAGCGAGATTAGGGAAGACCTAAATTGGCATGGAAATAAAAAGCAGGTTGGGATCGCACACAAATGTGGGGTAAAAATTGGAAGCAGTGCTAAATTTTAATGTATGTGCATGATTATTTATAATAATGTATGAGAAATGATTATTTATAATATGATAAAATATTATTAAGTAATATTTAATGTTTTGAACTTAAGAATGCTAAACAGTGCTAACATACTTAAATAACAGCTGATGGATTTTGGATGTAATGTTTGATCCTTAAATAAAGTGATAATTACCTCACTCTGCAGAAGAATATCCAAAGAGAGTAAAAGAAGATAGAATTATTGTAAAGAAAATTATGGTATTGTTTTTTAGCATGACCAAACACAGTGTAACTATTGAGTTAAATGATCAGAGGACATTTGATGCAAAATGGTATGATTTATTTGTTTGCTGTATTGAAAAAAGTAAAAATAAGAAAACCTAGAAGTAAAACCATAACAAAACTTCTTACAGGGTTCATTTTACTATGTACTTTTTAAGACATTTAAAATCGAATTATTGACTTGTCTACTTTATAGTTTGGAACTTGCACCTTGTGATTATTATTTATTATCAAAAATCATGTAATATTCAAGACTTACAACAAAGCATTTAAAGACTTACCTTTTCAGGAATAGCAATTATTCTTCAACCAATGATTTTCTCACAGGAAAACACGTATAGACTGTATGTAGACTTTTTATTTCTGATATTATAAAAAGTTTCAATAGCCCTATATGTCTATAATGCCATTACACAAGGATTTCTTTTTTATTCTTAGTTATTGAAGAAATTATTCCATTGATAAAATCACAGAAAAATATGTGAATCTCTCACATATTCTTCACGTGTTAAATAAATGGTAAAAACATACTTTTAGGTACTGCAGAAATAATCTATTAAGATTGTTTAAGGATTAGGTAAAAATCATCCATTTTTCCAATGACATGAATGGTGGAAAAATATATTTTCTTTGAAGTAAATGATTAATTGGAAATGTTAAATAAGATACTGATAGTGCAGTAACAGTGTTCCTATTTAACAATAATTCTTTGGTTTTTTCTTTCAGAGCACTGGCCATTGCAAGGGTTTCGCTTACGTCCACTTCAAATTCCGTGCTGATGCTGCTAAGGCAATTCAAACCCTTAATGGACATGGATATGACCATCTTATCTTGAATGTGGAATGGTCTAAACCCCCTCAGAACAACTAATGTCACTATGGTATTTGTAATAAAATTTATTATTGAAATATATTCTTGTTTCAATACTTGGATGTAAACTATAGAATAAATAGGCCTTATTTGTAATTATTGCCACGTTTATCATAGTCTTTCTTTATTTTCTTATTTGATTTTAATATAGTTACTTAAATGTAAACAAATGGAAATATAAGAGCAAAAAATATTAAATACTTTTTTTTATTTATAGATTGGTTTTCATCATTAGGAGAAATCAAAGCATTGTTGAATAAAATCCAGTAGAATCAATATTTTTTCTGCAATCAAATTTTGATGTAAAAAACTGGTATTTCCGTATTGTTGCTTTGGTCTTGGCCAGGTATTAATATTACAAGGTTCTATACTGTAGTAGTCACAGATTGTGTGCTACCTGTTTTTCAACAAAAATATGTTTCTTGAATAGACCCATCAGGGCAGCAGTGCTTTCAAGGTTTTGGATTCATACACACAATATTTGTTACATGATGACTCTATAGGGGGTTTGAGATCAGCCAAAAAAATCAGGTGTACATTCAGAAACACAGTTACAATGAGGCACGAAAACTTCTCATCAGTGTCAGAACTTGGATATATATACCCTATGACTAATCATCTAGAAGCTTCTTCAAATCTAAGTTAATAAAAAATCTAGAACAAATAAGTTATAAACACATCATATCTGACATAAAAAATATAAAATTTTATTGCACATTTGAAAATTTCACCCCAAAAATAAATGAAAATAAACATGCATGGACTGAAGACAGGGGTAAGTGGGGGCGAGGAAAATATTGTTAATGTTTAGAGGATTATTCTCAAATATTTTGTACTTTTATTTTTAGCTTGCGAGTGCAGGTCATAAGAACATTGAATATATAGTTATAGGGTCGGTACAAATTATTAGGTTTTTATATCACAGATGGTAAGATAATGCAGATATGACAAGTTAGAATTAAAATATATTAAAAGCTTGCCTTCATTAATGTAAGATTTACATTTAAATGGTTATTAAGGATTTCATGTTTTGAACACAAAAATTATCCTCAGTAAACTCACGTGGAATATGTTCTTTACTTGTAAGACTTATAGTCAAAAAGAATAAAAATATTACTTAATTTTCATGTAACATTTTTGTAAAAACAAATTGTAAATGGAAATAGGATGATTAAAAATATTTCACAAGCTTCATCATTAGTATTTTAAATTTCAAAGCATTGAAATAATAGTACACATATTTTTACTGCAAAACAAAAATACTCAATTATATGAAAAGTTATGAGTTTTTTTATACAGTATTACTAAAGAGCAAGCGAGCATGTGAGCCACCAGAGTAGGTGATCACCAATGCCCATGGACTCATAATCCCAAGGGAGTCACAGTGCATTGCCCCCTTTTGGATAGAAATAGTGTATCTGATGGAGGAAGGAGTGGAGCATTGAAACTCTCACTCACGGAACACAACAATGGAAGTTCCTACTTCACATCTGTGTTCTGAGAGAGTGTGGATCTCACTGGTTGAGCCGGTCCATCTTCATGCCATAGCCATATTGGTCACAACATGACTACCACATTCTATAAACACCAGATAAAAAAGATTATAATAGTATTTAAAATTGAACTTTTTGTTTTCGTTGTTGGGCCATGTTTGATTTACTGGCAGTTTTTTATAATATCCTTTGTTCTGAATATAGGATATTGATTTTCATTTCATGATAATTTCAAAATAATTGTCCATGAAAATCATATCACTGATTGAAAGATGAAGTAATATCAGACCCTGAATGCAATAAAACTTGCCCTTCATTTAATTCAAGCCAAAAAAAGATTCTCATTTTGTGTTTGTAGATCCAGCCTAACATCCAGTCAATTAAAAATAGACCTGGTTTTAGCTGTCAACGATGTCTACTAATAAATGATTAGGCTATTAATTAAAACACAGTATAGACTTGAGTTACCAGGTTAATAGTTGTTGTAAGGCATTGAGACAATCTTAAATCCAAACAATTGAATGCATAAAGAAAAGCGATTTTTGTACATATTTATCAATTCTAAAAAGAGAACATAAAATGTCCACTTATGACTATTTTGAAGGTTGTCATATGGTTGGCTTTCTAGGGTTAATACACATGATGCTAAGTGTTTATTTAAAACAACAAAAAATCGAACTTCTCAACAAAAATCAATATTTATCAAGAGATTAGACACATATATAAATACATATATATACCTACATATCTTGTTTATTTCAGAGATAAAAGTGTTGCTACAGTGGTCAATGAATATTTTGATGTTCATCTTTGCACTTTTTTGATGTTTGTAATTAAATTTTTTAAAGTAGTTTGTAATAACCAATAGAACAAAGCTTTGTAATAACTAATACAAATACAAAGCTTCTTCCAAAAGTTCATTTCTTGTTATCATCACTTTTCATTGTTTACTCCTATCTTCACTATTGAATTTGCAGGTGTACTTCAAAATCGGATTGATCGGCCAAATTATACCAGTTTTTTTTTTTTCTTTTTTTCAATGAATCAATAATATTTATTTCACTTTAAACGATAACACCATCCTTATGCTTTGAGATTTCTATGCACCACATGTAGTGTTATAAAGTTTATTAACTGTCTAATTAAAACAATATAGAATCGCATAAGGCAGAGATTGCTAAGGACTCAGAAGTGCCATTTACAATATATCCATGCATTAGACTACAAAATTATTTGATTTCAGTTGACAGTGAATAATCGTGAATCTGTATGACTGAGGTCTGGATTATCAGAAATCTGTATAATCGAGTCTAAGCTGTAATTAACAATTAGTCTTTTAAAATGGCTAAAAAATGTTATCAATATTTTGCTGCGGAAATAGTCTGAAAAAGCTTAACAAACTAACAATTTAATGTTAACTTTAAAAAATATCTTGGGGGAATAACCCCTAGCTTCCCAAGATACATAAAGGCATTCCATAACCTAAAAATTCTGCTAGGCTCTGTCACCCCAGTAAGAAGCTAATTATACCACCACTAGTATACGGTTAAGGATTGTTACAAATTAATTTAAATCAAAGACATTTGACACTCCTTTATTTTAACATTTAATTATTGTTTTGAACAGCATTATTACATAAATTGGAATAAAGTAAAGGGGCTAAAATAATTGTACAACCCATCATTTTATATTACTTCATTTTACACATTCTACTTATTCAATGATATTTTCTTATCTGTGCATGGTTTTCATAACTTAAAAATTTGTTTGCTCTTAGAATAATTTAAAACAAAATGAAGAAAACATATCAATTTTGCACTACATACATATACATCAGAATCACATTGCTTCACACACACTTATCAATACGTAATCAAACAATAAATCAATTGTTATCTTTATTCGAAAAGACTAGATATACAATTCTATTATTAACAATATCAAATGAAGCATAGAAAATAAATATTCTTAATATTAAGACAATTATTTTTTACAATAAATGACAGGCACAGATGATTTTCCATTTTATCTTTTAATCTAATTTGATAAGTTTTATGAAATAATACTATATAATTCTTTAAGGATGTCGACAACAAATAAAAAATTTAAGTACGAATAACTGTTGTCCTGCACCTATAGCAATACAAGTAATCAAGAAATATAACACTTGTGCATGCAACTTTCAAGCTTAGTGACAAAAAATCATAATGTGCACCAGGCTAATTAAATATCAATATCATATTTGTCATCATCACTGTTGGGATTATAAGCTTCATCTGGTATGTGCACTTCACCACAAAACATTAATTCTACATAACGGAAATAGTCTATAGCAATGTTTGTCAGTATAGCTCCAGTAGCCACACCTAAAACTGTTCCCAATACAGGTCTTTTGCCAATTGAACTTCTCAATATTGCCCAAAGGAAAATTGATCCTAAAGGCCAAAAACAACCACCGAGAAATGCCCATGAAAAGCGTCGTGCTGGAGGGGCTGCGGCTACATGAGGCCGTGCCCATAGCCAAAAACCAGCACCACTACCAGCGGACAAAAACAGAATGTCTGTAATATCCCGTTGTGGAAATAACCTGGAAAAATCGATAATGTTTCAAGACACAACTGCGTTTTATAACCGTATAAAGGTAAGTAAATACATACCTGACCATCAAATGGGGATTCATAACAGTTACAGACAGTGTTGTATAACTCATGAGCCCTTGCATTGGTATATAATAGTAAAGAATATTATCTCTAGTGAAAGGAGGTATTTTAACTCTACTTAAAGACTTATTCACAGCTTCTAATGCAATTGGTAGAGATTCTGGTGCAGCTATTACATGATTTTTTATTTTTCTGCAAATTCGTTGAACAACCTCCATTTTTACTGAACTACACGGAATTTTTATATGCTCTATATACAAATTAAACTTCAATAAATTATGTAGTGCACATAATTTGGCAAGGGCTATGTATCAAAGGTTAACAAAATTAGTCTGCTTTTGCTTCTTGCCAAACTATAGAACCTATGTATCGAACTTTCCAAAAACTCCACAGAACAGTGAGGATAGTGAGTAAACATACCGTACGTAACAGTCAGTGCACACCTACATGGAATTATCTAGTCTCGTCACAGAGTAGATATAAATTGATGTCACTAGTAATATTGCCTGAACTCATTTGTCAAAATCCTCAATAATGTACAACAAGTCCCCAAATTTAAGAAAAAAAAATTGTTGATTCCCCACAAATTTCCTTCAAAATTATTTTAGGAAATGTAGAGGGTTTCGAGTATTTAATTAATATTTATTTTTTATGTTATACATCGGACACTTTTTCTCTAAATGGTTGCAAGCATTTTAATCGATGGGTTAAACTTGACACTGTCGCCAAGCTTTTAAATTCCTTCCCTTATTTCCATTAAAGATTTGTAATTTGTATTCTGTACTGTACTCCACAGTATCTGTAATTTTTTTGTATTTTATTCGATTTTCGAACTCAAATTCGATTGTAGTTTTGATTTTAAATTTTTAAAAACATTAAATTTTTGCACGTCTAATATGTTCGAAAAGGCAGTATCAAAAATTTTATGCTTAGGAATAAATATTATAGCACACGGTTTTAAAGTGGAACACTACTTCTTTAATATTTATGATCAATATTATCTCCATGAAATTCAAGCCCATGTTGTTCAAAATCCAGCACAGCATGAGCCGACCATTCATCATCTAATTTTTGCGCTGTCTAATCTATAATCGCTGACTATGGAGCGGAAAAAATAAACGTTAAACGAACTTTAAAAAAAATGTGGTATGTAGAGCTTTATTGCCAATTACCAATATAAAATTTATAGTTTTTTCAGTTAAAGCAAGAGCTATGATTATAAATGAATACATACTATTATAAACAAAATGATAAAAAAATGCAAAAATAAATTGTGATGTTTTATAGAATACATAATGAATATGTTGTAATATTTAATGTTGTTTATAAAAATCACTATGTATTTGGGAATGACATTAATTTCAGCCGATGTCTACTGACCACTGAGTACTAAAACCATATATTGGAACATTTACTCATGGTCTATCTCAAGAAGGTGGGTGATCTTTGAATACATTGGTGTCGGATGCACGCATAACGTGTTTGTGTGAGTTGTCCGAACGACAGGTGGAACTACTTGTGTTTATTGTTTGTGTACATTATTTTTTGTTTAAGTACAGTCAGATAGGTACTATAAGTCGACATGTTACTCTTATTGAGGTGAATTTTAAATAAATTTTTTCAATAATTTGTACTTCAAAGAAAATTGTGATGGATATTATAATAAATAATGTTACGTTGTTCTTAAGTTTGTAAAAGTATAAACATTTTTTTATTTTGTTTATTTATTTAATGTTTATTTTATAAAGAATACTTTTGTTTGAAGGGCATAAAATGACTGCAAACGTTTATCGCTGTTTGAACGATGAATAGAGTGTACAAAAAAAAAAGTACTTCTAAATACCGTCAAATGAAATTTATGTTTTAACCTCACACATGTTAGAAATAAGAGTTGGGAGCAGAAAAATGAAAGCAGTTCATTCTTATGAAGAACTAGCGTTAATAATAATTAATAAGTTTACTGTAAGCTATGCGTTCCTTTTTCTTATCATTTAAATAAAAAATCGATCCTACAAAAAAAAAAAACAGTGCATGTCGGACACACAACGAGAAGTGAAACTTCTTTGACAAAATATGAGGAATAGAGTTTAGGGTTAAAAAAAATGAAAGAGAAAGTAAATTATTGTATTATTAAATCATGGTTACAAGATTCTTTTCATGGTCAACTACTATTAAAAACGAAAATCAAAATGAGAACACAATTTGTTACGGACGACGACATCATAATAGTTTAAGTCTTATTAGTTAGATTTGTATAGATAAAAAAACGTTATCGTAATAGAGAATGTAAATATAGGCTTAGCTCACATAGGGATAGTAATATGTATATATACATATGTGAGTTATAGGCGACCGTGTCCGTAAAGTTCATTATTATTACATAGTAATAACGTAACAGAATTAAAGATCGGCTTGTATGTAACATAACATAAGGTATGCATATAGGAGAAATGCATGATGGAATAGTGTAGTTTTGCACCATACTCGCGTGAGCGAGACGGAAATACTTAACAGCTAGAGTGGGGATAGACGATGCGGACACTTAGGATGGATTTTAGGCAGGCAATAAATAATCGTTATTGTTATGTGTTTTCATTATCCTTGAAATGTAAAAAGAAAATATTCGTTTCATTACATGTCCTACAGGTTGTCAATATGTCCTATGACATACTGGACAGATATATCCATGCCGTTGGTAGCAGTCGGAATAGTATGGCTGTAAGACCCGAAAATTAGGTGAATTAGGCATTTAGGGCATATAGTCAGCTCGCTACCGCACACACGAAGGATATAAAGAAAATATGTCAAAATAGAAATAAAGGTAAGACGGGATAAGAACAGTATAGCAGGGGTCACCAATTACTTTCGCTCGGGGTCCGTTTTAAGAAATGAAATGACCATCGCGGTCCGCACAACATTTTATAGAAAAAATATTTATTAAACAAATGTAATTACGGAAGTAACAAAGGTAGTTTCTATATATTAATAAGAAAAATGACATTTTTGATTGCCGACTATTTGTCTAAAGTTTGGAATATAAATAGTGCATGCAATTGACATTAAATTCTGGAGATGTTCATCAGTAAGTCGAGATCAAAATTTATTCTTAATGAATTTCATCTTAGAAAATGCTGCTTCATAAATATATGTTAATCCAAATAAAGTAAGAAGTTTCAAAGCTAATTTTCGTAGTTCTGGATATTTATTACCATACACAAATTTTATGCAGAACTTTTCACTGGAAACTTCCGCATGTTTGTCTTTTAATACTGTGTTTTCTTGGAAATTAATCATTTCCATCTGCAGAGTAGCTTTATCACTCGAATCCTGAAAACAATTGCAGCTTCATTGCTCATTTACCATCAGAATGCAGAGAGTAAATGCTGCTGAGGATT
The DNA here is from genome assembly GCA_005406025.1 of Eumeta japonica. Classification (NCBI taxonomy): domain Eukaryota; kingdom Metazoa; phylum Arthropoda; class Insecta; order Lepidoptera; family Psychidae; genus Eumeta; species Eumeta japonica. The sequence goes on along the minus strand of BGZK01000452.1, from coordinate 238,902 downwards.
TCTAAATTTTCAATTTTCTCAAAATCTGAGATTATTAAATTCCGATTTAAGATCCGTATTGAAAGTCTTGTATTGGCCGATGTTAATCTTGTTATCACTGTTAATTATTTTATTTGAATTGGGGAAATATAAATATTCATTACCAAGATCATTAATAAAGAGAGCGTGTTTTCGCGAAAAACTTTTTTACTTCTGACATGAGCTCCTATACAAGCTTTCTCTTGCCTTGAAGGTTTAGGTCATTGATATGTTTAAAAATATTCGTCAAGAAAGCAATGGCAGCTATATTTTCTTTTTCGTTTAAAAAAACTTAGGTAGGCGTTTGTTGAAGTCTGATCACTATTGAAAAGATAGTGTTCAAGTGTTCTAAAATGTTAAAGAATCTTTCTAAAACGTAGCCTTTGCTTAACAATCTCACATTATTGTGCAACAGCAGATCGTCATATCAACTTCCTCAAGAAATGATTACAATTTACGATGTTGCAGTCATAATTTCGAACGAAGAAAATTTACTATTTTCAATACTTTTCGCATAATACGCTCAAAATTATGATTAAGTTTGCAGCAAAGCACAGTTTGGTGAATAATACAGTGGTAGGAAATCAAATTTTCATTTCATCTTGCATTGCTAATCAACGGGTGAACTAGTCTTTTTTTACTCCCAACCATTGCTGGCACACCATCAGTAGTTACCAATAAAAGCTGTTTCATGTTTAACTCATCTTTATCAAAACAATCCTTCACTGCTTTGATCATATCTTCTCCTCGGGTTCTTCCTAATAGTGGTAAAAGAATCAATAATTCCTCAACAAAAGTTTCTCTCGTTTGGTCTTGGTAGCGTACAAAAATAATTAACTGTGTCGTATTAGTGACATCGCATGATTCATCCATAGTCAAGGCGTAATAGTTTGCACCATTTTACTGCCGCTTCACATCCATTTTCCTCTGCTAAAACGTGCGTATTTCTGTTGATAGTAGAAGCAGATAACGGAATCCGTCGTATCATCTCAACAACATCCTTGTACTTAAATAAAATATTACCCGCCTCGAAAACGCATTCTTTAACTACGTCAGCATCAGTAAATTGTTTCATATGCTTAGCAAGAGTCCAAGAAATACGTAAAGAAGCCTCACCACATTTTCCTGCTCAGTCATTGAGCGACTTATGATCTGAGTCGAAGATGAGTAACTTGATAGTAAACTTGCAACTTTAGACTTACACAGACCACTACCAAATGGAAAGTTTTCAACAAATGTCTTGTGTTTGGGATCATAATGTCGTTTTATATCTTAGCTTTTAATTAATGTCACTGTTTGGTTACAAATTAAGCACATTGGTATTGCTTCAGCACGATTTGGCAGCGTAAAACAATACAAATCGGTCTATTCTGGCAAAAACTGTCTATTTTCATTTTCTACTTTTCTTTTTTTTTCCGTAGTAATAAAACTCGCTGATGTAAACAAGTTGGTATTTAAACTCATAAAGTAAACAAGCAAACTACTATTTCAAGCACATGAGTCGTCGCGGCGTCGTCTGTCACTCAAAATTAAAACAAAACACTGTCCCCGGCGGCCGACAGTGTGGTCACCTGATAACGCCCGCCCTCGCGACGCCCCGCGCGCTTCTCCTACGCGATGATCAACTCTCGCAATCCACGAACTCTCTCGCTTGTTAGCTCGTTACTTCACCCGGCCGTTTTCAAATTGAAGTCAACAAAGATAATGCGGGGGATACGTTTTTATTAAATTACGTAGTTTGTCGTGCAAGTTGCTGTGTTCTTGTGGTCCGCACAAAATGTGTCGGCGGTCCGGATGCAGACCGTAGTCCACCATTTTACGACTACTGAGTATAACGGTGTCCGCACGCAACATGTTTAGGCGCTCTATATCGCAGACACGATCTAGATTTATAGTAATTGTTTTGTCTATTGTAAATAGTTGTGTCAATAAATGTATAAATATTATAATCGTGTAATATTTAATAAATTATAATGGTGCAGATCTGCGATGGGCGCTCGTCAGCCGCACGGTGGAGGGGGTAATACACCCCCGCATACATAAGCCGGAATACTTCTGAGATGTTTTGTCAGTTGGAGTGCAGCAGCCGACGGAATAACCCCGAAAAAGAGGGGAAGCAGCGCCCACCGAAGAGGGTGAAGCCAGTGAAGTGCAACGACGACGGCGTATTATTCAGAACTATTCCCGTGGAAGAATATTCGTCCTCCATACAATTAAATTATTAACCCGGGCAATGTTTGTTGATTATTTTTATTAAGACTATCTCTCATACATTCCGCCTCTGTCACACACACATAACTTTTTTTCCATGTGGGCAGGAGAAAGTAAATTTTTGTCATTATTCTCTATTTGAGATGAATTAATTCATTAATTTTTTTAATTGAATTAAATCAAATCACTATCCAAAGTCAAATCCATTATTAACTACAACAAAATGAGTTACAGGCATTGGGATCGATTTTAACAAAAAAATATTGCATAAAAGATTGCAATAATGTTTAGTCAACTTTTAATTATCAATTTACCGTTGATTTGTCATGCACCGTGTTCATTTATCTATTAGAAACGACTAATATAATCGACAGTTTCGCCACTATATTCCATTTATTGCATGCATTCTTCATTTTTACAATGAATTATAACCGCGCGTATCTAAAATTGTCACAATCAGCCGTCTGAACGCGTGGAACATGTGGACTCGCTGGGCGGAGCCGAAAAGAGCCGCGCGGATCCGACCGTGTCACCCGATCGTGTCACTCGAGTGTTTCACTGTGACATTATAGCACAAAATCATTCTAACGTGCCTAAGAAAGTTTCACTTCAAAAATACAGTGCCGTACGGAATCAATCATGCATTTTTCCCCAAATATTTATAATCTCCTTCTTTTTTGAACAACTTTGTCAAAGAAACCATTGTCATTGAAGTAGCTGTTTTTGAGAAAAATAACTAAGAATATGTACATTAAAATTTCACATCGAAAATTCTGAAAAAAACACGTGAGTGATGCCGTGCCTCCTGCCCCTGCCCCCCAGTTCTACATTGCGGCCTGCGGCGCCGGCACAGTGACGCAGTCCATCGTGTGACTTAGATATCGCATTGGGTAGACGCATTCGTGCGCGTGCTTGTCCTTGAACTACACGAAGTTCAATGACAAGTAGGTATTATGTTAGTATAATTTTCACGTTTACGATATTGATGTTTTTGAAACTATGATTGTGTGTGATTAATATATAAATGTTTAATAACAATGCCTTTCACTGCTATCGAATATGAAAACATGATTTATTGTTGGGAAGTTTGTAGAGGTAATACTGTCGTGGCTTTAAAACTTCATAGTGAAACTTATCTTGACCGTCAACAACCATAGTAATTTTGTGTGTTGTGTATCGTTGACCTGATAATTTTCCTTAGTTTGTCTTGCCTATTTATAGGTGAGTGGAACACGTGCAAAATCAGAGACTAATTTAATAGTTCCTTCGACTATCTTTACATCGCTGACAATATCAAGTGTCATTTGTAGATAAATAACTAGATGATGCAACCTGTTGTGGGGCGATGAGGGCGCGCGACGCTTGCACTGCAGGCTAGCCGAGCGTTTAGTACTTTTGTCTTAATATTTTTTTAATTATTTATAAGCATAATTTCAATGATGTATTTTTTTTATAGCTTCTTTTGTAAATTTGTTCTAAATAAAAACCGGACAAGTGCGAGTCGAATTTGCCCACCGAGCTTTACATACAAATTTGCAGGTACATATAATAAATAGTTTAGAAATCGAGTCTCGCAGTTTTTTCCAAGCTTTTCATGTGCTTTAATTGAAAAATATACTGCTTTCAGATTTTTTCTTCTGCACAAATTAGTAAAAGTTTAAAAAATGTACAAAGAAATTTGGTTACCCATACAATTGTGACCGCGCATACCGTTGTTTAACCTAGATGATTTATTACGTACTTTAAAAAATGAAGACTATATATTTTATGATTTAATTGCAAATATATGATTTTAAGATTCCTATCTTGTAGTATAAGACGGCATCACTTGCCAAATTTCATAGTTCTAGGTCAACAAAAAATACCCATTAACTTAGAAGTTTGATATTTTCACAACTTCAAAGGACTATAGACTTGAGTACATGGTTTTAATTATAACTGGATACCTCCACACGTTCCCGAGATATAGGGTCTTGACAGACGGACGGACGGACAACAAAGTGATCCTATAAGGGTTCCATTTTTCCTTTTGAGGTACGGAACACTAAAAAGGAGAAGATTATAATATTGCGGAAAGAAGCATGATCCATTCCATCCTGTATAACAAGCTAAATATATTTTCATGATTACTGTGACTGTAGTTGCACCTACCTAAATACACTGTATAAATAGGCACATGCACTCATTTAAGATTCACTCGCCTTCTTGAGGCAGACTATCAGTAGTTTATTTTCGCTTTAAGGTCGCAATCAACATAACAAAAATTACTAATCTAGTTCATACAAAAGTGTTCCGATCCGAAATATTGATATTATATTAAGCTGAGATGTCAAAACCTCCACATTTTTCGTTTACAGCTGTTGTCAACCTTTTTATAAATAAATATTGTACGGATTTGTACAATTTTAAGCACAAATTACTGATTGTAAGTAGTTTTTAATTAGTTCAATTATGCCATTTACTTATTTCTGCGTACCTTTGTGTAAAAACAAAGGTGATTACCGTTTTCGAAAAGACAAAAAAATTAAGAGATAGTTGGATACGAGTCATAAGACGTGATTGTTGGACATCTTCCACAACTTCTATCGTATGTAAAAAAAATTTCAAACAAACTGATAATCTGCAAGTCATTTCAATATAAGTACAGTTTTTCTAAAGTAATTTCAAAATAATTGCCACTAATTTTTTTTTTGGAATGAAGTGTAATAGATTCTGTTACATACACTGTTTCAAATGGTACAATAAATCAAATCAAAAGATTGAAAAATGATGTTATAATTATCATCTATATTTTCTCGAACCAGACAAGAAAATATGTAAATAATTATTACGTAAAAGAAGGTACGAAGACAGAAATCAGAAACAAAAATATACCTTGTAAAACAAAAAAAAAATAAGAGAAATAATACTTTGAACAGTTCCTTTTCGAATAAACGATGGAGGAAATGTTGATTATGTAATCATTATAAATACGAGACCGGTGTTGCTTAGACCTTTTTTTAACTTGGTTTATATCTCGGTTTTCGATGTCATTTTAAATAAAAAAATACAAAATACTCATTGTAATACGTGATTGAGAACTTATCATAAATAAACTAAATTTTGCTTATTGCAATTAAAAAATGTTATCCTTTTTCATTCTTTATTCACGCTTTTTACATGCTATTTTTGCATTTTTAACAGAGCTCTTCGATATCATAACGAAAGGTGTAGCGAAACTATACTGAATGCAATGAATGAGTTTGCTTGACAGTCAATTTTCTTTTGAATTAGTGTTGTCCTTAGTAGTAATTGTAGTATGTATTTAATTTGATATATTTTATAGTCACAATATCAACTAAAGCCATGAACTGTATGAAAATAACAATAATTGTAGATGGTGCTTAAACAAATCCAACATACATTAGATGGAGTAAGTGAAAGAAGATATTTTAAATCTGATCTGCGAAAGAATTATATTTTCAATAAAATCGAAGAAAAATTTAAAAAAATAACATAAAAATATTAAAATCCAATTTTTTGCAGCATTTCTATTTTGTATGAAGTAATATTTTATGTAAAGGAAAAACGGGTAACGAATATGTCACCACTAATTTGTTCAAAATTTAATGCAAAGTATTGATTAACTAACCCAATTACAAATGAAATGAAATAGTTATTTTTATATTTTGTTTCACAATGTATATAGCGGAAATAGCTACGATTAACAAAATATGAGGACACGCAGGTTAAGTCAAATGTTAATATGTCGTTTACACAATCTTTGTTTTTTAGATTTAAGTACCTATTGCTTATTTTATATGTGTTTAATTATGTTGTGTAAAAAACTGAAACTAAGCTAATATACGCCCAAATTATAATCAAAATGGTTTTGTATAATAATGACTTTTCTAAATTACCAGTGTATTAGGTGCACACCGGGTCTTCACACATTCGTAAAGGGTCTCCTTTCTTTAAATGATTCTATTAATTTTAAGCACATCCTAATATTGTTTAATTTTTTGATTTCAATTAAATGATTTTTTATTTTTTTGGAATGAAATATCTTTTAGTATAATATATAGTCCGTTTACGTAATTTTTACATTTATAAATTAAATTTAAAAAAAGTGACTTCATATGTTTACTCATAATATCGTATAAATAAGTACTTATCTCATTAATAATTAGCTGTACTTGGGGCTTCATATTGATAGACGAAATGAATTCAATTGTTTTGAATTCATTTTGTTTATCATACTAAAACAATTGAATTCATTTTGTCTAACATTTGATTTTTTTTGGAAATTTGGTTTTTTCACTGCTTCAAAAGACGATCGACAACGAAGTAAAAAAGCTCATTTTGACCGTTGAGGGGATAAACACGTAGCATTAAATCGTACTGAATGGAAAAAGAGGATGAGGAGGGCCGACTCCAAATAAATAGGACCAGGCACAGTGAAAAAAAAATAATTATTAAAAAAATATTAAAAATGAATAGGATATCTTCATATCAACCTTAATAAATTGACTTGGTCTCTGTGTTCAAAATGTACATATATATATATATATATATATATATATATATATTTTTTTTTTTTTTGAATAGCATATATCTATAAATACATTTTCTAGGCGTTATTCCGAATCCAATGAGCTATCGCACATATTTTTAGTAGTTTTTTTTTTCTATTTTTCACGGTTTTGAACTTGTCTCACAAATTATATATTATGTTCGTTCTATGTCTATCATTTTGATACTCTAAATTGAATCACCATCTATCACAACAAACGGCAATAACTTTATTTTTAATGTCAGCATAAAAACCTTATATTTCTTAGTTAATGATTGACTTAAGGTAAGGTACATCCATTTGACATATATAATGATTGATTATTGATCTTTTACCATAATGTTAAAAATTTGTTTGTGTCGATTGAACGCTATTGAGTCGGTTGAGTTGGTAGTGAGAGGTGTTCGAGTTTTAGCTTGGACTTTTCGCCTTGTTATAGTAAGTTTTATATATTTTTATAACATAATTTTGAAGTTTCTAACTTTTTTAGTATGTTATTTAAGATGTTGAACCTTTTACTTACTTACAAATATTGGTTACTAATTTATTTTCATACTTGAAACGGATTATCAAATAATTACATCGTCGCTATGTGCGATATAACTTGACACAAAAAATAAAATTAGTGCATTCGTTGTTGAAGATTTGAAGGCACAACTATTTTTAATTGAAGTTCTAATTTAATTATGCTGCCATATAATATAAAACGACTTCTATTGAACAACTTCATTTGGGACTCTAATACTCTACAATTTTGCTAAACAGAACTCTTTTTCTTCTTTAAACAAAAAATAGCACTACTAGAAACAGTATGCATACAGCGCTAATTTGATTATTGAAATAGGTATTAATTGATATATAAGCTGAATTTGAGCATGGATTTTTATTTTAATGTTTAGTTATTCTTCCTTTATGTATTAACTATTTGTTACCATGTGTTCAAATAAAAAAATTGAAATCGAAAATTTTGAATAAATAAAATTAATAGAGCTTATGCAAAAATTAAAAATGTTGACAGTAAATATTGATTGAATCATTTTTTTTTCAAATTATCTTTAATTGACCATATAACCAAATATGCAGAAAAATGAAAGTCCATAAATGTAACTGCATGTATGCCATTTTAATAAATACTTTATTTTGTTTTAATTTTTTACTTATGTTGTTGATTTTATTTAAAATGATTAATATAAAATTGTTAGTTTTTATTTCTAACTTTTTCAGCATGAGATAAAAGAGAAAAAAAATGCTCTTTAGTTTTTTGGTACATAATTTGATATTTTTTAATGTGATATGCCTATATTAAAGGACTCAAAGTTAAGATTTGATACAATTAATTTAAATGTATTTATTTGCTAATTGTAAACAAAAACATGTTATACCTAAAGATTATACTTATATACCTATATATAATATGAAAAAGAAGATGTAATTTAAATCCACATTTTTATTTATAATTCTTGTGTATATCATGAAACAATTGTTCGTCTTATTCCAGATCACTTATAACAAAAGGTGAGAGAATAAGATGCTGCGATTTTTGAGTCGAAGAGGTCGTTCTTCAAACCAAAATCGCAACAAACAAGGCCAGAAAAGTCAGAATCTTAAAAATCTAATTCAATGTAAAGTATTATTGCTAGATGATACTGATATATCAATCAATCTTCCTAAGAAAGCTAGTGCCGTTGAGCTCTATGAACAAGTTTTTTACTCATTAGACCTTATAGAAAAAGACTACTTTGGCCTTCAATTTACTGACACAAATAATGTAAAGCATTGGCTGGATCCAACTAAAACTATTAAAAAGCAAGTGAAAATAGGCCCACCTTACACACTCCGTCTTAAAGTTAAATTTTATTCTTCAGAGCCGAATAATCTAAGAGAAGAATTGACAAGATATCAGTTTTTTTTACAATTAAAGAAAGATATCTTAGAAAGTAAATTGGAATGTCCACACTCAACTGCAGTAGAGCTTGCAGCACTAGCTTTACAGTCAGAATTGGGTGATTTTGATGAATCTTTACATACTCCGGCAACGGTTTCTGAATTCAGATTTGTGCCTAATCAAACTGAGGAGATGGAAATTGAAATTTTGGAAGAATACAAAAAGTACAAGGGACTAACTCCTGCACAAGCAGAAGTGAGTTATTTGAATAAAGCTAAATGGCTTGAGATGTATGGTGTTGATATGCATATTGTCCTTGGAAAAGATGGATGCGAGTATCATTTAGGATTGACTCCAACTGGCATTCTTGTATTTGAAGGACCACAAAAGATAGGATTGTTTTTCTGGCCAAAAATCAGTAAGCTAGATTTTAAAAAAAAGAAACTGACATTAGTAGTAGTAGAAGATGATGATCAGGGCCGTGAACAGGAACATACTTTTGTTTTTCGTTTACATAATGAGAGAGCCTGTAAACACCTATGGAAATGTGCTGTTGAACATCACACTTTCTTCCGCTTACGAGCACCCGTAAAAGGCCCATCGGCACGTCAAAATTTCTTCCGAATGGGATCAAGATTCCAGTATTCTGGGAAAACAGAATATCAAACCACACAACAGAACAGAGCTCGTAGGACTGTACAGTTTGAAAGACGTCCTAGCCAACGTTTTGCACGAAGACAAAGTCATGTCTTACGAGAGCGTGAGAAACAAGCAAATGCAACAAAAGTTGAAGCTACAGCTGCTTCTGAAGTGAAAAATGAATTTCCCAGTACATCAATCGAAGGCACATTAACTCCAGAAGTGCCTGCAGATACTCTTTCTCGAAAGAGCAGTGCAAAATCATTAAAATCAGGTCAGAATGAACTTGAAACAAAATTGGTCGAAACTGGTGAAATGTCATCTAAGAATATTCAAGATGAAGATCGTCCAAAAGAAATTGTTCTTTCAAAAGATGACGCAATCAGCAACAAAGTGTTGTTTAAAATAGACAAATCAACCAATGAAGAAAAGAAAAGCAATCTTGCCCAGTTGGTTGTGAATAAGTCGTCTTGCAATTGCTCACCTGTTTCTGATTCTAATCCCTTGAATGATCTTCTTATGAGTTTGGTTAAAGAAAAACTAAACACTAGTGATTCTAAGAATGAATCAAAAAAAGATAAAAGTGACTCTTCTGAAAAGGAATTGCCAAATAACCAAGCTAAATGTTATATGACTTCCAGCAAAACTCTCCCACCTGGTCAACTAAAGTGTAACAATATCTTGAAAGCTAGAGAGAATGAAGTTAAGATTATCAATGAGTCCACAAATATTAATCTTACAATTCCATCTGCACCATCTCCTAAAATTCCTAATGAACCGTTTGCTGCTAATGCTAACAACTCTCAATATGTATCTATTGTGGTGGTTGAACCTCCATTGAGTCAAGCTAAACCGGTGCCTTCACCGAAATTTCCGAAAATTGATGATGCTCCACCTAAGGTACAACCTATATCTCAACTGTCTCCATGGCTGGTCACTTCTGAGCCCAGTTCTCCTGGCGTGGGTGACAAAGAAATTACTATAATCCATCGTAAATCTGTTATTACGACTCAACTATAATTTATCTAATATTAGATATCCTATTGATAGGTTTCATAGAATTAGGTTTTACTATATGACAATGTATTTTATCGTTGACCAATTTTAATAATATCATGACATAAAACTTATAGTAATAATTTTATTAGTTAAATGAGGTTTTACCAGTTAGTGCCTCTTAATCGAAACATATTTATAAGTGCCTTTTTGCCATATTTCCCATTTATTTTTAATTCTGCATATTTTTCTCTTCAGAGTTTTTTATGAAAACTCTTTAAGATTGAAGTTTTTGTGAAGTTATGTTACTTACATTAAAATATTTTTACAATGTACTTACTTGTAACTCTTCGATGTACTTAATATTTATTTTAACGGTGCTAAATTGTTAATCAAGAACCCTAATAAGATGGTTTTCATTATTTTGTTTTGATGTTTCTTTGTAACATTATACCATTCCATAATTATTAAAGTTAAAAAGACTGGCAAAAATATGTGATATATAAACCGTCCTATGCAATGATATATTGCATTTTTTATTTTGTAATGAATTAAAGCATACAATCTAGAATATTTTTCAAAGAAACATACTTAATGTATCATAATAATATGTAATCTGAGAATGCGTGAATGAATTACACATGGGCAATGTGTCATTCTATCACGCTAGATAGTAAGGGACCATGAGTTGTGCGCTATATCAACATGGTACTGGCTATTACAGTATTAAATTGTGCCAATATTTTATATTGTGCTTGGTATTTAATTTTAATAACAAAGCGTTCCCTCCAGGAAGTTTTTTATTATTTGTTAGATTATTATTAGATATATAAGATATATGCCTTTATTATTCAAATTATTATAATTATTCTTTATTGGAAATATATTAACAAAAATATATTTATATTTAATAAACAAATATATGCTTTTTATTTTTTCTAGGAAAGTATAAAATCAACATTTCACAATGTATGTACATTAAAATTTTCAGTCGAAAAAGGTTATCTGCCTATTCATTCTATGATTGATACTACGATTTGAAATTATTCAGGTTTATTGCATTAAGTGTATAAGGGTTGGTTTTATTGATTATTTATTTAATTTTAATTTCTATCTCCAATAATTCTGCCAACTTTGCAGAAATTTGCACTATCTTCTTATTAAGGTGCTTTTAATATCAAATTCATTCTATTGCAATGTGGATTAACTACTGTAACGGATTCTCAAGGTACTTTGGAACATCAAAAAGTTTTGTGTAACAAAAATATAGTACATATAGTATATTTTATATCTCTTCCAAAAACTTGTTTATACAGGGTTTCATCTGTCTAAACTAGTTTTCAAAGTCCGAGTTAGACACTTCTTCATCCTCTTCAAATGCAGCCAGTACATCTTCCAGTGATGAAAATGGTATTCCTTTGAATTGTCTGTTTTGTGGAAAAAATGAGTTGAATGGTGCCAAATTTGAATTATAAAATGCATGATATAAAGTTGACTAGTTTGCTGTCCAGCAAATCTTGTTTTTACACATGCTCTTTTGGTAGTAGATTATAGAGCCCACTGTTCAGTCCTTGTTGCTTATCAAAGTGAAAACTTCTGTAAAACAATTGATATATACCATTCGACATCAATGCTCTTGACCTGGTGAAGGTACAGACACCAGATAACTCATCAATGAAAAAAATTGCTATCAAAATTTTGCCTGTACTTCAAGTATTTTGGCAGGCATTGATTAATTTTGAAACAATTAAATAGTCGTTTGACACTTATTTTTAGGGGTCCGTAAAAAAAAAACCTTATGGTTTCGCCATGGCCGTTCGTCTGTCTATGTCTTTTTTATGTGGCTCAATTCAGAGACTTAATATTAGAAAGCTGTAATTTGGTATGAGTACACATATTAATTACGCCGATAAAGTTTAGATAATAATAAGGGTTACTTCCCTTACACATAGAGATGATTTTTCTTTCTCTTCTCTTCCATGGTGTGGGATCCCATTGAATAACTCGTTCAAAAACGTTGTGGGTCTTTGAAAATAATTTTTCGACTCAGGGATGCGTTTGCGAAATATTAAGCTTTAAAGTACTAATTTTTGTTAAGTGTCAAGTGTCCCCCCAACAGGCAAATGGTTATTCTTGGACATGTGCGAAAATTCACCGCAATGTCGTGTATAAAGAAATTCAAAGGAAAATTATCACAGCTAAGTAAGTGGGTTAAAGAGTATCCAGTCGGCCAACTTATAAAATATACTTGGAGAAGTTAAAAGGAAAATTTCATGCAAATTCCATTGTAAATAACTTAGATGACGTCGTTGGTTGTGTAAAACAGGTAGTGAATATAAATTTATGAACCATGTAAAGTTATGGAAATGTAAAATCATAACATCTTTAACACCCGTCCTTTGTATACTCGTTTTTAGACTTTATTAACCGTTACACCGTGAACACTATTAATAGAGAGGCCGGCAATGCACTGGTGACTTTTTGGGTTGCGAATGTCCATCCACGACGGTGACGACCTGGTTTTTTGTGGTACACACGGTTGTTTGCCTCTCAATCTGCTATAGAAAATACGGTAAACAAAGGTTTAAAAAGGGCTTATTTCTTTTAATACCACTCTGTAGTTTTTCGAATGAGCCCTTGCTTTTAGTCGATATGTGAAATCGTTCAAAACCATTGCATTACAATGTTCTCGTTATAGATCCACTTTCTAATTAGGCAAAATACTTAATTGTGCATGTGAAAATATGTGGAGAGAAATTTATAACTAGTGAAAATTAGTAATTTGTTGAAATCTGTTTCTTGTATTTGTATGGTCTGGTACATACGGAGTTGATGGGGCAGCGCTACACCAGTGCATTCACTGTCTGCGTGGCAAGGGCGGATATAGCCTTAGATTTGGGGGGTCACATAGTCTAGGCGCAGTCAGTTCGATTACAATAGTAAGACAAAAAAACCCAGCCAAGGGGCTGTGTTTACGTCTCGGTCACGTACCAAGGGCGGATCAAGGGGGTCGAGGGAGTCATTACCTCCCCTGGATTCGCCCTTGATACTTGTGAGTTCCTTCTTAGGACCGACACGGCGTCGGCAACAGCGTTGGTACGTACCGAAAAGACTTATATAGGTATCGATGAAATGAATGATTTTGAGTAATTTATTCCAGTAACAGATTAGGTAGGTACTTACACAACGAATCGAAGTCAAAAACACGACCGATAACGCACGACATGCTAAAAACGATCTTTAAATACGGGACTTTGTTATTATCTATAACGCCAACGAGACGACGTCTGGTAATATTCGTAACCGTGTGCCATCATTTCAAAGATTTTCATCTTTAGGTATTGAAGGATGTTGGATTTGGGATACCGCGTATATAGTATAAAGATACCAGGAACTGAGTGTACGCTAATTGAGTCATAGACCGTGTAGACTCGGTATGGTATTCATCGTTCGTACAGCGCACATATCAATCATTATAATATTTTATATGCGCGCTGTACAAACGACGTAGTCAACCTAGCTCAATATTTATTCAGAAAATGGAGAAGTGTATCTATGGTACGATTTTTAACAGTTTGCAAAAAAAAGAAAACAGTTGTCATGTCAATAAATAAAGAAATAGTAATTGCACCGTTTTCTTGACACTGAAAAAGGAATATATCTACTCTGGATCTGTTTACCAGAAAAATAAAAGATTATATAGATACCTAATAGTGTATAATGTGCTCTAAAAGAACTTCATTAGAAGCTGAAAAAGTATTCTCCTCTTATCGCATCTTCGTAAATAATTTGGATACCTATCATGGGAAACATATCTTAAGAGTTTGTATAAGTTATTTCATATGCACTATACGTATTCGGTTTAAATCATAAATTACATTTCAAATTCATTTGTCTTATAATCGTACGATTAATATCAGAGAAATAAATGATTCGTCGTTAAATATACTTACATACTATAAAATGATGCATTCTTCTAGAATATAAATTGATTTTATTGATTGGACGATGAATTTCAATTTAGATTTGGTAATGTCAATGAGACGAATAAGAATCTAGAGTCCAATCGATATGAGGATTGATAACGAGACCGAAAGAATTGATAACTGGGTGTAGACCGCGTCTGAAAACAGATATTAGTAAAAGTATAATATTTCGTATTTTCAAAATCGTCATTGCTAAAGCCGCAACTAAAGAGCGATATTGATAATCATTTAAAGTAATATTTCATTCGTTTGATTGCGACCACTACAATAATTTGAAGTGACAAAGCGAGTGTTGAATTAGATTTGCACCTACATCAAATTCTAACATTCGCGAAACAAAATGATTCACGTAAAAATTAATTAGTATATTTTATTCCTCTCAATAGATGAGTATTCAATTCAAATGACTATCGATTCAGTAATGAGATCATCGATTACAATTCGTTAATTCGTATATCGTTTGTTCCGATGATATAGTTCGTCATGTAAATTCGTAAACAGGAGTTGACGAAATTGCTGGAACAAAATGTTGCCGCGTCAACCACGGCCGCTTCTACGACCGAGTTCGGCGAGGAAGGCGAGCATTCCGGCCCGTCTTACGAAATCACCGGTATTCACTGTTTTTCTATACGTGTTCTGACTAGTCCCCATTAATAACTATTAAGATTTCTTTAATAGATCTACACAAGTTTAGTGATGGGTAATACAGAAATCGGCAATACTAATGCATATGCTTGACGATCATCGAAGTCAAATTATCCATTTTTAAAGCGCCACTATCCAACTCTCTCTCGCGGGCCTAGCATAACGACGTACAGAAATATCTGTCCATAGCATTATCTTTATCGTGCGACGTAGTAAAGGAAAGAAACAGCTTAATGAAGGATAAGCTTTACGCTCCGGCTGAATAGATTATAATGAAATTTTACATGACGGTAGGAATAACATAAGTGCAAAACAGTTATAATTTCTGTGCGTCGTTATCGGTTAAAATTTATTAAATATAACAAAAAGTCAATTAAAAATCCTATTTACATTCGATAATGTGAACAAAAATAATTAATTCTTTATAAAATTAGCATTTAGTTACCCAAAAAATATTTGAAAATGCTCGTTTTATAGAACGTTGTTTCATTAGCTTTTTTAAATGATATCGTGTCATTCCTCTTTACAAGTATTTAATCACACTTTATCCAAACTATTTCTCAAGGGGTAGAAATTTCTTGAATTTAAGAGCCAAATCAAAAGTTCATTATTATTATCTTTTGAATATTCTCTTGCTACTATTCTTATTTTATTTATATATAGAAATTCTTAGTGCTATGCATATCGTCATATTACTGACCTGTCTCTATCCAAACTCTAAGTTTAGGCACTGACTGATTGCCTATATAAAAAAAATAGTTTTTTTTTAAGCCCGATCCATGATGTCTATGGTATAAAACTTTCAGTTTTACATCATGTTTTATCCAATTCTTGCATTATGATAATACGTCTAGCTACTAAACGTTCATTTCTAAGGCACGGTGCTGGACTCTGGCGTCAAGAACTTGGATGGCGTGTCCAGAATAATACCGAAGAATAAATGTCTCGCGCACTTGTTGACATGCGGATGGGTCATTATTGATATTAGCTACGATAAGAACGAAGTGGCCACAGCAATGGAGTATATCAAAAGTTAGTATTTGTTGCGTTTGATTTCTTTTTTTATTAATAAATCATATGAAACATTATCTATACATTAATAGAACTGTAAAGCCGCCGTGTCTTATCGTTGTTTTCGTAATCAGTAAACGGTAACAACATATTTGAACTTTTTCTGTATACCATCGCATGCATTACGAAGAAGGTTTCCCCTTTACTTATTGCATAGTAATGAACTAAAAGGTAACAACCAACTGCACAGCGAGCAAGCAACATCATTTCGCTCAACCGACGGAACTCGAATCGCGCCAGTGCTCGCTAAAAAATTCTCATAATTAAGATATGTATGCTTATAACAGAGTATGAAGGAGAGCATTTTTCGAATGCGCGTGCGCGTGCAATCGTAATCTTAGCGACTCGGAATGCATAAGGTTTCTGTCACTGTTAAAACGGCTAATCGTAAATCCTCACGTTCTAATTAAAAAAAATCCGTAAGTTCCAGGCAATCTGGGGGTCGATACACGTTTCGCTTCCATATTAGCGTTCATCTTCTATATATATATATATATGTGATAAAATATTGAAATAGATGTTTAATTTATGAAATATTATAATTTAAAAATTAATTTTCATGAAAGTCACTTGAAGTCTTGCGTAAATATTTTTGACTTTTTGTATGTATCAGTGTACTTTATACAAAAGTGGCAAGGAATCGATTCATTCGTTGAAACCTGGTCTGTAAACAGCCAATTATGATGTTTATCACTTAGGTAAATTATTTACTTTTGTCACTTTATAGAAAAACGTATACAATTAATATATTACGTTCGTCAAAGATTTCAATTTAATTTTGTTCTATTTCATAAATTATTTTATCGTAAAAAAATAAGAAATTAAATGATCGCTAATTTGCGAACAAAATCTAAATCAAACACAGGTTTAATTTGGAACATTTAAATTCATATTATGTATTTATTTATATATTTATCATTTAGGCGGATTTAGTCACCTATTAGTCTTCTGTCACACCTAATATATGATTTTGGCCAGTTTTCCAATGCATACTTGTGTAGCACAGGGATTATTATAATACAGACTTTCCAACTATATTGTAGTATTGAAGAAGTTGTTCGAAAGAGTACCCTCTGGTGCGGACGACGGAGCGGGCGACGTGCAAAAGAGATACTTTATATTGATCTCGACTGTGATGACCTGGGCCATCACCAAACCCCTCGACCCCGTTAGTATAACAAGGATTGACTTAATAGTTTTGTAAACCCAACAGTACAGCAGTCGCGCAATTCTTTTAAGCCATTAGCGTCCTTTTAATGCTCTTTACTTACTAAAGTCACTGTTCATGCCGACATTTCACCACAAAGGCCTAGCTGCTTTTTAAGACCTAAATATGAGTGTTATTAGTTTGACGATTCCCAGGGAAAGTGTATCTGATTTATCGCAGGAGACTCCAGACATGCCATTCGTGGAGACGGACTTTCGTAAGAGGAAACCTCTCGACACATACAAACCGCACTTTGATTGCGAAAACGAGGTGGTGTCACTTGCAAAAAATTACAAAGCCTTGATAGGGTGAGTTGCGGTTTCGTTTCCGCTATACAAGTAAGATGTCGTGGTTTATCGATGGAAGTAATCCGATCTGACTGAACTCGGTCTGTAAGTTACAATGGTATAATTCGCGTGAAACTTCCATTTCGTTATTTGAATTTATCATTTACGATAAATTAAAGGCAAGATGATTGTCAAAACGTATTACTTTGACAAGTTTTCAACATCATGAAATGTAGGTAGGTAATGAATATTTTACGTTTGAAATTGATGTAGATTCTGGACGGCTATTGTGGCTAGCCTTATCTCGATATAATCGCCATGCAATAATCATTACGAAATATTATTTTTAACAAAATAATCCTTGCCTGCCATAATACATGCATGTATGCATACGCATCATTGTTCTAAATCTAATGTCGTTAAACTCATTATTGCAGTACAGAGAAATATTAAAAAAAAACAATACAAATATAACTTCCTGTTATCTAAATAAAAATAATTTGTTGGTGCAGTATTTGTCGTCAAGGAGGCCAGTGGAATGTCATCGGAATAAATTGACTTTTTATTCGACAGAGCGTTGGTGCTGGGCGTCGGTACCACTTATGGATCAGGAGAGGACAATTTGTACAGCTGGTTCCAGATGGCGTGGGAGAACGAACTCCTGATGCCTATCCTAGGCCGCGGGAATAACTCCGTACCTATAATCAACGTTAGAGACCTAGCTCAGTTGAGATCCGTTTGTGAATACCGCTAATTATGAATAAACGAAAAATCTAAATTGTATAAAAATGTGTTAATAATCTTTTGGATCATTATAAAAACAGCGAGTTTTATTCAAATTCAAGTTATAAACCAAAAATGCAGTCGACGCGCCGGAAACTGGTTACACACAATAACTATTAAGCGTTGAACAGTTATAATGTGTAACCGGTTAGTTTGCAGTGTCATTTGAATAATTATATATACTGCAATATCTATAAATATTGAGTGCTCGCTTAAAAATATTGTTGATATAACTTCTAGAAGCAATAAAAAGATTTTCTATTTACAGAATCGTTTACAATCTTGTAATCGATTTCCCGAGGAAACTGTACGTATTGGCCGTGGAAAAGAACAACATCAAACAGCGAGAGGTCGTTATAATTGTTTTTTGAGTTGTTAAAAATGCCTCGCGTCAATTTACACTAAAAATATATTTTGTTTATTTTTTAAGATTGTATTTATTTATATTATATACATTTTTATTTATGTATGTTTTACATATAGTATTAAAATTATGTATATTAAAAATATGTTTTGGAAAATATTCCAGATCATCAAATCTTTGGGACGCCAATTCGGTACGAGAATGTTTAAATGTATACCGGAGCAGGATGCATTGTTGATCCCCGACATTTCTGTGAGGAAAAATACTTTGATCATGGCCGTAGAAATAGTTATGAATATATTATCTGATTAAGTTCATATTTTAAACACAAACCCAAAAATATAATTTCTCCTTTTTATTTTTACTTTTTTCCTTTCATTTAATGAATGCATGTTATACCGTATGGAATCGATGATGCGTCTTTCTGCGAATATTCATAATCTCTTTTTTTTAGAACAACTTTGCCGAAGAAACTATCGTTATTAAAGTATCCATTTAAAAAAAAATAGGTCAGAACATGAACGTCTAAACTTACGATATACTACCTTAGGTGATGCTCGCACGATGAGCACCTCAAATCAGCCCACCACGTCATGTGAGGCCCGTACACAGGTGTCAGCAGTGAAGCACAGCGCCTCGACCCGTCTGCGTGCGGTCAAAGACCGGACGCGCGGCTTTAGAGATTTACGTATTTTGTTATAAAGTGTTACGTTTACGATATTAGCGTTTTTGAAAATACGATTATGTGTGATTAAAGTTTAAATGTTTAATAACAATGCCTTTCATTGCTATCAAATATACAAACATGATTTATTGTTGGGGAGTTTGCAGAGGTGACATTGCTGCTTGTGAGTCCATAAGTTGCTAGAAGTATCGTTTATGCGATAATTTGCTTTAGTTTATCTTGTTTGTTTAGAGGTTAGTGGAATGTGTAAAATATGAGACTAGTGTAATAATACCTTCGGTGACCTTTACGTCGCCCTACGCGCCGCGCAGCGCCGTCTGGCCGAGCAGGGTTTTCTTTTTATTAATTTATGTTATTTCTAAGCATATGTTCAATGATATATTTCGTTATAGTTCCTTTGGCAAAGTTGTTCTGAAAGGGAAGAGATTGTGAATATTTGCGGAGGGGTGCATGGTCGGATCCATCCTGTATATGCGCGATTTCATTCGAGTTTTGAGTTTGTTCACAGTTCGTACCATATACAAGTTCTCAACAAATGAACAGTTATTAGAATCCCATGACAATGCGATTCTAATAAATGTGGCCTTATACAGCTAAGATTGTTTTCGGACTAGGAAATTCTTCGACGGTTCGTTGCATTGACTCGAAACTTTGTAATTACATAAAATTTCTCGTTCAGATTTTATAAATAAAAATTGTAAGTGTGTACTTACGTTCACGCTTTAGAAGTAACACTTCTTTGATGTAGTATGATCGATATACGTTCTAAGATATTTATCTTTAAAGATCATTTACTATGTGTGTATTGAAAAAAATCGACATAAACATATGGATAAAGCGAAGATAATTGAGCTTTAACTATAAAATCCACACCAGGTATTCTTCTGTGTACTACTTGTAGATGATATATCTATGCTGTCATATGGGGCCCATATATCGAGATAAAAATCAAAAATATATTTACTTCATAGGTAATAGAATTACACTCGACATACGTCATTATTGTTTTAACACTACACAGTGTCATTGTTCCTACATAAAACCATAAAGATTACCCATGTTGTGGCGCCAATATTGTCCCCTATGGAACACCCAGAAAGTTTGGCTACTTAGTTAACACGAACTTGAAGTTTTGGTTAAATGAAAGCCCTAATAACACAACATTATAACATTTTGTCATCTGTTCGTCTGCGCACGAAGAAACGGTTTGACTTGATATTTTCTGTACCTGTTAAATAAAAATCATTGAATGAATATGTTACAATTTATGTATGTTTGTTGTAGTAAAATTAAAACAAAAAATATAACAAAATGATGTAGTAAAATTGGTTTTAATAAAGGATATTATTATATGTCTATCATAACACAACTATTTTCACTACCACTTTTTAAGCAAAAACAATGATGTAATTAGTGCTAGCTTCATGAAATTTTCAAACAAATCGCATCGATCACTAGATCAATTTTTAAACCGGAAAAACCAGATAGGTGCGAACGTATTTGCACGGTTCACGTCCACTACAACATCATTCTTTTACGAAGTTGCAACCTATCAATGCCTATCTTTACTTAAAAAATACTCGATGTCGATTTGTCTGCTAAGATCGATTTTCTTTAAAATTATTTAGCGTACGAAGTTGTAATTCGGCACCAAAGTCAATTTGAGCTGAATATAAAATAGATTTGAAGAAAATTGATAGTGGCAATAAATTGACGACGAAATATTTTCTTACGTGCATTTTGTCATGAAAAACCATAACTAATCAGTTGCGAGTAACATATCGGTATAAATAAATAGTGGTTTAATACTACTAATACACACAATAATTAATGCTCACTATCTTCATCGATTGTAAATATATTTTACCTTTCGAAAACTTTTATTTCTGCTCAGCAAAGAGCTTTCGACGCGATGACGGTCGATTTGAACATGGAGCCGACGTTTATAGCAGAAACGATGGGCCTGCAGTGGGTTTCAGAGTTAACTTTCGCTGAGAACTTGCCCGTCCTGATGAAGGATTTTAAGAAAGAACGAGGACTTAAACCGTTTCGCGTAAGCTTCAATATCTGTTCTAGCCGCAAAATTAACTGTATATGCAGTCACAAGTGAGCCTGTTTTTTTCGTCGGAACATGTATCTATCCGTATTTCACGAATTAGTTCACCGAAATCTTTCTTCTGGTTTTTGATAAAGTTACCGAAAATGTAAACCTATCGATTTATATTAACTGTACCTAAATAATATAAATAAACATTGATCGCTATAAATCAAAATTCCTTTAATAGCCTCAGCAATAGAAAAGCCCGCCGCTGCTACATTTCATCGCGCGTTTGCTAAAACTGTCATAATGGACGTCAATGCCTCACCTCGCATAAGGGATTTTGTCATTTATAAAATAATATAATCAATAATATTTTGTTAGTAATACCCTTCTCTTACGTCACGTCTACACATGCGCACAAGGCGCATTCGGTTTATACAGAATGAGTGCTTTGCAACAATTTTAGTAAAACGCGACGGCCAATGGACTGTCGCGACTAATGTGCTCTTCTACTTTCATGTTCATTGGCTATGCAATTTCTTTAATTATTTTTGGTTTTTTTAGGTTTTGGTGTACGGACCGCCCCTCGTCGGCAAGACCACCTTGTCGAAGAGAATTTGCGAGAAATATGGACTTATTTATATTTCGTACGATACGATTGTACAAGATACGATCGACGACTTGGTCAGTCTACCTACACTTGCTTATTTTTGTTCACGCGATATTTCGGCAAAGACGCGAATATATTCCTTTAATGCTCCCACATTTACCAAAACTCGAAAGTATTTAATTTTTATCTGGTAGCAAACCCGATTTGTAATTTATATATTTACATTATTTTAGTAGTTTCCTGTACGAAATTTCGTCCAACCGCGAAACATAACGAACTGATATTAAAACAAGAATAAATAAAATAAATATATTTCTATGACATTTAAAATACCATTTAAGTGCTTATATACCGTGCGGCTGCCGAGTTACATATTTTCGACTTCATTTTCAAAACATTAACGGCAGGCTTGGCGCGTTAGACACTGGGAGACGGGTGAGTTATCCGCCCTACCACAGACGGGGGAAGAAGAAGAAACAGAAGAAGACGGAAACGATGGTGAAGATGAAACCGTCAGAGAGACAGCCCGGCAGACACTCGCTTGGCTGACCTCTGGGGCTCCGGTTCCCGACGAGGATATACAAGGGTATAAACTAATTGTATATTTTTCATACACAGTATTTGTCATAAACAGACATATACATATATAAGTGACGAAGATTCTTTTCTCTTACCCTTCGGACTTCAATGCTTGTTACCATTTCGTCACATATTTATATTAAGTAAGTTTATTTTCAAATAAATACGTAGCCGCCAGTTGACCGCGAAGCTCGCCGAGCGGCCGCCTATAAAAAACGGCGAGACGAAATCGGCAAACAGTCGCTGTAACGGTCTCTCAAACGAGTCTGTCCGGATACCTCGGTAACCATTAAAGTTCTAATACGAGCGCGCGCGCATGCCTCGACCATGTTTTAAAAAGAAAACTTTACGTGGTATTTGTGACGTTCTATACATAGGGCACATTGCAAGTAATAAAACTTAAAATATGAATATAAGACTTTATTTTTTTTATTTATATTCGGTACCCATATCTCTATCTAGCACAGGTATTTTGTTTGTATTCTTTATTTTAAATTCGAATTCAAATCAAAAACAAAAATTCTCTTTGTTTAATAGGTTTTACATAACTCATGATATATTCCATTGTAATATGAATTTACCACTGGTTCGAAAGGCAGTCTTCCCTCAAGAAGAACGAACAAGAAGCTTGAGGGTAGCTTTTTCAAATTGAATTGTATACAATTATAGTTAACACAAATGAATTACAAAAACAGACAACCCGATAAAAAGTCAAGCTGGTTACCTTTACAGTATAATCAGAATTTTTATATACTATTTTTACCGAGTATTTTTTTAAATGACAGGGACCTCATTGAACAAGCGTATATATACGAATCCCATATATAGATGGGTTTGTGACTTAAGTAGTCGACTAACAGGTGAACTCAGTTTAATTTTATTTCTCGTATTAATGTCTGTCCCTATTTTTCTCGAACATTTCTATAGTCTTTTTGACGTGACAACGTCTTATAAATTGGTTTGCCGGGTGACACTTCAAGAAACTGCGTTACGCTCCGCTCACGTTATGCGCTCACAATGAGAGCGAGTGAGAGGCGCGTCCCTTCCACTCGGGCATGGTTAGCCCGCCTAAGAGCGAGAGAGACAGACATAAAGTGAAAGGCACGCGTCCCTTCCACTCAGATAGGAACAAGTTAAGTTGTAGTAAACGCTGTTTCATTGTACGCAAATGTATTGCAAGTTATTGTATGTATATTTGTATATAAATACGTATGTATGTGTAAAGGTAAAAATAAAATTTTGTTAATATGAAATTCAGTGCGAGATTCTTTGTATAAATTAATGTTTTAAATATAATTCTTTGTGTAAATAAATGTTTTAAATTGTTACTATTATTTCATCCTTCTTCCTACTATACGAATGAATATTCACATTAAAATGATTTTACCACTCAAAGTCGTTGTCACGTAAAACTTTCGCCCGTATACCGACTTTACAGGCAACCAATTTTTTTTACCTGTATTAAATTATCGTATACAAATAAAATGCGAAAATATAAGAGTTTTAGTTATTTAAGTAAAGATGTGTATTAAGTCTTGCTTTACATATTAACGGTCGCACTTATCGAAACCTGTTTAATTATGACTGTTAGTGTTTATATAATGGACATACTCTATAATTTCATCCATACGAAAATGATATCAAATGAGAAATTTCTATTAAATCATAAAAAGTGCTCACAACTTCCACATCTATTCAGCAAGTGGATGCTTTAACTAGAATTAAGCTTAGTATCTCTACATCCATTATGGGCGAAACATTTGCGCTCTGTGTAAAGTAAATATGTCTTAGGGATTACCTACTTTAGACGAGCGCTTCATAAACCGATCATATTTTCATGCATTATAGGGGTTATTTTGAATCTTTTGTCCTTCACTCAAGGTTACTCGGGGTGTAATTTGATGATGGCCATGCAGAAAGTATGTGGAGGAGATTCAAACCATTCTATATTATCCATTAAATCAGATACATCTCTTAAACAAGAGGTGCTCATTAAAAAATCGCGAGAAAATATCTACAAAGACTAACATTCAGTACGCTATAAGATTTCCGTGCTAAATATCTCATCCACTCAGTCAAGTGTCTACAGTGACCTGAACCTTCTTCCTCACCAGCTCGCACCTCGACCACTCCCAACGTCGGAGAGAAATCAAATTTTCGGTGGCAGTCATTAGGCTAAGTTTATTAATACAATAATGTCATAATGCCTTTTTTGCTATCGTTAAAAAGAAGTCCAATTAACTTTTAGTATATATATATATATATATATATATATATATATATATATAAAAAACTTTTATATATATATATATATATATATATATTTAAAAAACTTTTTTTTAAAACACGTAAATTGTGTTTCTTCCTAACAATTATATACTTAATTACATCTTTAACATTTTGGTTACTATTTATTTCTTGTCATATATTTTTGTTACTAATTGTACATGAAACGTTCATGTACTTTAGTATCTATAATAATAATTTTTATTACTATAATTAATATATTGTAACAAAGATTACAAAAGTAGTCTACCCAAAAATTAATCTATTCCGATGACGAGAACCGATTAAAAATGGATTTGCGACATTTGTAACGTGCCAGTTAGTTGCAACGAAAAAAAAACTAAACGAGAGTTTTCCTTTATGCAGATACCTGAGGCAGCGACTTTTGAAGAATGACGCATTGAATCGCGGGTGGGTGATAGACGGCTACCCCGCCACTCTGGATCAATGCGCTGCATGTACGTACTTAGAATATTATTTAATATTGTATAGAATTCATTAAATTCATAAGCAATTATATTACAAAGCATTCACATTGTAGCCCTATGTTACAGATACAGATATGTCATGCTTTCCATAGCAATAATGATTGAAAAAAAAGCATTTCAACATTCGACACTGATTTGCTGAGTGGATACTGTGGCTTATTATCTATGAATTTCTGTTATTTGTTTTTTTTTTTTCGAAGGCAGAGAGTCGCCTCATTATGAACGCGAACTATTTGAAACTTGAGTTATATACGGCTATGCTACATGTCATAGTGGCCGATTTTCTACATTAGTAGTAAGCTATAAACATCAATATATAACATAGTAATCCGTGATTATTATATTATGTATCGATGTTATAACGAGTTATAGGAAATTGTAGACTATAATAATCCGGAATTTAGAGGAAACGTGGAGGTAAAAGCATTTATCGATTCAGCAGTTCGTGAATTATAAATTGATAAAGAAAAGAATACATATAAAATATTCCTTTTTATAATACTTATACCATTAAATAAGAATTGCTTTTTATTTAGTATTCGGAAAGGGTGAAGAACCAGACTCTGAACCGGAAGAAGTCGAACCCGAAGAGGAGGGGTATTTTGAAGAAGATGCTAATTTGTACGAAGGCGTACTTAGAAAAATCTTACCCAGTTAGTATTTTGTTTTATTAAGCACTTGATTATTTTTATTTATCTATTTCATTTCGTACTATTGTGAATAAATAACTATTACAAGATAAAAACTAAGTTTGTTTATATCAAATTGACGTCGGTAATCACTAATGTCGTATGTATTCGCCTTAGCGAATCCCCATGTAAATGCAATAGCAGATCATAGACAGTCTTTCCAATAAAAAGTGACATAGGGTGAATTTAAGTAACATAATAGCGTCAGGTTTTGGAAGGATTGTGAAGGAACCACACCACTGCTAAGGTTCCTTCACAATGTTTTTATTTTAGATCGAGGTGATTGTAGCCTTAAGCCGCCCACGCTGGGCTAGTGCGGGCCGGAAATTCTCAACTGCCGCATTGTCAATGTGATGATATCCGTTACATACGGCTCAATGTTGTCTCCGAGATACGGAGCTTGTGGCATAATTTGGCTTATGGCAAAAAATCCGGTGAATTCGCTCGTGGTTCGAATCGAACCCAATGCCTCTCGGTCCGAAGGCAACGCATTCGACCACTGAGCGACCACTGATCGAGTAGTAAGCGATGCCATTGACGACGAGTACCTTATAGTGAATTTATAATTTTCAGCGTTAGTTGTAACGTTAGAAGCGACAGACGAATTCATAATCCACAAGGCCGTGAGGGAGCCGGACTCGCCGGACGTGAGGATGGACGAAGAGCACTTCTTGGGAAGGCTTAGCCGGTTCCGCGCCGGGGACACTCGGCTTATCACACCCCTCAATTTCTTCGACGAACGTGGAATACATCCGTTAGGTATCTACTTTGTTTCTAATTATGTTTTTTTCTTTTCTCAATAAGTGCTCGCAAAACTACGATAGCAAACTATATAAATAAATGTTTTATATTTACTTAAGGGTAAAAAAATACATTTAAATTTATTAAGGGTCACGCTATCGACCTCCTTAGTACAAAGTACTGGTATATTGTAAACATACGTATATATACGTACATTGTATATGGCTAATACCGATAAACGAATATAAAATGTTTATTCATTCATTAATTCCATTTTTAACGATATGATCCTAATTTTGCTTCATTAATCTCATATTGGAACAAAAGCTTTCAAAGTGTACTTTTATTCCAGAATTTTTATTCCAAACTCAAAATCTCAAGTTGATGTAAATTTGACTATCCTTTAGGCTTAGGTCACAGGAATTACGTTCTGTAGGCTTAACTATAATTATAGAATTTTTACATACGGAAATTTACAGGCGCTTATTGTATTTCTCCAATCTATCGATGTTTACTCGTATGGTTGGATTTTCGAATCTAATTTATTCATCGATGGATATAGAAAGGCCCTTGACAGAGAAAAGACAATCAAAAATGGCTCGGCACTTGAAATTTGAGGCGCGTTCTGTGGTTTTTATTAATTGAGACTCGCTGATTGATCGGCATTGAAATCATGTTAAGCATCTCATTGGTATGGAGAGGAGGGTCGATGTCTCTTGGAAGTTGTCCTAGTACGTCGAGTACTCGCGATGAACTGAATATAAAACCAATATGATTTTGCAGATCAGATTGGTTTTATGAGACTGTTTAATTTGTTGCTATGAACCTCTCTATACGTACATACATATACATACCTATATGTATGTAGGTTTAATGAATGGGACAAAAAAACTGTAGTCATCGAATTGAATAATATTTTATAAATAATGAAAGTATTAATGAAAATATTTTATAAATAGTTTATAAATAATGAAATGTATGAATTTGCCATCAGTGATACCAGTGACTGAATATGACGACTACGCCATGCAGAACGCCTACTCTGAAGTGTCCTTACGCATGGGTCGCCCTTGCCGCTACGGCAAACTCAAGGGTACGTTTTCGAATGTGTGAAAAATAAGCTAAAACTTATTTATTTCATTAACTAAAATCAAAAATAATAGTTTATTTCTATGATGCCCATACGAATAAGTCGATGGAGAATATTTTTTTAAGCATTCTCCAGAGTCTGGCTAAAGGTTGCACGTACACCGGCCGGCTCTACACTTCCGTTGCTTCTACTTCAGACTTGAACTTACGTTCCCCTCATATAATTGCGCTCCCTACGGCGTATAGGGATCTGTCCCTTTCAGTCATTGCGAGTGGCTGAAGGTTGAACGATGACGATAGAGAATGTTCTTTTTTTAGAATTGTTGCGAATTAAACTTTATCTAGTTCGATGGATAATTAGGACGAGCAAATCGAATCCTCACAAAGCTATACTTCTAGGCACGTACTTAAGTTTTATTGAAACAAATTGAAATAGAAGCACATGTCTAGGTACACCGTTAGCGACAAGATTAGGTTATATTCTGTGAGCGAATAATATTGAATCTATGCTTGGAAATACAAAAAATTCCTTATTGCTTATGAGAAGTTCATTTTTCTTCAAATTTGCCCTTAAAGATATCGAAACCAAAAAGAGAAATGTATTAGATAATCCTGCAGCTGATAGATATTTTATTTTATAGCCGCTATTGAAGTTGCTGAAAAGTCGGAGAAAAAAATGCTGGATGCCCTAAAGCGGCAGGAAGAAAATGCATTAAGGGAGTTAGAAAAGAAAATTATACAAGAACGTGAAGACAAAATGGAATATTGGGTAATACTAGCTGTTACACTGTTTATCACTGTTACGAATTCTCGTACTCATATTATAAAAGCTTTTTATTTCAGAGATATTTTGAAATTCAGAGTTATGATTGATAAAAAGACAGACTTCTATATTTATAGGATTGGTGTCAACTTATGTTAAATCTGTTTTTATGTATAGTGTTCGCGCAAAATGTTTAACTCCATTTATTTTGTTTAAAATACACGTTTATGTCAATTTATTAGTCTTAAAATTACTGTAATATATATATATATATATATATATATATATGTGTGTGTGTGTATAACATTTTTATCAAGATAAAGAGATATTTTAGATACAAGAAGCGACAATGCGAGGAAGCGGGGCGCTTGCAATAACACATAGTTTCACAGCATCTAGACGCTCTCTCTTGAATTTGTAGATATATCGCGGCCTTATCGCCAAAATGTATGATTTGCTTTTCAATGTCTTGTTTTTATTTTTAATAAATAGTAAAAAATAGTGAGCTCTCCTTAGTCTCACTAACATATAGGAAAAAAAAACAGTTGTTTTATTGGCAACCACGCTCTATGAGAAACTTCGAACCATCCGGTACAAGAGTGTCTCTGTTCAACACATACGTGTTACATCACCCCGCATATATACAAATAAATATATCCCATCATGAAATTGCATTAATTTGTATAATTTTAGTAAATAACAAAATAAAATTTCGACTCATAATAGTTATACAAAGAGTTATATTTATAAGCAAAAACGTTTATTCTACAAATATTAATATGTATTTTATGGTAGTAAAACAATCGATGATTGCAGTCAGAATTGTACGGCCTAATGCGCGAAGAGGAGGAGCAGGCTCTGGCGGCGGCGGCCGAGCCGCTGCGGGACTACCTCGTCAAATACATATTCCCCGCACTCACTCCCGCCCTGCTGCAAGTCGCCGAGACGCGGCCGGAAGACCCCGTCGACTACCTCGTAAGGCTAGACCTTGGATTAATATGAAGCGATATTCTAAACAACGCAAGACCTCGCCTACACGAAGTTGCGGGGAGCATCCTCGTTAAATAGGCGCGGTAGCTTTAGGGGTCGTCATTGGATCAGGTGAATTCAAATTAGGGGTTTGGAAAAATCTTAGTCAATTTTATTTAAGGGGAAGAGATGCAATAGAAAATCTCACGTCAACATTAAAATTTAATGAGTGTATCTATTGATATAACATTTTGTACTAACGTCTATACGGAATACGTTCCTAGTTTATTTGTAAAATAAAGCAAGAAAGGTAAGTTTTGAAAAAAAACATATATAATAGATGTCTTCTTAGTTGTTTTTGCATGTGATGTGTTGAAAAAAAGAGAGAAAGATACTTCACCTGTACGGTACCTGCTCCTTTATAAAAAGTCATAGGAATAAAATCGAAAAAAAGTGTGTGCGTTAAATAATTATTTGCCTATATTTATCGTTTCGAGAACATTTATAGAAACCTTAAACAATAGAAATTGTAAACCCAAACATATACACGCGTCTATAAAAAAATGAAGATTTAGCTCAGTAAAATATTTAATATTTCTTCTTCAAATGTATGTTGCGGTGGTTTGATCATCTAGAAAGGATAATTGAAAGGAGGCTAATAAAACAAATTTATAGAACGAATCTATGTCATGGAAGGGTCGGCAAGGGTAGCCCTAGGAAACACTACGCAGATCAAATTGGTGATATATTAGAAAAGGGTCAAATTGGGATCCGACGAGCTTGCATGAAAAGATGGATGGATGTCAGTGTAGCAAGAGAGATATGCAAACGTCGTATCCTCTGTGAAAATCTCTAGTATCTGCCTATCCTTCTGGTAAATAATGGTGAGTTTATAATAATAACAATTCTTCTCTAAAAAGCATTTTTTTTTTTAACGAGAAAAGTAATCTTATTGTGTATAAGCTTTTCTGAATAGCGCGTCATATTTTTAAATATACTATTCTCTCGGTATCTAATCTTATCGGTAGGTATTGTCAGTTCCTTCTTTTCCAGAAGGGCATACGGGGCACGGGCCCGGGGCCTTCGGTCCGATGGGGCCCAGGAACGCCATCATCGTCGTTTAACTTGCACGTAAAATCACATTTTAATTCCATTCAAGTATTGTTTGTCTTTCCGAAAGGGTCCCAAACTTTGCATCCAAAGTCCGCGGTTCTGCGTGTCCAACGGCTTTGTGTGCCCATGGGCCCCAACCCTACGTGCCCAAGGGTCCCTGCATAACCTAGGACGGCTGTAGCTATTTACCAAGAAATATTATAATCTCGTGTGGTGAAAATTTGGAAACTCCAGACTTCACTTAAAGTCTAAATTTTATAATAATGAATTTCAAGTACAATTGTTAATTTTCACATAGTCGTTCTTTATATTATTGTTTTTTACTGGTTGAACTTTGTTCATGTTCGACGTGGTTTATTTGATTACATATTTTAAAGTTAGTTTTCTATAAATTAGAAAGATTATTTTATATTCCGATTTTATTAGGGCTTCGTACCCAAACTAGTAATAAGCCTCCGCTGTTCCTCTTCTTGTCCGTCTGTCTGTCATCAGGCTGTATCTAATGATCCGTAATAAGTAGACAGTTGAATTTTTTCACCGAGTACCGATATAACAAAAAATAATAAAAATTAAATTGAAAATTAAAGATGGCACCGTGTTTAATGGGGGGCAACGTGTTTTTTGCTATTTTATGTTCAATTTTAATAAGCGCAATAAAAAGACGATTGAAATGTTTACACGATGTGTATTATTATAATATATACAAGAAGTTATAAAAATTAAATTAAATTCACAATTTAAAGGGGTCCTATATAAAAAAAGGCATTCTCTTTGGCATTAATTGATCGATTTTCATACTAACAATAGACAAATGCTTGAAATGTTTACACAGTACGTATTAATATAGTTGCTATAAAAATAAATAATAAAAATAACATAAAGTTAAAAATTACAAGGGGTTCCCATGCAAGAAACGTTTTTATCCGCGTTTTTTGTTCGATCATAATATTTTTTATAGTTTTTCATTAATTATTTAAAAAAAGTATGTAGTATTTAATATTGTACAGTGATACTGAACCCTGGGTGTGTGATTCTAACTCGCAATTGACCTGTTTTTGTATATTATATTCTTTGTCTTGCCAGGCTGAATATTTGTTCAAAAAAAATCCCACCGGCAAAATGTTAGAACCAGGTTACAATCTGCAGGCTGAAAGGTTGCTGGGTAAAATAAAAATACTAGATGACGCATTATTGGACCTGGACATCAACATCGATCCCCTGGCTCCACCGGAGGCCCTTATCGGCGAAGTGACTCCGTCGGACGAAGAGCTGATGGGGTGCAACGACAAAAAAACACAGCGTTAAAAGTGCTATGTTTTAAGTATTATTAATCAAGATAAAATATGCGTGCATTTGAATAAATATTGGGAATATAAAACATTCAATATTGTTTTTATTTATCATATGTACATTTATTCTGCAAGAGAAATTCTTCGATGTAAATTTTTAAAAAGATGGAGATTTGAGTAAAAAAATGTATGGTAAGGTAAAAGGAGAAGATGGTTAGGCCAACTAAAAAAGATAATAAAAGTAGATTATCGAAAGAAATCTATATAAATCTAATATGTGCGATGGAACATTCGGCAACAGTGACCCAGAAAATGTTATGTGAACCAGATTAGTGGTATGTTCAAAAAGAATTAAATTTTAAGCATGCAAAACTGACAAAGTTACTTGATAGACTTGATGAGGGTTAGTGAAGCATAAGTGGTACATATGAAGTCATATTTTTTGGAAATTTGTGGTCTCTGCTTATCCCTCTAGGAAAAAGATGTGAATTTATGAAAAATAATAAATTCAAGCTTTAACAATTAACCGCAATTAGAACATAAGGGCCAAATTGTAAAATTGCAAATTTTCTAATATTCACAAATATGTTGTTACGTAATAAATTGCAACAACTGACGTCATTTGATACCGAACAGCGCGCAATGATAGCTAAGAAACCGTGAGTGTTTTGATTTATTTGATTTGATATGTACGCACCCGGACAGCTTAAGGTAGTCTATCATGCGAGGGGATTCGTCCTTTTCGCTGCTGCGTCGTCCCAAAAGTCCAGGCGCTCGGCGCGTAATCGTTTAGTCACGCTATTTGTTTGTTTTTCACTCTCGCAAATTAATAGTTTTATATGACAATTGGGTTAACCCGCACCAGCTCGCGTTTTTTGTTATTTCACTCGTCCGCATAAACACTCACTTGTACCGTCAAGCACCCGCGTTCAATAACACACGGGCTTTTTCGCGTTTATTTCGGCCCGAAATAAACGCGAATAGACTATTCTGGAAATCTACGGTTCCCATGAGTGTGGCGAGTGTAAGCAGTCATGGTGATTTTTCGTTGCAATAAGAGCTAGAATGCAGCAAGTTAATTCTGTAAACCTAAAAGCACTCAATCGATATCGTTATAAAGTTAAAATTACATCAAGACAAGAGGACTTGCCGCCGCGTACCTACGGTTTACATAATTTTAACGTCACTGAATTTGATGATGATGATGATGATATTGACTAAGTAGTTTAAAGTTTACAGAATTGACTTATAGGATATTCGGCGAGAGGCATGGGACTGGAAGTAGTCGTAATTCCCATAGCACCCATCCCCGTGATGCACTCGCACCGTATGCGTTCCCGATCTCATATTTTGTTCTTCCGCGGGAGACGAACTCGGGGAGCGGACATATTGACAGTTGCTATTCCTATATAAATCACCGCGCTCAGAAATTATTACTGGAGCCGTCTGCGTTGTTCTACAAAGAAAAAGTAGTGAGATCCATCGTTTGGGCTGTGAGTACTGGATCCGGTGTACACACAACGATTCTTCAGGTTTCATAGAAACTATTTAGGAAAAAAAAGTAGTGATTCGGCCTCTGGATCTATCGTCAAATACTATAAAATTTTCCTGCAATTTCTTTTAGATCTAAACGTTTATTTTCTCCTTAAATATAATTGATCTTCTAGTCAAAATCGTAATATTGAAAAGCAAATTTTATACTTTCGTTTTTGTGTGACTGTGTCACAAGAAGTTTCCTAGCGGGATGGCGGTCATGAATTCTTTCTTGAAGATCATGGTGAACAGTGTTTAAGGACCCATTAATACGAGTCGCCATCACCCTACTATAGGCATACATGAAGCGTGGAATAAATAGCTACAATATGCATATCTTGCGCTGCAGTGGTCTCGTATCGTATATTAAAAACTCTTCCATATTTTCTAATACAAATGTTCTCTGCAACTACTTTTTAAAAAGACTACCAAATGGACATGAATAATTGATTCATACGTAAATAGTTTTATTCCATTATGGCGTGTCAGAACATTATATATGTCAATAATATCATGTATCACTATCATAACGCTGCCGTAGACGACCGACAATCTTTCGAGCGACCGCTTAACTTTCTGGAATTTTATACGAAGTCAGTAAATTGATACAACCGCCAAAGTCCCATATAAAGTCACTCGGCGTGGATAGAATCGGTTTGGATGCCAGTAGCTTTAACAGCTATGCGATCGATATGTAATTAACATCGATATGTTAAATATTTTTACATAGATACGCTGATGTTAAACAAAAACTTGCTAAAAAGGTCCGTTTACACAGAGAACGAGAGAATATAATGATAGCATTCTGCAGTAGGTTCGCGACGATGCAGCGCTATCATATTATTCTGTTTTAAACCGTTTTCTCATGTACCCACTATTACACCTTTGTAATACACGTTCAAGTAATTACATTAATTTACGATCTCTTCGTATTTATTATTTTCACTTAAACAGTTTAGTCTACGCAGAAACAAAAACGCAAATATCTTGGCGTACGAGTG
The DNA here is from genome assembly GCA_005406025.1 of Eumeta japonica. NCBI lineage: Eukaryota > Metazoa > Arthropoda > Insecta > Lepidoptera > Psychidae > Eumeta > Eumeta japonica. Next base: position 204,382 of record BGZK01000452.1, on the reverse strand, counting down.
TGAGCGGCTGTCATTGAGTGTAAAAGATCACTTACAATTTTTATGGAATCATGCGCCGTGTAGTATGCATTTCTGTTTCAAATCTCAAATATAACATCATAACAATAATTATAATGATGTCAACAACGATAATGAAGCAGTGATAGGCAGTCGCTCGTCTATCGTCAGCCTTAGTTTCATAATTGCCCTCATCATCAGCACGCATCGGTGAATCGATACTTCCGATGATTATCTGTAATACGATATACATTCGTGGACTATACGGTATTCGAATAGGTCATGATTCGAGCTAGGGTACCTCCCACAGAATAAAAATATACGTAATATAAGAATATGGTTAAGATGCGTGTATCTCCAATTGCTAAACCCCGACACAATAATTTGGATGACGGAGGCAGTTTTTCCCTTTTGGCCACCAGCCTACGTCATCAGACGACAGAGTTCTTCAACAACTCTACGTTACACGGAGTGCGTTACATCGCTGAAAAGGATCGGCCGTTTTGCGAGAAGTGTGTTAATCTTTTATTTACACATACAGTATTAATCCTTTTCGAAAGCACATTGTTAATAGTCAGTGTCAAAAATTAGTCGTATTTGCATTAAATAAATATTTTTTTTTTTTTTTATAATAAATGGTCAATAGTAAAACGTAAGTAAATAAGTATTATAATTTAATAACGGGTAGGTATGACTTATTTATGGTTTATATAAGTGGCTATGTGTATACACTTAACAACACTGGCACAGTATAAAAAGTGTGGTATTTTAATAGACTGCATAAGCAAATTTTGGTTTTAAGTGGTTATTTAGCAGATACTAGTGATTTTATTCTGATGAGAAAGAAAACAAACCCGCAGTTCTCATTAGAGATAACGAAAAAAAAAACTTTTGAACGTCACGGAACGCCCGGCATATGTGAAAAATTTAACTTAATATTAGGATTTATATTTAATAAATAGCTATAAAGAAAATACGTAGTAAAATAATAAAAAATAATAGAATCTATTAATAAAATGAACATATTTTTCTTATTGTTTTAAATATATTAATAATTAGAAAATATTTATAATAATTTTAATTTTATAATGTATCTCTCATTTGAATTCTTTTAAGAATTCTGTGAATTAATTAGTAATAAAAAAATTAACTTCTAATTAATTAAAAATAAATTAATAATATTAAATTATAATAGAGCAACGTTACAGTAATTTAAACAATTATTATAAATAAATTTCAAAATACTTTAAGTTATTTTAAATAAATCAAGGAAAATAATTAAATAACAGATTAATGTCAAACATTATTTTGGGGACAACAAATTGAAAGTACAATAAAAACACAAAATAATATTATTTCTGTTAAATTATTTCTAATTTTTTATTAATAGATTATTATTTGGGACAATTAATTAATGAAAATAGCTAATAATTTAAAGTCAATTTCTTGATTTAAATATTAGCTGAATTCAGGTGCATAGTATATGTGCGCACAAACAGGAGTCGAGAGCGGCGGCGTAGTGCGGGCATCACGGCATGACAACATAATGCCATTTCTAGTCGATTTTACTGTCAAGGCGCGTCAATAGTTGTTTCATATCAAAAAAAAAGATCAATATCATGCAATTATGCATATCATGTAATTCTTATAAATTTTATTTTATAATTTTTATACAAACGAATTACTTCTATTTGATCTCAACGACCGAGGTGATAAGGAAAAATATGTGAATGTAAACGCTTATGTTTGAGCTATTTGTTACAGAAAATTTTATCGGACAGCACATGACGTTTAAAAATACTATAAAAAAATATTAAAATCACTAAATAATAACATCTATTATTTAGTGACTTTAGTAATGAATAAATTAAAAATATAAAAATGATTAACAAATGACAAAATTGTTTATTAAAGATCTTCGGAAAAAATATAAAATCGAGATATATAAGTCACGTAAAACAACTTCAGGTAGTCCTAAGAACAAATCATATGTCATATACTCACGCAGGTACATTATTTCGTAGGTTCATGTGGTTCAGTTTCACTGCGGTGGGCGCGGTCGCGACCTGCATCATCATCGTCAGCCTCTGGGAGAAGTTCCAAACAAACCCCACCATTACAGGTAACTTTATTATTTAATGTGGCATAAATCTCATTGTTAAGAACATGTTACGTATAACAAAATAACATTGGCAACGATCCAAAAGGTTATTAAATTAATTGAAAGCATAACCTAGTTCTCGTCATTAAGGTCACTATTCTAATGTAATATAAATTTAAACAAATAATAATAATAAATATCGCATTGAAAAACCTTTTTTAAATAATTTTTCAAATTTAAACAGACTTCAAAAACATCTAATCAGTTGTTTTTAAGTCTGCTTAAAAAAATATTTGAACTGGTTCTTGTGGGAGACTTTTATTTTTTATTTAATATTTTTTTTTTACATTTTCTAGTTATAGTGTAATTATAACTTTATAATTTATCTAGCCACTTTACACGTGGACATTTATTGAACATGTGGCCGTGGTTAAAATAAAGTCGGCCAGACATCTCCTTCACTTTTGTTCGCAGCAAGTGGAAAAGCAGTATCGAAACCGAATTTATTGTCTGGTAATAATTCCGGAGTCTTTACATTCTAACCGGAGTGCACTTACTAAATTATTCTTATACGAACCACATAAATTATAATTATTCTTGATAGATAATATAAAAGTTCTACAATTCATACAGATTACATTTTCGTTCACTCTGTCTCTACTGCTATTGCTAAGAGCTTTTTTATGTGTTTCTGCTCGATCGTCACGTTGGAATTATATATATGAATGAAAAAATGTAGGTAGATTAAATAAGTAATTCATTTTATTCTTTGTATACTAGGTTTTACCAATGGCTATTGAAGAGTAGTGTTTCTGGCGACAAATCGCAGTATTATCGCTTAACTCTTAACCATTAAAAAGCACTGTGATTCCCATCATCAGATCATCAGCATGATATAACAATCATACGCCAAAATTTGGACAACTGAAAAAAAGACTTCAAACACATTCCACATGGATATAATATATGAGGGTTTCTCTTAATTTTCCTGGAATTCTATCATCAAATCCTAACTTGGTGACTATGGGGTTACTTCGGCAATATACCCTTTCAAACAACAAAAAAATTTTCGACATTGACCCGTAATTCACAAAATTATCGCTGAACATGCATAAAAAATATATACAGACGAACATAGGACCTCCTCCTTTTTTTTGAAATCGATTGAAAATGAATATTTATAATATTCGTTGTTCTGTATATTAGGTATATTTAAAATGACTTAATTAAGTCTAAGTTAAGTCTAAAAATGTTATATAAAAAACCATTGCAGAATGATTAAGTCGTCATATAGGGTTGCTATTCTCCGTTAGATAATGTCAGTTCAATTTTATAAGTGTAAATAGTTTCGTTTTATAAGCAATAATTCCATTTTTTTATACTAACATTTCTTTACATATTAAAAATTCTGAATTTGACAAAAACTTAGGTACCTATAGAGAATAATTATATACATTTTGCAACAGCTATTACGATTTTAGCAATACGTGAATAAACAGGTACGTATTGTAAGATATAAACTAATCTGATTCCTAAAAATTGTAATACTGCTAAGAATCAAATTTGAGTGTAAGTTTTCATGAAAATCGAAAAAAGCGGCATTCATTATTGGATAGCAAAAGTGTTAGATGACACTAGGTATGAAAAAAAATGAATGATAGTACGAAATGTAGATACTATGACGTAAATCCTTCTTTTTTTATAGAGAAATTCTGGTAAAACATGTGATATAAAAAATTCTTATTGAAAGCCAGTTTCCGAGCGTCGGAGACAGCCTTCGCAAGCCAGTCGCTAAATTACTACCCATTCAAAATTTTTTTAATAAAGCAGATTGTGTGACTTTTCCTCTTTTTTTCCTCTTATTTAATCAAAAATACGGCCATTTTTTATTGGAAACGTAAGAATTTTTCGATACAAGTCTTAGAGTGGAGATCTCTCTCTTTTTCCGGCATTTGCTTATACTGATACATGTAGGCATGTGTATCATGTGACATCGAATTTTGTCCTTTTGTCTTGAATTTACAAACATGTGCTCTATCTTCGAGGCCCGAAGGTTGTACGAATAGGTCACGTGAACTTCGTGGTACACATAGCCCGTTCTCATCCGATGCTCCGACACTGCTGGTTCATCGTCAATGTACGACCATGACTTTGGTCATCAGCAATCATACGGCAGGCTACTGGTGCTGTTACTTATAACTCTTGATTAGTACGTAAGTTCGACAATACATCTTGCAGTTTGGGAACTTTGTCACTTTCTCTTTAAAGGTTTAGACACCGACTTCCACAACTGGGATGTGCCATTTCCGGCGGTCACTATCTGTGACATGGAGCCTGTCGATGAAGAATTAATACAGGAATATATAGAAAAGTATGCACTCTCTTAATAACATTGTTATTCAACTATCTTAATGCACGTAAATTATATTGGACGAAGAAAATGAAATATACTTATAAAAATGATACAGGCGACTAGATGCATTTAATCATAATAATCCAGCAATTAGATAGTAATGTATATTTAGGACGTGGGGTTCATCTGCGCCGACGGACGCCGCCAGCATGCTGCGCTGGCTGACGACCCTCAGCTACCACAGCATCGCTGAACATGTCCATAAATTTATCAACGATCAAGACCTCATGGACGAGAAGCGTATTCCAAATACGAAAGATGCCGTTTTCAGTGTATGTATAATTGCTGAAATATTTGGCGTTATTTCTGGAAAAGAAAACACGAGAATTAAAAATATTTTAAGTAAACAAATACAAATTAATGCTTATCACTTAATGTATCGATTGATTGACCAATGATCGTTTTATAAGTAATATAAAATGATCACTGGTCAATCATAACGATAGATCCTGATTGACTAGAGCTTATGATCATGACAACTTCGTAGCGTTCTAAGTATACTCTTCAAAAGATCCGCGCACGTACCTGTTACAAATTCGAATGGAGGTACTTGGCTTTCCAATTCCCATTTCTATGGAAATTTCAATAGAAATTTAATCCCGCATTTAAATCTCGAAAACATGTTTAACAATTTTGTATCACGTAAATGATCAATATAATAATTATATTACATATATATTATACTACATTATAAACAATTACTAAAATAAATTGATTTTGTTCAGATCGTGAGCCACTGCGAGTCCTTGTTCTATGACTGCGAATGGAAAGGCGAGTCCGAGGAGTGCTGCGACGTGATGGTGCCGGTCTTCACTGAAATGGGTTTCTGTTACGCGTTCAATTCGAAACATGCTGAGCGCGCTTGGCCCTGGTACAGTACAACGCATGAAACTCTGCCGCTTTGAAGTTAGTCGCGAAAACGTCGCAATGACGATAAAATTGGCATGCGGGGGAGAAGAAGGAAGGGCCGGGGAGTGCTAAACCTGCGCGTTACATCATTCGCAGGCAATACAGAGCGGCAAAGTTTCGTGCGTTGTACTGTACATATGAGAAATGTTATTCTATAAGGCAATATAGTGAAGTAATTTTTTTTTCGAAAACCCTTATAGTATTTAATATATTACAACTAACCATCTTAAGATTGGGGGCTTACTACTCGGATCAACATCACAAGTGTTAAGGGTTTTAATACCAGAAGAGATATTTTCTGTGTACTTGGAATTACAATTACATAAAAATTTGATTTCGTTTATGTAACAGTCAATTACATCAGCCTCGGAGTTGTTCTATCTAGATGAAACGTATAATAGAGTTAAATATTTGAGGGTGTGAAGAATATTTTGTGAGGATGATCACTCAAACGGTTTCGCTGACCGGTTCATGGAATTCCAGTAGAGGACAGAAATAAAGGAAGGAATATTGACAACAAAAGATCGTCATTTTCATACGTCTTGAAAATTGAATTTAACGCCAAGGAAATAAAAACAAAACACAGATTTCAAAAATCTGTGTTTTAATCAAATAATATGTAATATTAATATATTATTTTCTTAATTTCCATTTAAGAAAATAATATATCAGTACTAGCATATAGAGGAATAATACATAAACAGCTATCCCAATGTTATTAGCTCTGGATATATTTAACAATTGATTTTTATGAGCAGGCAGTCTCAGTCGCAGTCTGAACAGTTCAACGAAGCTTTCATCCACGAAACGGACGCCAAATGGTCCTTCGTTTACAATTCGTACCGCAATGAAACAGTCATGGACGTGAGTATGAAAAAGGATACCGACTTAAAAATAGGCCCGACAGTGAGAAATGTAACAGCCCAGTCAGTGCACGGCGGCGGGCTATGTCGCGTGTGTCTGACGTACCGTCAAAAGCGTGAATCTAATGGAAATGACGGCGTAATGACAGTCGGTAGGTTTGCGTGTGAGTGTGTTTTCACGGTTCGTACGTTTGTAGCGCGCTCTTTCATTTTTTCTTTTAAGTTGTGTCAATCCTTGCTTAGTAATGTTCCATCCTTCTGTTTATTTAAATTCGTGCAAGAGTGTATTGTGGATGTCCCATAAAGTCTACCTACAGCTGTTACATTTCTCATTAGTCTTTTATATGGATATATAACTCCACTTATAAACGAGATGTTAGTATATACATTTTCAAAGTATCTTACCAGAAATATAAAGCAGTTTTCGTTCCTATTTTGTAAAGAAATTAATACAAATTAGGCTCTCTCTCTCTCTCTCTCTCTGCGTGTCCTGTATTCGTGGGCGCGTGCGTGTGCATGTGTGTGTATATTTGTCGTATTTTATCTACTCCGTTCCTAAGGTATAATCTTACACGATATTTTTATTTCAGATTGTAGGGTTAATTAGAGAACTTTTGATAATTTATAAATAAACTAAAACTTAGACGTGGATCGTCTATCTAAAGCTGTGCATTTTGATCCTATGATATATATTTTTAATTAAAACATTTAAGACAAGATAGCATTCGTCATAAATGACAAAACATAGTTATTATTTAAATTTTTACTTATAAGAAAAACGATTAAACGTAGCATTATTGAAATGTTTTAACTATAAGTAAAATGTAATTATTTATTTTATTGTATTGGTCTGTTACAGTTTTAAATTTAAACCTATTGAGAATTGTATTTCTCCTTTTTATCTACATTAAGAAAAATAGTTAAAGTTACTCGTCAGGTGTACATACACTCTACCGAGGAGATGGCCGGCTTGGAGCTGAGTCCTCAGCACTCGTGGGACCGCAGGGTCGAGAAGGTGGCCTTTTCGGTGAAGCACACGTACACCACCGAGGACGCGCGCCAGCTGTCCGTGCGCCAGCGCCGCTGCGTGTTTCCCGACGAGCACCGTTTAGAAACCTCTCCGTACTACACTTACTCCGCTTGTATGAGACAGTGTCGAATGCGCTTGAGCAGATCGTTTTGCGATTGCGTTCCTCACTTCTATCCGCCTATAGGTAAGCGCTTTACTGATCTTCGAAGCTACAATTTTGTGAATATAATGTGCTGTGTATTTTATTGAAATTCCTAAAATACCTGATGTGTGTTTGCGTGTTTGTGTGTATGTCTCAACTTAGAAGCTTTTGATTAGATGCCATCGTATTGCAGAAGGCTATCGCCAGTGCATGCTGCGCGAGCTGGCGTGCATAGCGCGCCACGTGCAGGCCATCACGGACGTGACGCGCTGTGACTGCGAGCTCGGCTGCACGCACACCGTGTACGAGGTCGAAAAACTCACTGAATTTGAGTGCGTTTGATAGATGTTTTATTAATAGTTTGTTTATTATTAGATGTTTTATTATAAGTACTGCATATTCTACATATAGTTCAATCCCTGACATTCTCTAACACTTCCCTATTATGTAAACATAATACGTACAAACATATTAAAGGTAATCAAATATGACTTCTGGCCTTATGAAAATGGCACTCAGGCCAAGCACATTAGGTCACATAGCGAGTATGTATTTAATCAGATATTTTATTGAAATTTCTAGACGGAGGGAATATTGTATTTATTATTTAAAACTCGGGAGAAATTCTTATGAATATTGAAAAACGTAAAATGTAATACATTGTGTTACATTTTACGTTTTTCTACTTATTCATAATATTAATACGTAATACGACGTGCTACATTTTACAATAAAAAAATATTCCAGAATAAAAATTTTCGAGAGTGTTGATTTTTTAATTAACTTTATTTGCTTAAAAGTAATAACCAGAGGAAGAGCCATTCAAAGTTCATGCATAAAAACTAAAAATTTCATCCTGACAATAATTTATGCACGTCGTTATACAAACGGCCCAAATAGAGTTTAGTTTAAACTTGATTAGATTTTACGTGAGATTTTTCGAAAACTTTTACTGTACTTTTCATAAAATAATCTTTTGAGCAGCGCCACCAAGACCGCTGGCGGGGGTCTGCCGACCTCCTTGGAGACGGAGTTCGTGTCGTGGCCGATGGTGCGCTACAAGAGAGAGGTGCTTTTTGGTTGGGTCGACTTACTCGGTTAGCTACAGTTTCAAAATAATAATGATACGCCATCTTCGAAATAAGAATTAAGTATTTCAATGAGGCTTCATTCATTTTTTATACGAGTAGCAGCGATGCGAGTACATCTGAACAAAAAGAATAAAACAGTAATCTGTGTCTGTAATAAGCACACCTTCATAGGAACTTTTTAGTCATTTTCATAGAAATAATTCAACTAGTAACTTAGATATATTGATGTAACGATATTCGTTGTCTGTCTGTCCTAGATGTTTTCTTTAAAAAACACTTTCACTTGAATAATTGAATTTTAGCAAAGCAAGAGTAAGTGAACAGTTATAGTACTCAAATATATATTATGTATGTGAGGATCAAAAATTCAATTTTTGTCTCAGAGGCTTAGTTTTGGGATATTTAATGGGAACTCAAGAAAAAATGTGGCCATTGTGCAAATGTCAAGCGCTTTTTGAGGTTCGTACTATTTCAAGTTCAAATCAAAGAAATTCTATGTTAACTTTTTTTAACCACAATATTTAAAATGGCTGTTCTGAAAAATCTCAATAAGTTACAGCATTAAATACTAATGAGTAGATTGAAAGAAAATTATTAATATATAGCTTATATATAATAAATAAATTAAGCTTTCCGACCGCGGATTCCCCCAGTGCATATACATTTATATTGATCATTTCGTTACCAATTACTATAATCTCGGCACTGTTCCTAGTATCGATGCCAATCAGGCTCTTAAATCTAATCTTGGACTCGGGATTTCGACCTGATCTCGGTCCCTTTCTCAATTTCTATCTCGATTCCGTCCAGCTTTAAATTTCAATATCCCTACCGGTCACAATTCCTATTTGGACGAAAAGTTACAAATGTGAAATATCGAAACGAAATATATAAAGGTATGTTATTCAATGATAACGTAACGAGCTAACGTATTCAATATATTTTAAAATCGGTGTTACTATATATTGTACAAAGTTAGTATAAAGATGCAAAGAAATTTAAAAACAATTGCCAGTTTTACCATAAAACGACGCGCATATTTTAATGCAATGTAGTGTCAAAATTTCAAGTCAATCGACCGACTGCTTTTCGAGTTATATATAGGAAAGCAAACAAGGAAACTCTTAGTTTTTAAATGTAAAGATTTAATTGCCTTTTCTTACAAGACAATATTTTATCTAAAAATGGAATAGTTTCATGCATGATGTCTCGAACAACAAGTTATATTCAGGGTTCACGTGCGAATGCGGATGAACCCGCAGTCACACGTGCACTAGCACTCGCACGTGTGCTTGCAAGTGCATATGCACTCGCTGTCGTACGTGCACTCACACTCGCACTCGCACGTGCACATGCACTTGCAATCGCAAATTCCAAAACTGAAGTTGTAGATATATTTTCTTGTGACAACAATAATAAGTGTATATTTATTTTAATATAATATATTTGAATAAACAGTCAAATTTTACGTTTGTCCCCCCTGAGAGATACATACGCTGGCGTAGTACTAATATAAATTACTTGAACACACCGCAATCATATAACAATATTATTGTGCGCCTTTCTATTGAACAATTTTTATTTAATCGGATTTCGATATAATAAATTTTCAGTATCATTCGGCGGCATAGCCGGACTGTTCCTGGGGTTTTCTCTTCTGTCCGGCGTGGAGATGATTTACTACTTCACGCTGCGCGCCTGGTGCGCCGCCGTCAGGGACGCCGACACCCTGCGCCGCGAGCGCGCCGAGAGGAGGGCGAGGCCCAAGCCGCCGCACGACTTGAGTCTGGTGCCCTGGTTAGTGTACATACAATAGTACGCTGTTGGGAATCGTCTTTTCTCCTGAGTGCGATACATAGTGCTTTATACTATAGCCACGAGAAAAATAAAAAGGAAATTCTTTAAATGAATTTATGCTTACGTAAATTAATTAATAATCTGTATAAATAAAAATCAATTGCCACATGTATGGAATAGCATCACTTAAGAACGGCTCCACCGATTTAGTTGATTCCTTTTTTTGTTGTGTTCATTATCAGGATAATGTTGGTATGAAAAAAATATAACCCTTTGTATTCGGGACGGCTAAATCGATCACTACGCGATTTTCACTGGAAGGTAGAGATGCTTATTGAGCCACTTTTAGGATACTTTTATGGCGATATTTTTAGGGTTCCTACATGAAAAGAAACCCTTTAAAATTTGGACAATTTATTGAACGTAACTCAAGGATGAGCAGTAATGGTCGAAAACGAGTGTGGAATCAAAACTATGACTGGGATCGGAATTGAAAATGGTACCCGAATTGAAATTGACATACATCGATACAAAAGAAAAAAAATAACTACGTCCATGTTGGTGCAGCTGCGAGCATTAACTATACGAGCAAGTCACCTACAAGAAAGTGCAGAGCAATGTCTGCCGAGCCAGCTAGTTTCTAATAAAGATACTTGCCCTCAAATATCATTCTACATTTTTTCGAAGAAACTTTTTAAACTTTGCTTTTTTTAATGTTCTTTTGATGTCATTCAAAAAAAAAAAAAACCAACTTGTTCCGTCTGCGTATTTTTAGAACGTAATGAAATACGAATAATAATGATGCATGTTCTGTTCTGTTTTTAAAGAAATATGGAGGTATTTTCCTAGCAAGCATAGTATAAAAATATATAAATATTCTCCGAGTCCTTTACACTTTATCAAATTCAAAATCTTTGTTTGTAAACAGGTTACGTTAGTGTCCACTTTTATGAAGGAAAAGATAATATTATATAAAAATAAATTTACGCTTGAGAAAGAATGTGAAGTACATTGTACTTTCAGAACAATCGCAAAAAGAAATTATAGCTTTACGACGCCATCTGGCGACGAGTTAACTAAAGGTGTTGCGTTTGTAAGTCGCAGCGTTTTTTAACACGCTTTTTTATTAGCTTCATTTGTATGTTTGTTTGTTTGTTTGTAACCGACTTCTTTGAACTCGATTTTGACCCACTTTGAACGGTCAGATTTTATTGAAACTTTGTAGACTTATCAAGGACCGGTGACAATACAATAATTTGATAAGTTTGTCTAATTGTCCTGGTCAGGATCGCCAGGATTAATTAATTTGGTTTGGTAATTCTATTTGGTATCGATGTAAATTCAATCAGTTCAAAATAGGGACTTTAGAATAAACAGAATTAATATAAAAAATAGGTACAAGGATTAATTCATACAATGTCATAATTTGATGTTGATAAAATATTTAGTTTTCTGAAGATTTCTTTTTGAAATTTAAATGAATATAATTAAAGTTTTGGGTGTAGAAGTTAAGTAGAAAAGTTCATATTTTCAATCAACTCATCTATAAAGAAAATGGATTCATGATAAAATTATATTTCATATTAAACTCTATAGTCAAAAGGTCGTAACTGAATTATTCTCAGAAATTAAGACCACAAACTTAAATCTTCTATTCGAAGAGAACTTTACAATCATCCGCCCTCTATCAAAGGTTTACAATACTATCGACTTCAGTGTCATTTTTGAAAATTAACACCTTGACCCTAACTCTCCCGTTCGGAAAGAATTTCCCATCCGTACACCCTCTGTCGTAGATTTACGATACTAAATGTGTAAACGTGTTACGATAAAAAAATGTGCGTCACGTCCAAACATTCACAAGAACTCGGAATACAATTTTTTTTGACAATCGATCAAACTAAAAAGTATAAAATAAATATAGTTTAAAAAAACTAAAAAACACGCTTTAATCATCACATTGAACTAAAAAGTGGAAAATAAATATAGTTTACAAAACTAAAAAACACGCTTTGATGATCACATCGAACTAAAAAACGAAAATAATTCTTAATATAGGCAGAAAATATGAATGAACGAAAAAAGATTAGTATTATTGTGAAAAAAGCGTGGGGTGCTTTGTGCCATATTTTTTTCACGTATCAAGCACCCCTTATCGTTTATCGTATGAACACTATCATTTGCTAAAATTAATTTCAATTATAAGCCCTATTAACCATTAACGATTTCCACAGGTGGCGTCGTCCACCGGTACCACGAAGCTCGCGACCCCTGGTGGTGCGAGAACGTGACCGACCTCCTAAGTATTCTCCACCGCCCGGCTACACCGTGTTTCTGCCATAGAGCTGTAACCGTCTTATTTCAATTTTGTTTCAAATAGATTTAGATGCATAGATGTTTCTGCGCACGGCGATTGAAGACTTGTGTTTCTCGAAAACACAAAAATGTTGCCACATAATTTATTTTGTTACGATGCATTTATCAGCTCACCAATAATAAAATGGTAACGTTGTGTTAGACATCCAACTAATTTTATATGATTGAATGCCATTACATTTTTTAGAGAACATTTAATAAACTCAACACTTACGTGTAGTTAAAATAACAGTCACTTTAGCAATCTTCAGGAATTGTCAGAAACTCCTACATGTATGACTATGTTTAAAAAAAACAAAATTTTCCAGGAATACTTTTTTATTAAATTTCTCCTATATTCATTTTTGGTCACAATAATTAAACTATAGATCTTTCCTAATAAGTACAGTTTCTAAACTGAACTGCATGCTGGAACAGACAATATATTTAACAATTGAATAATTGGTTTTATACTTTTTTAGTTGCATTTAAATCAATGAAGGCAAGTTATACTGGTGAAATTTACTCATAAGACTCCATAAATAGTTTATAATCAATATTTTGGCATTTTTGTGTCATCTTTTTAAATAGAAGTACCCTTTTAAGCGCATTATTTTTTTTCTGTGTACCACATCGATCGAATCGAATATATCGATTCGATCATGCATATTTCGGTCTATATTCATAATCTTCTTTTTAGAACAACTTTACCAAAGAAATCATAATCTCTAAAGTAGCCGTTTCTGAGAAAAATAGCTTAGAATATGTACTAAAAATTCATGATATTCTAACCTTAGAAACAGCTGATGGTCGTGCGCCTTGCCGCGCCCCTCTCACCTAAGTGCGGCCAGTGGTCCGCGACGCACAGCAGTGTGCGGTCGTCAAACTAACACGGAACTTAGGTATTTTGTTTATTATATATTGTTATGCTGTTCTAAGACTTTATAGTGAAATCTACTTGCGAGTCCGCAGGCAATATTGCGTGCTGTGTATCGTTTACGCAATAATTTGCCTTAGCTTGCCTTGTTTGTTTAAAAATGAGTGGAACACATGTGAAAAATCAAAGACTAATTAAATACCATTGGTGACCTTTATATCATTCATAACATGAAGCGTCATTTGACTAATTTTTTTAAAAATAATACATCGTGGAGCCCGAGCCCGGGGCAGAATTCGAGTTCGTCACGTGGCGCCGCGACCCGACGACCGCGCTCGCGCTTGCAGTCTGGCCGAGCATTTATTAGCGTTGTGCCTAAATTTTTTTTAAGTATTTTTTCAATGATATATTTTTGTTATAGTTACTTTGGCAAAGATTCTCTAAAAAAGGAGATTATGAATATTTGCGAAAAGATGCGTGATCAATTCCATCCTGTATTTTGTTGATAATAAATTATAATATGTATAACAATGTTTATTATGCTCCTATTTTTAATAATAAGTTAAAAAATTAGAAACATTTGTTTTTATGATAAATAATTATTTGTATTTAAGTATGTAAAGGAGAATGCCCACAGACAGGCGCACCTTAGTTATGAGTTTCTAAATTTTAGGATTCAAGAAACTATGTTGACCATTTGTTGTATACCGAATATTTCAATTAAATTAGTATTGCAATTAAGTAAAAATAAATCTAAATGAATACAAACGTAATACACAGACATTTTTTACTCCTTAAAGTATACAATTTCTGTCGAAAACTTAGTGTTAGGCGTGAAACATCGATATGACCTCAAAAACTAATGACATCATTAGATTAATAACAATGTACTAAAGTGCACATTATTTTTAGAATTAGGAAATTTTTACTATATAACACAGAATTAAAAAAATAATAATCGGAACGTAACTTTCACTATGAGCTGACCTAATACTTTCGTGAGCTCTCCTTTCCTGGGTTACAATTCTTATTTTTGAAAATCACAAATTGAATATTAATATCCAAAGAAGACTATCTAGAATTTTACTATTACTTCCACTACATTTTACTAACAAGTATTGATTTTGTTTTAACACATTTCTAATGCTATATTAGTACAAAACTCCATTTTCCCAGTGAACAAATTTAATTTCATTGTTTTGTATAGCAATCTTAATTTGAAATGTTACAAATTCGATATAAATTAAAAGAAAATCGATTGAAGCGATGTGACTACTTATCGTAAAAGAAAAAGATGATATTATTTATGATCTTTTTCTTTTACAAAAAGTGATCACATTATTTCATTATGCACCACTAATTTTTGTTTTATTTCCTAATTTCATTTTTATAAAGCCATCTTATCTTTGCCAAAACTATCACATCTTAGCGTGTGTAACATATGCAAATAAAAGTACATTTTATGAGAAAATTATACAAAAAAAAAACATAATTTAGTAAAGATGTAGTTACAAAATACATTTAAAGTGACATGATGTGTTTATCAACACTAATGCAATGAGAGAAAGAAAACAGTATTATTTTTCCTAGTATCTAGTTATAACAATGTCTAATAAATGGGGAGTTAAGGTGGATTCAGACTACACTATACTATATGTAATACGTTTTACTACAAGTTTTGCGTGATTACATTTCGCAATAATTACTGTACATTATTGACTGCTACATATTAGATCGGGGAAAAGCATTTTCGTAATCTATACGTAAAAAGTTGCAGTAAAATCTCTTTGGTTGTGCTGTTTGTATCTGGCTAGTTTGGATATAATTAAATAGATGACATTTAAAAAAAAAACCCGTTACGTATAAAGACGTACAATAAATAGAGCAAGATCGGCGTATTATTTCTTACGATATAGCCTTAGAACTGGGTTTTGACCCCTTTGAAAAAAGCTGGATATACAAAAAAGCCAAAAAAGCTCACTCAACACTTGATCATGGTCAAAAGGCAAACAAGCTCCACAAACTACAACGAAACCCGGATTAACTCGTAATAAGTTGATGCTTTGTACATGGTGGGATTGGAAAGGCATTATTCCTTATAAGCTTTCACCGCTGGACAAAACCACCAATTCGGATTTCTACTTCTAACAGCTGATGAGACTCAAGCAAGAAGTGGGGATAAACGGTCGGAATTGATGAACAGAAATGGTGTGGTTTTTCACCATGATAACGCCAGACCACAAATGTTTAGCCATTCATCAAATATTTTTGTTTGAGAGTTTTGTTGGGAAGGGTTAATGCATCCACCACCCTGACCTTGTACGTACCTCACATTTTCCCCAGTTTCGGTCTCTTCAGAAATCTTTAGAAAGTGTTAGGCTAACACCATGGGAGGACTGTCAAAACTAATTGTCGCAGTTTTTCGATCAAAAGTTCCAAAAAAAAATTTCTCCAGCAATGGGATTATGTCACTACCTACAAAATGGCAACAAGTTCTTGAATAAAATGACATATAGACATTATAATTAGAAAAATCTTGAAGTTGTATATAATATGAAAAAACTACTTCCCCGACCTTATACATACATCATGTACTATGTTATATCGCATTGTGCTCGCTCCCTCGTCTAGCACTTGCAGATAACTACGTAGAATCTATCGTGTCCAAATCCGAACCCAATGCGATTTAAAGCAAAATCTAAATTCTTTACTATAATAGTATAGGGTAGTCTCATATCGACTTGAAGCATTGTAATATATTAGGCTACCACCGGACGAGAGCTTTCATGAGAAACATTTAAAAAATATGTCTAAAAAAGATACTTCGTATGTCAACGACATCCTTTTCCACTGACAACTTTATTTACGCCCAGCTCCCGCACAAGTGGACACAATGCCCTTTCGACAGCTCTCACTCCATCACCTCCCCGTCGCCTTATTGCTTTGGTTCAGTAGTTTGCGCGTAAAATACAAACAAACCGCTTCATATACATATATCAACCGCACTTGGTAGTGTACGGTAGGCTTCGCCCGCGTACATCCAGTCTAGATCGTTTATCATTTTCCGTTCCTTGTAAGTATATTTATAATTAAAATAATCAGATCAATATTGCAAACTTATAAATAGAGGGAGAAGAGCTACAACGTCGTTTGCAACATCGTAAAGAACGCTGAATCTAAAAAGAACGATCATCAACGGATGGACATCCCAAAACATACGCGGGTGCGGGCGAAATCGGGTACAAATACTAGTACAAACATACAAACGCTAAATGTTAGCCCAAGCTTATCTCGATACATGGCTGAAAACCATATCCAAATTGGATCAGCCATTGCAGAAATCAATATTTACAATCAGACAAAAATTTTGTTACCAATTTTATTACATGTATTGGTGCGAAATGAAAATAATTTGTAGATGTCCGTGTTTATAACATCTCATGGTTTTGAGTTTGGGCTACATTATACATTAAAATAAAAGTTCTTTCTATATGTATATTGTATATATAATCTAAATTGAATTTTTTATCTAATACCTACAATATTTTCACAATTGTATTTCTTATCTCTTTCTGTATTAACATCAATATTTTAGTTAAATAAAAGTTTCGTAAAATTTTGCACATTGCTACAAATTTTTATCAAACCTGTAATCTAAACTTTCAATAACAGAGTATTATTTATAAGAAAATAGACTAATGAATATGTTATTTCTAATAATATATTCCTCTTTACTGGTATAAATAACATGATTTCCCACTATGCAGTTCAGTGATAATAGACAAACGAAGGTGTTGGAGCAATTCAATCAACATATTGACGGTATTCACCTATTCACACATTAATTCAAATTCTAGCAAAAAAAATAAAATATAAATAAAATAAAACAAAATGGAATAAGTGTGACGAGCACTAAACATCGTAAGTACTACAAAATATATAACTAAAGGTAACAAAACTGGCACAATAATCTATGTTTATGGGTTATTTCAATTTTCACTCAAAATTCAAATAACCCACAAATCTATGGAAGTGAAAACATTGTCATTTTACATATCATGGTATTATTTAAATTCAATCAGCACCCTTTCAACTAATTTCAAGTAGAAAAACAATCTTTAATGAGCACTCACACTGCACCTTAACAATACCTACCTATTATATTATGCATATTTAAGTAAGATAGTCATTTATCACAATGGATATGACATCAATTCAATGTTGGTCGTCGATTTAACCAATGACATTTTTTCATAGTATTTTACACCATAAAGAAATATACTCTCTCTCAAGTGTTTTTTTTTCTTTGTCATTGACATATATATACAAAAACATTTGAATGCATATCCTAAAATACTACAACAGACTTGAATAGAAAACACAACAGATACGTGTCCATGTCCCAAATAAGTGCCGACTTTAAAAAGTTTTGAATGAAACAACCGTAAGAGATATTTGCACAATCACATATTTAATTTTCACTTTTTTAATGACTTTAATGAATGTATGGCGCTGTTAAGTGTTCGATGGTACCTGTACAACCAACTGCGAGTTGCACCAAAAATTTTATGTGAGAATCGACAGATAATTTATGGTCAATCTGTCAAATCTTACAAATTAAGTTTAAGAGTGGTGTCACCTTTTTTGTCGCAACCCTTCATAAAATGAGTATTTGTTTTAGGCACCTAGTTCAGTTAGACGTTAAATTAAAAAAAATATAATATTTGCAGTATCGTGAAAATACTGTACTAATAATTTCAATGTTTTAATCTGCTAGGAAGCTTTGTAATTTTGGCCTGTCTGTCTAGTACTATTCTATTTATCTAATTTATTTTATGAAATTAAAATTTTATAACTATTTCAAGAGCCTTCTAAAATGGTTAAAAGACAACTTTACATTAGTTTATCAAGTATGTATTATCGCTATTTCAAAATACAAAAATAATATAAAAAATAGTTCAGTACTATAACTAGGGTCATGAATTTTAGAAGGGTAAAATTCAAAGTATACTTTAGCTAAAATACTTTTATTATTTTATTTTGTAATCATACTAAATTCAAATCATTTTAGTAATTTGAAAATACATAACTTTGTTTTGTGAAAGTTCAGTTTGTACATTTCTTTACTGAAATGTAAACAGTGGCGGATCCAGGGGTCATGGGGGCCATGAACCCTGGGCTGGGCCTTTCTGGTATTTAACCTCTTACCGCATCGCGGATCATATATGAACCAAGCCATATTTTCGTGAATATCTTCAATTAGAAAATAAAAACAGTCGTTTTATGTATAGCGTATCGAATATGTTCCATTCCTCTGTCATAATAATATGAACACCGCCATCTAGGGTAACTCTACGAAATCGCCCATCATTCAACATCGACGAACAGGTTGCTACTTGAGCGCGTCGGTTTCTGTTACTTGAAAATTCCGAAAAATATAAAATCTCTAGTTACCGCTATTAGATAAATATTACAAAGAAGAAAAATACTTATAGATTATTGATAAGGTAAGTTTTTACATTTTCTACAATTATATTAGCATTTTGAGTATTTAATTGTATGGATCAAATTTGGTACAACATGCAAAAATATTCTTTTCTATTGTGTCTTATTTGTACCGATATGCAAAATGTAAAGTGTGTTTTCATTCCTAAGTAAATAATACGTCTGTGATTGTTTATAATGTTTATTCTATTTTAGGCAACCTGAAGGAATATGGACCCTAGACGATTTTACGGCGGTATCCATACGATAGTCAAGGATTTTCCGGACAGCAGTGCTGACGAGGACCTATCAGATGACGAGCAACTAACAAATAGAAGACGAAATGTACTACCTCTCTGTATTCCAGAATCAGAGGAGTCTGAATCAGATTCTGATGATAATATACCTATATCTCATCTTGCTTCTTTGTCAACAAGGACTTCAAGGGCTGAAAAGCCTCGATGGAGGGATGGATTTTTGGAAAGAGCTGAGACTGATTTACAGTTTACTGGAGATATTTCTTTGCCTCTAGAAATAACAGCGTTGAATACCCGTACCAGTTTTTCAAATATTTATTCACGGACGACATTTTTCTATATATATCTCAAGAAACTAATAAATATGCAGTCGAAAACGACCAGAAAAGCCCAGTAATATTACTGTAAAGAACTTGAACAGTTCATTGGTATTTGCCTTTACATGTCAATAGTTCAGTTACCCTCTACAAGGTTTTATTGGAATGAGGATATGGGGTACCCTAAAGTTAGTACAATAATGTCCTGTAACCGTTTCGAAGAAATCAAACGTTTTATTCATTTTAACGATAATTTGACACAAATACCAAAAGGACAGCCGGGATATAACCCTCTTCACAAAATCCAACCATTATTGGAGCTTTTAAGGCAAAGAATTTTGACAGTTCCTAAAGAACAGTATATGGCTGTTGATGAGCAGATTATACCTACTAAGAGCAGATCATCTATGCGGCAATACAACCCTAAGAAACCCCACAAATGGGGCTACAAAACTTTGTCCTTAGCGGCAGTTCAGGATTTAGTTTTGATTTTGAAATATATACTGGAGCTCAGGGACCTGTACAGTCTGACACTAATTTGCCTAAAATAAGTACTAGCAGTGACGTCGTAGTTCGCCTTTCTAGGACAATACCAGAAGGACTCAACTACAAACTATTCTTTGATAACTGGTACACGTCACTACCCCTTTGACGTACCTTGACAAAAAGTATTTTACCAATAGGCACAATAAAAGCTAATCGTATCCCAGGCTACAAGGTTCCAGTTGAAAAAGATTTAAAAAAAGGCCGAGGAACTACTGTAGAAAAATTGACCACAATTGACAACACTGATATATCAGTAGTGACCTGGTACGACAACAGAGTTGTGAACTTAGCTTCAACTTACGTTGGCAGCAAACCATCATCTGAAGTTCGACGTTTCAATAAAAAAGAAAAAGCATATCAAAATGTATCATGTCCAAAGGCAGTCACGGTTTATAATAGACATATGGGTGGCGTGGACTTATTAGACGCTCTTCTTGGCTATTATAGAATTCAGATTAGATCAAAAAAGTTCTACCACCGCATATTTTTTCACATGATTGATATGATGACAGTTAATGCGTGGTTGTTATACAGGAGAACTTTGCGGTTCAGACCCATATTTACCTTTAGCCGACTTCAAATGCGCAGTAGCTGAAGGGTTAAGCCAAAGCAATAAACCATCAACAAGTGGAAAACGAGGACGGCCTTCTTATGAACTGGAAAATTCTATTGAAGCGAAGAAATTGAGAGGACCCATTGCTATCATGCCGTCTAGAGATGTAAGACTGGATCAAATAGATCATATGCCTCTCTGGACCACTAGACAGCGGTGCAAAGTGCCAGAATGTAATGGCAGGTCACATGTTGAGTGCCAAAAATGTAAAGTGAGCTTATGTCTTAATGACAAAAGAAATTGTTTTAAGTTATTTCATACAACATAAGATGGCAGGAATATTTTTATTTTTTTTCAAATTATAACATTTATTTTTAGTTAACCCAAAAATTGTTTTAAAGTGATTGACGGAACTGACTGCAATTACCGAAAAATATTTTGTATTTTTTGTTTACTGGACCAAATATGTACCAAAGTGGAAAAACGGTATATTTTCTTTATTTTTCAATAAATAAAAAAATGCTAAAACACGTGTCCTTTTATTTCTTATTTACTATCACATATATTTTTATCATCAACAAAAAAAAAATCATGCGGTAAAGGGTTAAATTAGAGCTAGACCTGACTGAACCTTCTATGACCCCTCCTTGACTTGAAGGCTGGATCCGCCCTTGAACACAAAGAAGGTAAACCATTCACAAATGGTTATTTAACACGAATAAATAGCTCTTAAAAGTATAAGCAAAAACACACTTGAGACTGTTAAATATCATTTTAAATTTCTTTAGATGCGTTTGAGGATGTACTTTAACATGCGACGGTAGTCGATAGTATAAAGCTGACAGAAAAGAGACTTTTGATTGTTGGCCAATACTATATTGAATATTGAGGTAACAAATAGAAGAAGGAACATTTTAGTAGTGCTTTTTATAATCACTCTCGAGTAGTTTTTAACTCTGTTTGACCTTTGTCGTGCATTTTAACTCTTAGGTTTTTAAGCACGCTAAAGTAATATAACTTCTAATAACCACACTGAGCTCTAATATATAATTAACTATCATAAAATGTATTAATTGGCAACTCGCATCACTGCCGATGCCACACTATTTGTCTGGCTTTTACCAATTTCAGAAGTAATAACTCTATAAATTTTAACTAAGCAACAAATAACAGTACATTAAAATTTAAGTAATGTCTATTAGTACGGCATTAAGTTATCTTTAAGTTATAAGTATAATGTCTAACTACTTTCTGCAAACATATTAATTAAATTTTTGTCCTCCGTGAATTCTTTAATTTCAATTGCAAATATGTAGAATTTATATTTCAATGGATTATGACAGCCTTATGCTTTAATATTTTATTCCTACTAATAAAAATAAAACAGTATGAAGTCCTTCCGAGATGGTTATACAAATGTTGGGTCGTAACATTTATATAATTGATCAAGCAAGGAAGTATGCATACCTTCTATCATTTATAAGTTCAGCGCCATGGACACGATTAAATTCATATTATTGACACACGCTCATTCAATTGTCTCCTTTGCGAAAGAAAAGTTCCTTGTATACTTCGTTTGTTTCATGCTATTACGAAAAAAATAAACAAACTGAGAAAAAAACGAAAAGATTCAATTCAATTTTTTATGTATAATCATATACGTTTCATGTCAAGCACAAAACAAAAATCATAAAAGTGCCATAGATTATCTATGAATTTTATGAAGGCGGTGCCACTGCATAGTTATATATATAAAAACTGTTTTTAAGTACAGACTGTAACCTTTTAAATGCATAGAAATATAAGTTTATCAACTTCTTATTGAAACAAATTGATACTTGACAATATTTAGGCTTCCATAGATATATAATTTGCTACATAAAACTTACAGTCAAGCATTAGTTGAAAATCCATTCATGATTTCTGATATTGCAACAAGCTGACTAATACGACATTTTTCTATATTACATAATACATATAAAATCTGCATAATGCAATTACATCACAACTGCAAAAAATCACAAAATATTCATAGAAAATTCATTAGGATGTAGTAACTATTTTTCGTATATTCGTAATATCCATAAAAGTATGCACTACCATTAGATCAGCATTGGAACAGAGAATCAGCACAGTGTTACTACATATATGTTCGGGAGAATACAGCGACACAGTGCAAGAAATCTTGCCGCTCTGGATCGCCTGCGAATGAATTGCGCACGGCTTGACGTGCCCATTTTACGCTATTACGACGTTTTCGTGTTAAACTTTACAGAAGCAGAATTTCGTGCGTTATACTGTACATATCTTTGATATTTTGCAATTTCGTGAGCAATAATGAAATAAAATAACAGACTTGTACATTTCACGTATACTTACTATTCAAATGTTATTCTGTGTACTGAAACAGTACAGTACAACGCACGAAATTCTGCCGCTCCAAATTGACTGCGAATGAGGCAATTCAGAGGTTTAACGTTCCCCGACTCTCCCTTCTACCCCGTCGCGTTCTTATTTTACGCGATGCGACGCTTTAGTGACTAACTTCACAGCGGCAGAGTTTCGATCGTTGTAGTGTACTGTTTCAGAACTGCGACAAGTTTTGTATGTTAATGGACTGAGGAAAGTGATAATATTTAATGACATTGATACTCTGAATACATGTGTTCCATTTTAAATTACAGCAAAATGTAAATTTCTGAAATAATCTTTTAAGCACAGATTAACACTACACTATTTATGCTGAAGACATGCAACAAACACTGGTGTATTTCATTTTTGGTTTCGACTTAATTATGTGTAGGATATCTATTCTAATAGTAATATTTATTAAATTCATGGAAATAGCATCAATGATCAATTTAGTGATTTAAAAACATTTTAGTTAATTTAACTGTAAGAACAATTAGAATGTAAAAATTTTTAAAAACGTTTTTACAATTCATGCTTTCCTTTAAAATCTTAATAAACAATGTTAATTTTATTTAAACATTATCAAATTCCATATAAATAATGCCTTTGGAAAAAATACTTTATGTATTCTTAATGACTATTTTAAAATGTGCAAAAAAAAAATAAATAAATATAGAAAAACCTAATTAGGAACAATTGAAAGTGAACAGCCATACACTGAGAACCTATACAAGTTGTATAGTCACCATGGTACTACTAATTCAACAAAAAATTAATTTAAACATATTTGATAGAAATATGTTCACATATTTGATAGAAAAATTACACATACTTGAAATATATATATATATATATATATATATATATATGAAACTGTAATATCTTAGAAAGCTAGTTTAGTTAACTATTCAATTCAATAAAAATTTAAACTGCTGCCATTCAAGTGTTCTATCAAATACAATAAAATACAATTATTTTATGGAAACTGCTGAGACTTCTTTCACAAGTATTATACTGAATTGTCTATAATATATGTTACGATTTTATTTTAATGCTACATTAGATTTTAATTTTCTTTAGCAAAAACCTACTTAGAAATCAATAACAGCGAATTTAATTTCTGAATAGTTTACCTTAACTAGAATTACGATAGAATTAAATTAATCAAAAATCAATTTACAAGTAATCTCTTTAATGATGATAAAAATTTCATTTAATGAAATATATGCAAATCAAATAATAGATTTGGTGATGTAGTAGCAAGTTTCACAATATATAATAATAAATATTGTTTCATTTTTACAAAAAATTGATATAATAAAAACACTATTACCAAAGTTGTCGAATGGTAACAATTCATTTCAAAGCGACTTTCTTATAGTTAAGTTTGTCAGAAAGATTATATTAAATTACATCCAGGTTAAGATTTTCATAGCCAACTTACAACCCAAAAAAAAGTAGGCATGTATGAATGTAAACAAGTGTGTCCTGAACATTGTTCACAATACATATATCACAGTATCCGACAGCGCCAGAGTTTTATGTAGGCGACTCGTCTATTTGAGCCTATAGTAGAAATAAATAAACTATAAAAGTACCTTCAGGCGTTTTGCAAACGCGGTGAATTTCTTCTTTGATATATTATTCTAGATGTTTCGTAATGATCCTGAATGGCTATTAATGTAAACGGTGATGTGCTAGAGGCCACACAGTTTCATAAAAATATTCGAATCCGGCTGATCTTTTTGTTTGATTGCCAATTGAAAATATGTCAGCAAGGATGTGCTGGCGTACGTAGTGTGTGCATCCATAGAGAGTGCGTCGGCGTCGCGGGCGGGGGCTCCTCCATGGGTTTTGTCGCGCAGCCGTGACGCGCGAGCCTTATGATAGCCGAGAACTTGTCGTTGTCGGACAACAAGGCCTGATAACATTAAGAAAAAATAATGTCAGTTTTTTTTCTATATACTAATTACATAACATGTCACAGTTTAGTGATGCAAAAAAGTTTAGACAAAGAAATATTGCTGTCTTCCACAACCACAAAAGCTGCACTATTATAAAATATATGTGGTATGATTTTTTTTAAATAACGCTATCCTGTAGCCCAACAACCAAATCATTGACCATTTATTGAAAAAAATGATACATTGAGAAATAATGTAAAATAGCTACCAATGAAATCATCTTAGCCCCGCCAGAGTTAACATGGTAGACACGCGCACACCACAGACAAATATTTTAAAGCAAACTATAAAACACACAAACATACATTAAACCGAACCATGTTACCTCTTTTTCATTTGTGGTCGAAGGTAACTCTATGCCCTGAAAATACATTGCAGTTGTATAATTCTAAACTACTTACATGGCAATGAATTAATGGTACAATTCCAAACTGTTGAAAATTTATTTTCCTTGTAGAATACAATAGAATTATATACAAAGCTTACATGTGTTTGTCTTTGCCTTCAATATTGTAGGTAACTAAGGAAATACTTTTCAATGGATACAATATGTTTTATTTTGGTCAGACAAATTACATATAGTAATATATAAAATACAGTGCTTTTTAATATTCTATCTGATTGTCTGCATAACCTTTTTGAGGACTTAAATTTGAAGAATTTAGATATTAGATAATTGAATAAACTTTTTTATCTCAAAATAATTGTTATAAAATGACATGCTAAACAATGTCTCTAATGTAGCCCATGATACCTAAAAAATTGTGTATGTAAGAGATGATTTAAAGTTAATAAGCCATACAGGTCATATATTAAAAAAAAAGGTAATTTTTTTTCAACAAATACATGTTTGAGTGACTTCTAAAACAGTTAATCAAACATTACTGTATATTACTCAAGCCTTTGTACAGCAAAGAATTAAAAGCTTCATTGGATTTATTTGTCAATACAAGTCTAAGACAATATGATCAAAAAAACTTTGAGGTGACAAATAGTGGTATTTATTCTCAGATTGTTTTTCAAACTATTGTGATGAATTACATAAGTTATACTTGCCTCTATTGCGATGGCTAGTATCAAATGTAAAGCTGGAATCAGTAGTAGGTACACTCTGAACAGATTTTGTGATGGATTATCATGCTTCAAAGACTCCAGTTCCATGAAATCACCAAAAGCCTTCCATGGACACATTAGGCAAATGATAACAAATACACATTGAATGATTAGAGTTGCCACCATCGAATCTAAAACGTGAATATACAGATTTCAAATCAATCTAAATTTGAAAGTCAAGTTATTTATCTAATTCATGATAAAAGCCATATAAAATTAATAGTAAAATAAAATAACATGCTTTGTTGCACATTTTCTATTTCTCCAGACAAGAGAAGAATATGCTCAACATTTGGTAAGCTATTTTGAACATGTTCATTGTAAAAATTAAAATTATGTAAGAACAAATGATTATTCTGTATTGATACCTCACGCAATAACATATTTAAAAAACAATAAACATGTGGTCCATTATTTTTGAAAATTGCGGATGAAATGAGGGATGAAAGTTATGTATGGGATTTAAGTTAAAAACATGAAACATATGAAGAAAAATTCATGTTTATGCTTTTGGTAAGAATGTATAAATATTATAGAACTTGAAATGAAAAAGAACCACTTATTCGATTTATATATATATATATATATATATATATATATATATATATATATATAATCCAATTCATATATAACTATGTTATATGACCAGGTTATAGGATATTGTTTGTTATATAAAATAACATATGAAATAAGTAGTAGAGATAATAGTGAATCGAGTGAAAAAAGATTTTGGGGCGGCGCTTAAGCAGTTCATCTGGAGTAAACAGTAAGAGATGTTTGAAATGAATGTACAATACAATTGAATTTTAATGAGACCTATAAAAATAAGCGCTAACATATAAAAAGCATTCTTGTCTTTAATTTGACACTCAGCAGTCGATGGCGGGCGGGTGAGGCGGGTGCGAGCGGGCGTTGCACGATTCACGCGCTACTTTATTATAAAATTAACATTTATAAAAACCCTAAAATATAATACTGTAGTCAACGCGAGCGGAGCCGCGGGCATGACTAGTAATCTGTAAAGGAAACTAAAGAGCGGACACGCGAAAATATATGATAAACCGAAATGTTCATGGTAAAAAAGCAGTTGTTCTTTATGATATGATAATTTTACTATACTTACAATTAGAACAAAATGGTTGCCGAAAAGGCAATCCCTTTGAATATACACAAGCTAATATAAGATACTGGAATGAACTGATGATGAATATGACAGTATTTTCCCAGCACAGCACTTGTTCTACATCTGGCCCACCCTCGACTGGTGTGAACCTGAAAATTGTTTTGTATTTCGGTTTACAGAACTTCTCTATATAAAAATGTATGTTCGTTTTGAACTTAATATTAGGAACTTACCAGGCCTGAGCGTAAAGCAGGTACACTCCAGCCAACTGTAGAAGTAACACCAGAACGACTTGTAAAGTTAGAGGCACGGTGCTGGAGAGCGCCACAAGGGACACCGGCGGACAGTGAGCAGTCAGAGTTGGACCCGGACCAGCTCTCCCAAGAGATAGAGCCAACATGGTTGTCAGTACTAGATCGATGTACAGGAACTGATTGTTGCCAAGGATCGAGTAAAACTACAAAAATTGTACAAAATTGTGAAATTGTAAAAATCTAATTATAATTTGTTAATATTAATATAAAAAGGAGCAATAATTAACATGTATACTTGACTTCTTTGAAGTAATAGATTTGGTATTATTTAGTAATTTTGATGAGGGCTGTTCATAAAATGTAACTTTGAAACGGCATGTAATTTGAAAAGCTTATAGTAGTGCTCGTGGAATTGGTAGCCACCTGAATTGGCAAGTGGCAATTACATTTGACTATGTTCTATGGTAAAGGAGAATGCGTTACTCTAAATGTTTCATTATGTTTCCGTTATTCCAAATGCTTCTTTGTTATTCCAAGTTTCCTAAAATTGTCAAAACATTGTTTCATAGTCTAGTATATTAATACAAATTTGACAATATAAAGCTCATAAACAGTAAGACTTCAGTGTAATCTTCCTTTTTACAGTTCCTTTTGCATTTATATTTTAAAGCACATTTTTACCTCCTTTATAGTCTAATTACCCTACCATTTACATTTTTTTAGTGTTGCAAAATATACAAGGATATATATGATATTATATATCCTTGTATATTTGTGTATATACAATATATACAAATATTATTGTATGTATACAAAAATTACATTCGTAACATATGTGAGATATGACATAACCACCTTCTGAACAATAAACCATTCAAAATTATGGAGCATGTGACTGTTATCATACATTTCTTGAGTAATATGTAAAATTAATATGAACCACTATATTTGTTGTCATTTTAGTATGGTTTGGCTATAGTTATTATCCTGAGTGAGCACCAAACACGATAGTGTCGCCACATGGAATAAATGGCATATTACTTGCTAATTTGAGACAATTTTGAAATTTCATTATACATTATACCTTTTAAAAATATGACAACAAATGAAATTACATATTAAAACTACATAAAACTATGTCACAATGAATGCTAGGAAACAATGACTAACACTTATGATTTACTACAAGTTAACAATAATAATTCTATTATTATTTGATATTAGAATGAAATAATGCAAATGTAAAAATACCGAAAAAAATGTGTGTCAGCTCCGACGCACGACTGGAGTTTACTCCTTAAGTACGATTGTTTAAACATACGCAAAAAGAGTTTAACTGAAAAATTTCGTTTTGACCCAAAATTTAAGAAAACCACGTGTTCATTTGATATTCCAGTATTATTATCTACACCACTTTCTTCCATAGTTTATATCAATTGCACTTCACCAAATATAATAATGATGCATATAAAAATTCACGATAATAATAGTAATTATTAATAATAATAGTAATAAATCAAATGTTAATAATAAATATTTACATTTGTAAAAGAACACTTTAAAACACAAACAAAACAGTGGTGACGATCCGTATTAGAATTGTATAACTGATACATTATATATATATATATATATATCGTTTGTAAACGTTGAACAGTATACTTTTATAATATATATAGGTATACACACAATATATGCGTCCGCTGCCTCGCTGCGTTGGCTACACACAAGTATACAAGTACACACATACACGCGATTGAAAAGTGAAAGGTGCGCCAATAAGTTGCGCACCAAAAACGTAGCGCGGATTTATCAGTAGATTTTACTCCTCAAATTTTTCTCATACTGGGCGCCTTATATGAAAATCGATTCTTAAGGAGTAAACTCCAAAAACTTTATTTAAAACTTCTAAGTCATCGAAAAATACTTACATTATACAGTATAAGAATGGAGAAGAACTGTATGAGAGAATACAACGCCATGTACTTGAATATCGCGAAAGATGTGCTGAGCGCGCAGCGGCCCTCCAGCGCGAGCTGCTTCACGCAACGGATGTTTTGCTCGTGAGACGTGAACGGCGCCGCGACTGCAACGATAGACTCAAAATGAGAAAGGTTTGCTGTTCAAGACGAACTCCTAAAAGTGAACTGATTATAATAACCATAGATACAGACAATATGTTAGATACTTATTTGATTTATAATGAAATAATGGTCGTACAAAACAGTGTTCCTATTACCTGAAGCATCAGCTTCTGATAACGAGATGCCTATGTGTGCAGCTTTGAGAGCGCCGCAGTCGTTGGCACCGTCGCCACACATACCCACCACCCAGTTTTCGTCTTGCAGTGACGTCACTAGTTGGGTTTTCTGATCGGGACCGAAGCGGCCAAATACTGTACCTACCACCAACAAACAATATTCAAGGATTATAGATGAAGGACGAGCTTTAAAAACAATTAGTTCTGTGATATGTACAGGCGTGATGTGTAATTACATCAACTGGCATACCAAGGGAGATGCTTAGAACACTTTATTAGAGTTTGTTACACCATTCTCAACAATGGACTGTTATAAGCCGATAATAGTAATTCTAGTAAATCATAACTACTTTAACATCACTATTTGTTCATATACTATCCTGTAGTCATTTATATTATAGATTACTTTACACCTATAACACTTCTTATACACTCCCATGTTTAGCATGGGAATGAAGAGTTGTTCAAGGAATGTGAATGATATAATTGGAAACCACTTAAGATCTAAGGCTTTCAAAGTTTAATCACCCTTATGCAGCACATGAGGCAACAGGTCAGGGTAGTGGTGTTTTAATATGTTCCAAGTGCGCCCCTCCACAGCCAGTGCATATGCCTCCCCAGGAAACTTCGGAGTACCACCTTCTCCTACCACCTTTAAATAAAATATATTATATTACCAAGTTTAAAAAGTTAAAACAGAATTCCATATTTTCAGGATAACAAAATGAGCACCTAATATTAGTTTCATATTTCTACATGCCAAATATTTATATTCACAAACCCCATATTTCTATACACAAACCCAATTTTGTTAATAATTTTATTATTATTACATATAAAATACTATAACATATATTATTATTATATATATATATATATATATTATAGTATGCTATATATATATTAGTATATAATATTATAATGCGATTTCAAATAGACTGACTTGGTACTTATTAGTTTACCTCAAAACACAGCGGTGGACGACCCTCTGCATGTGTGTGCTGGGCTAGGGAGACAAGTACTAGTTTTTGATGCGGCGGGACCATGCCGCAGACTCGCGCCACCGACATCGCCGTCATTATGTTGTCACCTGAAGAAATGTCACTTTGATGATGTCCTTCATGTCAATCTTAAAATTATGAGTAATAATGATATAATATAAAATCACGCCTATTTCCCAGAAGGGTAGCCAGAGACTATAGATTTTTACATATTACGAGTTTTACATATCTTTCTTGCTTCACTAACATCCATTAATCTTTTTATGTAAACTCGTCGGTTTTGGGTGCTTCAAATTTGGCCCTTTTTTAATATGTCACCAATTTGGACTGCATTGGAATTTCTGGGGTGACTCTTGCTGACCTTTTGACTGATCAAACACATTTGCTCGAAAGAATTGTTTTGTCAGTCTACTTTCATTTATTTTATTCCAGATGGCCAAACCAACAAACTTACATTTTTCTACTATAGTCACTGCATATTTTTAACCTCACTGCTCTCTAACATCACTGTTTCTACGTCTATCTTTCAAAGATACTCTACACATATTATGCAGAGATCGCATTTCCACTGCATCGATTCTACTTTCATTTTTCTTCTGCCATACCCAATTTTCACTACCATACATAAGCTTAGAGATCAGGACCCCATTACGGATAGCCAAACGAGTTTGTCATGACATACTTTTGCTATTGACAATAGCAAGCAGTGACACAATCACTTTATTTCCTGAATTCACTCTTCTTTCAATGTATCTATCCGTTTACCGTCTTTACTAAACTAACTACCCAAGTATACAAACTCTAACTTTTTTCACTGTTTCGTCTTCTATACATATTTATGTATTGCAATTAGTCGTGTTTTTGCTTCTTACAAACATCATGACCTTAGTCTTCTAACCAAATTTTTCTATTAAGACGATCACATGTACACATGCACCCATACTGGCATACTCGCCTGCACGCACGCACATACATATATGTATTTGTATAAAATAGAGTAAAAGGGCATATGAGAAAGCTAATAGTAAGCAACTACCTCTGCCCATAGTCACAAAAAAAATGCCATGACTATCCACATTTTACCCTTTCCACTCCCAAAATAACTTCCATAAAGCTCCGAGCATATCATAAGTTTCACTCGGTACGGTGTAAATTTATAGATAATTTTATAGCAATGTAAAATAATCATATATGAAAATAATTTTGTTCAAATTACTAGTAGCAATATTGTCACACTATTTATTTTTAATGTCACCTTATGTGAGATGATTCATCTACCAAACGCTACATCATGAACTTCTTCACTTTTTACATTTATGTTAGGAATTCAAAAAAAATGGGTTTGCAAAAAAAAGTTAGCAATTTTTATTCTAATTTCTGAGTGATTTCACATAAAATAGCAGGAATGCCAGAAACTCTGGCAATTAATGAGATCTCATACAGAAAAAGGTCTAATTGAAAACTCTACAGTCATGTCTGTAAATCATCCACATCAATAATACACTGACCTGTGACCATGATTTGTCTCATGTTAGCTTTATGCAAATCCTTTATCACCTCCGCAGTTTCTGGCTTCAGGCTGTTCTGCATTACAAGTAGACCTAGGAAGACCATGTCACTTTCTAACTGTTCCCTCTTTATCCTCTGTGCATCCACCCATTTCATCTTACGATCCAGCTTCTTATAGGCCAGTCCAATAACTCTAAAGCCGTTCGAAGCATACTCATTCAACACAGAGCTAAAGTTTGTCGGTAGCGACTCCGGCTTGCACATACCTGCAACCTAAAAGGTATTACTGGGTTTTTCTTAGATATAATTAAATCATATCTACTAGTGGTAAATTTTTAATGATTATTCATGGCATCACAATAGCTCCACCTTAAACTTTATGTGTAAGTAATTGATCATTGAGGTAGGATTAAATATATCTCTAATTTAAACTTAATAAAGTGTGTATATATGTATATATATATATATATATATATATATATATATATATATATATATATGTTTTCTACATATGTTGTATGTTGCTTGAATTTATTATAAAATTATAGTATAAAGTGAAGCATATGCATGTAATAACAATAACATATTTCAACTCAAAATCCCTAAATTACAATTAAGCTGATTGCATGTAATCCTAATTGATATGCATTATTCATCTGTATTTGGTATTTTAGGAACTTTTAGTTTTAAGTTACCTGTGCAAAATCAGATTAATAGGTGAAAACCTAGATTTTTATAATAAACATCAACAACATGGAAATTAATATACCACAGTAAGAATACATAACAAATTTTACAATTACCTATTAATAATTAGAAGCTGATAATTATTAACCAATGAAATATTACATTCATACAAATGGAATGGAATATTTTTTTTCACATATTGGGTTATACTAAACAATTAATGTAAATATTCCAAATATTTATTAGAAATGATGTCATCCATTAGCTCAGTGTCTTTACTAATAAGGTACAAAAAAAAGTAAAAAAAATATATTTTTGACATTTTGTATTTCAGATTTGAATCTGATATTGATATGTAGGCATAAATAATTAAATAAAATTTTATGTCATATTCAATATCAACACAACTTTATATTTTTTGACCATTAAAAGGCACAAAATATATAAACAACTTTGCTTAAAATATGACTGTTTGTAATAAAGATCAAATTAAATAATAGTCATAATAATATTTACATTGTCAATAACACAATTTGGAATCATACAATTTATAGTTGTAAGTGTGAGACTGAAATCTACGCTAGGATGAGCCTGTATAACAGATCCCCAGGACCCATTCCACTGACTTGACACAACTTTAACTGTAAGTCACACACAATAGTTAAATGAAAATAGAAGGAAAAATGTAACCTACTATGCAATTTTTTTTTGTGCTGTATGTCTGTATGCTGCATTTTCATGTTGAAATAAATGTAAACAAATGAATGAAATCAAATAAAAACAACATACTTTGTTAACATAAAGTCCAACTTATAGTTTCGAAAGATAGAAATAAAAATATTGCGTAAACAAATCCCAAATTTCGAAATGTTTTACTTTATTTATCCAAAAAGGACATTTTTTAAAATTACATTTTGCCAAAATGATTGAAAACAATACAACTAACATGACGATCATAAATTGAGTATTACGAAATTACCTTCTCCGGAGCCCCTTTGACAAAGTAAACCATCTGCGGCTGGCCCAACACTCGCGCGATAACACCCATCGACTGTTGAGTTGATGAGAAGTGGAATCGCCGTAGAAGACCAATCTAGAAACCCAAAATATAAGTTTGTCAATATATATATTAGGATGTTTCAAAAAAAAAGGAAAAAGAGAGAATAATAATTTTTTTATGGATTTAAAATATTAGGTGGAAAATTAGAAGTTTTACAAAATGTTCATTTTCCACAGAAAGAATGATAACAATTTAATCTATTTATGGCAAAAAAAAAAATATTATTGAAGCACAAAATATGCTGATGAAGTAAAGCAAAATAACTAGTAAACTTAATGATATGTTAAATAGATTGGTTTCATTATTCATTAGGACTCCTTAAATTGCTTTTTTTAAATTAAACTTATATTCAATACTTGTTTTTGCTATGGAGGGTTTAAATGTTTTTTCTTAATATGTGTACTCATTAATGAAATTCGATTTGGTAGGTGTTATTTTATTTAACACCCATAGTGTTTGATAGACTATTCAAAAAACTATGTTGTAAAATAGACATAGAACCCTTTGCAATGAGTATTTGTAGTCACTTGGATATACAATATTTATAAGTAAATGCTTAAATAGCACATTTACCTCATATGGAATTTCCATGGCAAGTTGATCAAGGTCATCCAGATTCTGCAATGCGGATTCGTTGGTCGTCGCCGGTTTGACGACAGCGGGCGCCAAGTTGTCGTAACGAGTATTCTCTGGACCGGGCTCCTCCAATATCTGTAGTGCAATAGAATATGTTGCCATTACACTAATTAAATTTGGCTTAATTTTGCATGAAGTATTTAAGTACATTTCAACTAAGATATCTTTAGTTTATTTTCAGTGATGGTTTTGAACATGATTAAATTAAAAGTTAATGTAGTCCTGTATATTTTCTGTAATGTTGCATTAATTTTTTATCTTTCAAATTTATGACTCTTATTTCAAAATTGTACCAGTAATAAAATCTAAGAAAATTAAACTCGAATCCTGACTATATGCGAATTGATGAATGAGAGTTTAATTAAGAGCCTCTTCCACCATCTCTTTTTATACCGTCATTTAACAAAAAGTTACATTTGTCAGGGCTATCAACTGTTTAAAGGAGAACATGGAACACAAATTTTATTTTAAAAGTGATTATTTGTTTAAAGTAAGTTTAAAAGGAGATAGCCAAAGAGGCTTCAAGTCAAATTAAAACATTTAATAATAATTTGGAGATGCTAAGCTATCAGTTCTGAATATTGTAACTGTATTGGTGACAATAGTCCTTAACAGCTGTCAACCCACACTGAGCCAGTGAGAAAATATTAAGTGCCTCAATTCTAAACGAAAAGTTTATGGGAATGTACTTCTCCATAGCGAAGCAATAAATCTGACTCAACAACACCGTTTAAAGAATAAATGAAGCAGTGTAATTCAGATTTATGTGTAGAGAGTCATGTATCTGACATATATCTTGTATGCCTTTTATTATGTGACCTAGAATTATATAAAATAAATGTATTCTTAAGAATTTGCCTTCTCATTTGCTATTCCATTTGACTTGAGAAACTGATAATTTCGTGCTAACATTTACACTTTCACTTCAAATTACAATTTGCTGATTTAGAGACTTTTAGTTGCACTATGAACTATTGGTTATCCGGCTTTCATCACCCACTGCAGTTTTATTTCAGATTGAGCAACTTGTATCTTAAATCCTCTATGTTAGTCTATTGTCAGTTGGAGTATGTTAACAACTGTTGGCATTGATGAGGTGACATCTGCAAGTTTCAATGTTCTCCGAGGCCGAGAATAAATGCTTTATTTTGATAATAAAAATTTAAAAGTCAATCATCTGAAATATGGCATCAAATCCTGTTAACTACCTGTGGGTTTGCAAGTGATGCTTTGATCACTCAGTTACTCAGGGTTTTATATGAGTCATTTCTCTTACTGAAATTCTAGATCAACAGTAAGTACTGGTCCTATTGACCATGTTAATCATTTTTATTGAGTTGAGTTAGGAACTTAATATTTACAGAAACTCTCTTTGATATTAATTTCAACAAGATACTGGTAGTCATTCATAAGAAAAGTCTTGATAGACAAACAGATAGAACATAAGTCTTATAAGTGTCCTATTTGTTTCCATTAAGGTAAAACACCCATTTTGTATGTTCGTTACTCCACCTGAATTCTAAAATAAACCACTGATAACATTATCAATGACTCAGTATTTGATTACTGATACTAGATGATTACATCTACTATATTCACACTTTGGTAATGGTACTATACTGACTTTTCATTTATATTGATGTGTTATTAATAACTCTATTTATTTGGATATGTTAGACATGTATCAAATTAAATTGATATGCTTATTTTGTTTGTGATTTATATTTAAAATGTATTTGAAATCAAATAAGATACATTATTAAATATATCAATTCAGAAAAACTAAAAAAACCGGCTAAGAGAATGTCGGACAGTACTCAATGTAGGGTTCTGAAGCTGTTTCTACAATGAAATGCACTACAGATGAAAAAACTCTGTTATTACACTTTTTTTCCGTTTCCTGCATGTGATGGGTATTAGGACTTTAGTGGTTTATAACTAGAAAAACAAGTTGGTATGTCAACTATTACTCTTAAACTAGTGTAAATTAAGATGCACCAGCATAGGAATGTATGTTCATAGCACTTAGTCCTTTTGTTGAGAAGTGTAGTTTTTCAGCAATAACTCAAAAATTGTACATTCGACCATGTTCAAAATAATTTTCATTGACAGTATTTTTTAAGCATTACTTAAAATGCTTATTTATATTTTTCATATTTTTAAATATATAATTTAGAAAATAAAAGAGGGGGTTCATATTTTGTGCTACTTTCGGAACGAGTATTTTCAAAATTATTTATATAATCAGAAAAATTGCTTAGAAACCTTTGTGTTTTTAAAAGAACTGTCAAAATATGTGCCACGCGTTGATATGTGCTGAAAAAAAAATTTCAGCTTACATGTATGGAGTGCCCCCCTCCCGCCATAGAAATATTTATTTTTGTTATTTAACTACGAAACTAAGTAGTGACTGGCACAAGACAATCATACCCCGAATTTCATCAATATACATATTGTAGTTTGTGACTAAAATACCAGTGACATACGGTCAGACTTATGGAAGGACATGACGAAACTATAAGGCATTTTGGCTCAAAACCCTAATAAAAATTACTAAATACATATTTGGCCCTAACACTAATAATTATGATTCATCAAATAATGACAAATTAGGAATAGTAGCAGAGACAATATTTTCCTTTACGTCTCGCGTGCGGTTCTTACATGTAAATAAAGCATACCCTGTCGTAACATACATACATGATCCTAAACGATAAATAACTACAAGTCGTATTAGTTATTACTCATATTAAATGAATCTAACAGCATTTTGGTTTCATTTGCTCCATCTATTAAATGTTTTATACATCTATTAAATGTCCATCTATAAAATAGAACTGACTTGTTGAAGTGCTTAATAATGCCAATTTACCATAGGCAGCACTATGACTTCAGTTTCAATGACTAAAGTTTATTTGTTCACACGACATATCTCATATGGACACAACAAAAGTATGACTGTGTGCAAGAAAACATAGGCGTGTATGTAAGTTTTGGAAGTAGAGTTTGTATTCTGCCCTTATATTAATTACGAAGTGCTTTTTCGTCATTTTGTTTTGATTGTTTTTCATAGAACAAGTGATTGTCTTAAGTAATTATTTAGTAAATTTACTGTAAAATATGGAAAAATACACCCATGGCGAAGTGTTTAAACAAATTAGTATCTGCCATTTTACAATGTTATCTTTTAAGTGTATTGTATAAGTGTATTGTATGTGTCTGAAAATGAAAGAGTTTGAAACTTTTAAGCAACTTTACAGACCTAAATTAGATAACTATAAGTTTGTTTTGCAATCTCATTGCGACCGACCTAAAAGAAAACGCGGTATTCCTAATATTTAACAGTATTACAGGCTCATGTTTGCGAATTTATTGACAATGTTTTGAAGAAATGTCAGTCAATATAAATATTTAAGAGACTTGCAGTTTTTAAGCAATTTGCTTGTGAAAACCTTTCTTCCTACTGTACGAATTTTCCAGAAGAATCTGTCATATGGTCAGTCAGGTAGAGTAAGTAGGTACGCCAGTGGGCTATGGATCGAAACAATGCTAAAACTGGTAAGTTTTTTAACCCTGCATAACCCATCTGAAATCTCTGTGCACGTCACTATTATCTTGTACAAATCTTAATTTTTCCATTACACTTATAAATGAAATACAATAGGTTAAAAAAAATATTATTAAAAAATACATATTTTTCAGAAATCATTTTAGAGGTACTTTTACTTTTATTGCCTTATTGAAAAAATATTATAAGTATTATCCTTAAAAGTTAAGAGAGCAGGTACAATTTTTACTAGTAATTTTCATGTTCACTGCTTATATACTAAAAATAATACAATAATATTTTTGAATGTTAAAAACTAATATTTCATATCATAACCAAATTATTATACATTCTAAAATTATTATACAGTCTCTATCTATAATCATAATTCCTGAAAATAGAATAGACATGTATTATGTTATTATCTTTTCTATTAAAATCAGCTAAATAATACTTGTATCTATAATATTCACATTAAGTTTTAATAGATGATGAGAAAATTTGGAGTGAAAATAAACAGAAAACAAACTGTTAGCAGTAACAATCATTAAATGGACATACCCATCTGGTGAACTCGAACATTTTCAAATCTAATGGATCTCCAGTGAGTTCTCCGTCTATACTGGTTAATGAGTGGCAGGAAGCTAATGCTTGCAATAGAGGGCTAGTAACTGGCAATGAAGTTACGTCCACCACGCATTCTCCAAATGTTTGACCTGTCTCCCAACACGGTATCACTGCATATAGATCTAACCCATCCTCTGTCAGAGTTCCTGTCTGAAATAAACAAAAATAGAAATGAACAATTGAAACTAAAGAGCAATATATTAATATCTCCTTGCAACAATTTTTATAGAAAAGCAGACTATTAATATGACCTATTTTAAATGCATTATTAAAATTATGAGAATTGTTAAAGCAAATAATATCTATGTTACTATGATTTTTTATTTAAAAGCATACAGGGTATGCTTGGTTATATTCTCTCAAAGAAGCAAAGT
This sequence comes from Eumeta japonica, assembly GCA_005406025.1. Classification (NCBI taxonomy): domain Eukaryota; kingdom Metazoa; phylum Arthropoda; class Insecta; order Lepidoptera; family Psychidae; genus Eumeta; species Eumeta japonica. The sequence continues at coordinate 165,083 of BGZK01000452.1, read as the reverse complement.
ATCAAACTGAAAAATTTTCCGAATATAAATATTCAAAATTCTTGATTTTGGGCACTCATTTGTTTGATACATCATCATAAAACCAAGCTACTTTTGATTGGGCTAAATATCTGATCTTCAGAATATCCATAGCATTTAGGATTGTTTCAACTCCATTATTTAGGTATACTCTCACACAATCTTAGTATTTCATATTGAAAGTTTTGAACTTTTACCCGTTATGCTGGTAGTCATAGATGTGGTGACATCTATAATCGCCTGCTTAATCTATCCTCTGAGACATAGAGCATGTAGTTTTAATTAGTTATTATTTGGCTCTCATTCTACAATTTTTTGTGATCGAAATTCTAATCCCGAACCTCCCTCAGTGCAGAATCAATCGCAATGGTTCAAAAAAACCTTTTAACCATTCTTGATTAAAATGCTAATTAAGAAAAAAATAATATATCAGTAACTATTAAAAAAAGTTAGTACCAGAAAATTTACTGTAAACTTATTGTACTTCATCCGATATAATTTGATTTTATAAGTAATGAGATCCACTACACAATCAAAATTTTAAATACATAAAATAGGCAAAAGTTAGGTTGGAAAATTCACCCACACATACAATATTCTTTTATGTTATCCAAATATTACTAATAAAGGGCAGACAAAATTTTGCAGTATTTTTTTAATTTTGGTTGTTTCTTCATATAAGACAACAATCTAGATGAGTAATATGAGACATTCCTGTTTTTGCATATAAGTTTTTGGTGCATTTAATTTATATACTATAATAATTTCCATTGAGAAATGATTTTACCTTATCAAAACAGATGACTTGTAATTTTCCACAAACGTTGATACGAGGTGGACTGAGACAATATATTTTGTTGGCGCGCAATCGCCTTTGACTGTTGACGGTGCCGGCCGTCATGGCGGCAGGTAAAGTCGGAGGTACCACTATCGTTATTATGTCTAATGTTCTGAGTGCTATGGTGCCGAGGGAACTCTGCAAATTTTTAGAAGTTTAGAACGGATTTAAGGAACAATAAAAAATTCATGAGTAAATGTCATTTAAAAAGTGAATAAAACCAACTCTCATTCACGTTTTGCAATTTGGTTTTTACAAAAGCCATTAATTCAAATATATAAATATGTGAGTTGATATTTCAAAACTATTAAACAATTTATTAATATTGTAACAGTTGTATTTGTCTAAATATTGACAATATATGATTAAAAATAATATTTTCCCATAACATGCAGAAGAAATCTTTAAGCAAATTGTTCATAGTATCTAATGATTTCAATTACAATTTTATCCTGTTGTTTATAGCATTTTAATAAATAATGAGATTGTTTATTAATAGTTTTACACAGTCCATGTGAGATCTTTCTTGAAAAGTTTATCTATGCTATAATTTCTACATACCCCCCTTTGTAGATAAAGCCATATACTGTAGGCCATGCCAATGGCTGCTATGCAGAACAAAAATATGACAAATTTCACAGCATCTTTATAAAATTGGAAACCAAAGGGTTTAGGAAATAGGATACTTTTAATAAGTTCTCCTTTTGCTGTATAGAATCCTGTTCGCACAACCTTAGCTAAAACCTGTAACAATTCAATATGGAACTCAATAATATTATAAAAGCATTTTCATACACTTCTATACATATTATAAAAGTAAATGTCTCTGCCTGTAGTCTGTGTCCTCATGTGAAAACCACTTATCTGATTCACATTTTTTTTTTAATTTATAGTTATGTAATCTGGCCAGGTTATAGGTTATATTTTCTAACATAAAGTAACATTAAAATAAGCAGTGATGATAATGGTGACAAGTGATACCATTTGAGAATTTAAACTGCTTACACTGAGTAAATCATAAAAGACAAAAAACTAATGTGCTGCAGAACTGTACATCTTCAAAAGATTGACAAGAAAGTCTGCTGTAGCATATCTCTATATTCTAAAGATGAGCCACAACAACAATGAACCACACACACGCATGCATACATACATACAGATAGACAAATCATTTAAGATCTGATGAAAACCCTATTTTTGAATCAGACTGAAAACAATATATTTCTATTTTATGACAATTTTTCAGTTGTCATTGCAGAGAGTTAAAAAAAACTAAACAATAATTCGTATTTCACACAAGTGGAGTCATGAGTACAGCTAATATAAAATATTTGTAATATTCATATAATTAAAAATATTACACAAATGCAATAATTATTCATACTTCACAATTTAGATTTTTTTCACACTCTCCTAGGTCTTGTATCTAAAGTGGCCATTATAAGTATGCATAATAACTGACCTGATTGTTACCATAGAATCTAGTTTGTATGACATGAGTGCCCGCAAAAAGTGTATGTCTCTTGTGTGTATCTGTTGAATACACTTCTGTTGACATATTCGGTGGACCTTTCATCACAGGTACACTTTCACCTACAAGTCATAAATACATAAATGAAACAATGAGAATAATACGTAACATAAATATGGTTGAATAATGATTTCAGCAGAGAAAACTGAAAAAAAACTCCATGATTCACATAAGTTGGACATGCATATAAAAGTTGATAGCCATTTATACCAACACTCTTTTCCATTTAATTTTTCATAGTTTAATGTTTGTTTAATTTTGAACAAATAGAACAAGTGTCAAAGAACATCTAAATCGGCTTCCGAATTATTAGAAAAAATTGTTTTGGTTTTTCTGTACACCCAAATGAACAAAACGGAACTCTTATAGGATCACTTGTGTGTCTACCTATCCATCTGTCACATTCAATTCACTCTGAATCTATTGGACTGATTGAGTTGAAAGGTTCACAAACAAATTAATTTCTGTGACCTAAATAAAGACATTTAATGTAAATAAATGAATTTTAAATAGCCGGTCACTTTTGGGGGGGGCAAATTAGAAGATAAAATGTTTTGCAAACTGTACCATGTGACATATCAAATAAAAGAAAAACATAGAGAAAATAGTTCTTCACTTATAAATTACAGAGAATGTATATGAAGCATAAGGTTTAAAATAACATGATAAATCTTTCAATATTGTGCATACAAGTTTATATTTGCAGTTGATGTAGTTATCTCTGTAACTACAACAACTGCAAATTAGTGAATTATCAAATATTATTGAACAAATAATTCTAAAAATCAATTAAAAGACAACATTTTTCAATAATGTAAATGTTTATTTAGAAATGCAAATTGTACAATTTTGAATGTTTTCTTTGATATTTAATTATATGATTTGCAATTTCTTTTTATTAATCACCTCTTTGAATCTCTATAACTAAAGAGATGATATGAACCTTTGACTTTCTATTTAAATATTGTTTTGAATGTGAAAAGGCTGAATTTGAAAGATGTGTGAAAGATAAATATTTGAATTTAATCTCATTTTTCTAATTATGATAAGCTACTCAGAAAAAAATGTTATGTTTAAATTAATTCTTAAGTATTTATTCATAATTATAATATTAAATAATAAGACTAGTGAATTTATTAAGTCACATGAAATCTAATTCTCATTTCTTAAAAATCATATTTTGATGTACTAAAACAATTCCAATATCTATTATTATTAGCACAAACATATTAAGTTTGTTTATTAAAATAAACGATGATTGATTGGTTTGACCGTGGGAATTTAAATTATTGTTTGGTATCTCATGATAAGCCAAAACCTTGACAGTTAGTTAAGACTATAAACAGTTAGGTTAAAGCAGAACATGTATTGTAATCTTGTATGACACAATACAGATAAAAAAGTTCAACTGATAAACAGTTAAAATATATGTAGATGATCACTGTAACTCTTACATAAATTGCACAAAAATAACAATTTTTCTTTCACTTCAACGGACTTATCAGAAATTGTACAGGTTTCTTGTTATAAATTAAAACAATATCTATAACAGACACATGTTTTTGTTCGCATGGTTTATATTTATCAGATATTAATATTTTTCCTAATTAGATAGGTGATATTCAAATCTTACTATATATCTGTATTAGTAAATTATGATATTGAAGTTTATTTAATAGGTAGAAATATAGAAGTAAAAACAACACATTATATGTATGTCATTAAAGAGCTTGAGAACATAAAGTGAATGACTCAGGACACAGCACATTACGCATACGAAATAAGAAAATACGATCATCCATTTTGAGAGGAGCGAGGTTAGAGGATGTTTATTACAATGGTCACCCTGATAAACCACAAGTTACCATGCAACGAATTTCAATTGGCAAAAGTTCCCCTATAGTAATTTTGATTTAAGGAAAAATGTTTGTAATATCATTTTAATATGTTTGCAAGTTCTTGTTGACTTTTTCAAATCCAGAATATCAAGTTTGTTATCTATATTTTGTACTATTATTATAAATTATATTGAAAATTTTATAAATAGAGAAAAATATAATAAAATCTAAATAAGGAAAAATATAATAAAACCCCCACCGGTTAGCATACTCTCATTGACAATGCATGTTCCAGTCAAGAGTAAAGCATCACATGGCATTATACAGCCAGCAGGTGGAAGTACTAGCACATCGCCGGGAACAAGTCTGCTTGCGGCTACCACACACTCTTCACGAGCCACTCCGGGTATCCTTCCAGGCCTTACTACAGAAACTGCTATTGAAGATGTGGATCCGGCCATCTTATGAAGCATGATACTCATCTATAAATCAGAAATTGTCATAAGTGTAATATTAAAAATGCTAATTAATGATTATCATATAATAACCATAAATATATAATCCATAATGTAGATATATATTCTCACTCACCTTTCTGGTTTGATACAGGGACATAATGCATGAACCAGCAGAAAGAATAAATACACAAGTTGCATACTGGTAATATTCATCCAAAGACCAAAGAACTATAGAGAAAATTTGGAAAAGATAAAATGGATTGAACACTTCGTTGACAAACAAAGACCAATAACTCTTAACCTCCACTTCAACTGAATTCGGGCCATACAGTTTTATCCTAAAAAAACAGGAAAAATACATTGACATGTGATGAAAGCCTCATGATTTTTTTCCCGCATCTATTAACAACTTACAGTTCATTTTGTTGCCTTTTATTGATTCCAGACATATTTTCCATGAGAAGGTTGATTGTCATTTTTTCATTAAGTGACTGCACATTTACGAATGCCCCCTGATCTTTTAGCCAAATGTAGCGAGTGTGCTGGTATATGAAATAGCGCACTTTGCTATCTATGATTTGAAAGATTTAGTTCGACATCCAGAATCTTTTCCATTTTAAAAGTGCCTTCATTGTCAGTAACTGAAAATCAATAATTTATTTTTGATATTTATAAACTTCCTCCTCACTTATTATTTAAATATATACTAGAAATATTATTAAAACAATTATGGAAAAAAAATAGCTTTTGATATGAACTTAAAATAAATTAACTGTCAATATGAAAATTGTTCAAAATATTAGATAAAAATAAAAGTAAACAAAAAACTTACCACAAATTACATCAGCCATTTTCAAACTGCATTTTATGTATTGCAATGTATTATATGTAGGATAGTAGCTTAACAACAAATATGGCAACCCACAAAAAAGAATGCAGAAGAAGTGAAAAAGGAAACTTCTGATAGTGGATCGTTTAAATCCATAGATATTTATTATCAGCTCATCTGAACCTGGATTATTGTTTTCCAATATCTGCCAATGTGCTTCACCGATAACTTCATATTCATCTGTCACATAGAAAACAAAGTTTGCATTTGAAACCGGTAAGACCATTTAACTCTAAATGATTACAAATTGTATTTCTACTTATTTTCGCTTTAAATAAAAATGCAGTATCAACAATTATTCTTTATATCTGTCAAATTTTTATTCATGAATTTTACAAAAACTTTTTCAAAATATAAAATTTAAGAAGAATTTACTGTATTTTTTTTCAATAAACATAATTTAGTTGCAAATAAAACTAATTTCATATAATCATTAAATGGAATTTATATTTGTGGGAAAGACTCAAATCCTAGTTATAATAGTTTCTATACTGGATTAACAAATACTAAATATTAAATTAAATAATAAAATCCTAAATCAACACTTAATTAAACTTTAAAAGCCCAATTAAATAAATAACAAAAGCAAATCATAATAAATTAACATTTTGGATCAAGGGTTGTAAAATGATGATATTGTTAAGAATAATACTTCTAATGCAATTAATTGGTCAAAGCTGATTCAATCCTCTAACATTGTCAATATAAATAGAAATAAACAGAAAAAATATAGTTACTTAACTAGTGATGTATAATTCAAAATCAACATAATAAAAAAATCAAATTGAAAAAAAATGTCAAAAATTGTAACAAGATGATAAATTTTATAAACATAAATTTTCACATAGTACTTTCTGGTATTTTAATTAATTCACTTACATTATGTCATTTATGTTTTTTTCTGTATTTGATGGTCTTATGACCAATTCATATTGATGAATGCATACCACTTCTAATGTATGAATCATTATTTAACAAAAAATGAGGCATCATAATGATGAGCTTCATTCTCATCTAATTTACAGTTTTGCAACAAAATCTGAATTGCTATCAATTAAGGCAACAAAAAAAAAAAAAGCCAAAAGCAAGTCACACTCGCTTACAATTAGGATACTGTACCAATATTCAATTATAAATCATAAAATGGCATGTATAGACCAAAGACCTTGAGAAGAAAGCAACTATTTTTAATTAAATTTCTTTTAAGAACTATTGCACCATTAAAAAAATATTAATAATCTATGACTCATCTATGAGAAAATCATAATTTTCAACTTTGAAAACATAAAAGATCAATGTGGAGAGAATGATTTTTACTTGGAAATTTTGAGCTGTATTATTAAGATAAACAGGCAATCGATTATATATAAATACTTTTAGAATATTTAGATGTAACATTTTTAAATAATACCTAATGCAATGTGCTAATTATCTTTATATTCTTTTGATTAAACTGAGTCATTGCCATTTTTATTTCTTTCTCATAATTGATTACCACTGTATGGGTGTATCACTAAGATCTAAACATTATGCCAAAGTATCAAGTGCATTATGCAGTTTTCGAAAAAAAATCTGAGACTAGACAGAGGGATACTAAATTAACTATACTTTATTTTGTAACATTTTTCCTATGATACAAAACTCTAATAAAGTAATTTGAGATTTCCAAACAATTTTCCTATGTATGTGTGATATGTTAATGTAGAATAAATTATTTTAAGTGTATGTAATAAATGAAACATAAAAAGCTAACACTCACTAAATGCAGAAGATTTACACATGGATTATTTAAAATATATGAAAAACAGTTTGAACCGATGCACAAGCTTTACAATGATATAGTAATACAATAATAGGCAAGGTTTCATAGATGGTTAAACACATAAGGGAAAATATTAGTATATTTATTAAGTACTCACATAATGAAATTTCCAATAAGATGCAAGAAATTAAATACATCAGTAATTGGTATTTTGAAGATGATTTAGATATGTCTTTATTGTAATAAAATGAATGACAATATGACAATCTCCATCACAATAATGAAGACTGATGAAAATTATAAATTAAAAGTACAACTTTTATATTCTAGAATAAAAAATAAAACCAAGTAAAAATATATTATGACGTGATTTCTAAAATCAAACAAATCACCAGTCTTCATATCAAGAACATCCCTGGCAAAGCAAAGCAAAATTTCATGTGCACTGTGATAAGAATGAAAAAACTTATAAATGACGAAGATGAATTTTTCATAATGCTTTTTTAGTTCGAAGCTGAATCACATTTTGACAAACCAAGTAAATCAACACAAGACTATATTTTTGACATATAAAGATGACTAATTATTTTGTAAAAATTCATAATTATTATTACACAATATTGCGTAATTTTAATTTTACTTTGAAATTTTGGGATATTTAAGGGTTTGATTAGTTATCTGAAACAGTATTTAATTCCTTTAAGATCAATCAATGTGGTCTTAAAATGAAAGTTATAGTTGAGAGATGCAGGCACTCATTTGTTATAATAAAATATATTATAAGTTTGTAAAACTAAGTTGTGAGTCATTTCTTAACTTATTTGTCCAAGTGTTGAGTTAATAAAAAATACGTACCATTGTCGACGATGGCATTGTGCATGTTTGGCATTCCCAGTGTAACTGCGCTTCACTTAAAAACAAGCAACTAAGGCATAGTATTCTAATATTAATATATAAGGTATAGTCTACAAGTAACTACTGCTACCTCATCGCAAAATTTATATTTAATTTTAAGTCCACCACAATCCCACTCACGATCTCACACCTTACACTTTGACGTTTCACAGTGTAGCCAACAAATAAATTTTTTTCCCCTACAAAATCATTTCAAAAACCCACAAATACGAATTAAAATCCCGTTAAGTAATGCTTTGGAAATGAAGAGTCTGTCGAAACAATTTTTTTTTTGTTTGTACACAAATTTTTCAAATATCTTAAATTACAATCATAATACCAATATAAATCCAAAATTAGACTTTTTTCATAAATTTTACTTTTGTTAGATAAATTTTTATCACCAATTATTAAAGATTATACAGATTAAAAAAATTGTGATTCAATGTACTTTGAAAACTATTTTGAAAATTTAACATTCACTTTTATTAGTCTGATAACACCTCAATTGATTTCTTAATGATAAATTATAAATGTGTATTTATTAAATAATGAAGTAACTTTTAGTTTCAGAACAATTTTTAAGATCATGTCTTTTACAGTTAAAATTTATTGGTCAACAATTGGTCCATTTCTCGATCGTATGCACTAAGAACAATTGCAGCGTAGTTAATTACTGGAGTAAAAATTTGAATTTCATGCATTATTTATTATTCGTATGCATTTTGAATTACTTAATACTTATCCTCATTGACAGTTTTAAATTAGAACAACCTTTTTAAGTAAATTTTTAATGTCCCTCATTTTTTTTTTATACTTAAAGCCCCTCGAGCAATTTTTTTCCTAAGTATAAGGGGAAAACTCTTAAGTTGGCTATTCTAGTTTAAGCGCAGTTGTGTTCCACAGAAAATACAAAAAGTGGCGGATTCGCACATGATATTCCGCATTGATATCTTAAATTGCTATCATTTATATCGATTCAGAGCTTTTATAATAAACTATACATAAAAAAAGCTACAGTCTTTAATTGAAGTTTAGACGAGGACATGAAAAATATTAAGTTTGTCAATTTAGACTTGAGAACTCAACATATAGCAAATTAAAATTTTTGTCAAAATCAAAATCGAATAGATGTTGTAAAGAGGTTTGATGTGGTTCGTACAGATGGCAGTCACTATAATAAATTTTTTTTCTCAGGGATATTATTGATTTGGCGCGAATGCTAAAAACTTGTTATTTACGTTGGTTAAACCACTGATAACCCATCAGGTTAAACGTTATATTATGAAACATATTGAAAGTCATGCCTCAGAGTAGATTGTCTAACATTCATTCTGGTTATTTGGAAATCAGTGAACATAATTTTTCATGGCCTGGAGAAAATGGCACATTTCAAGATCTTGGTTCCGTAAATTATACAATGCCTTCAGGTATTGCATATTTATTGTATGCTTTTATGTATTTTGTATTTTGCTCGGTATACCTATTTACATATCAATTTATTTTAAGGTCCGTGGTACTGGCCCTGGTGCCCATTGTGGAGGACTCCGCAACATCCTATATTTCAGGTGAGTTTTCACATAAAAACATGGCCTTACTTGAAAAATATGCTATAGTTAATATATTGTTTTCTTTTGTAATATATTGTAATAATAATGCACCCTAATGTTTTTTTACATTGCCTACTGAATTTATTTTAACTTTTATTTAATAATTCTATAAAATATAACTATTAATTTTCGTCATTCGCAGTTATCGAATATCCTTTTCGTCGCTTCTTACTGTGCACCAAGCACCAAGAAAGGACAATTGTGGATGCATACCATACTCATCTTTGGTACGTATATTTCTCAATAAGCATTTCGCATTACGTTTTAGATACTTTTGCAATAAATAATTAAAATTGAATTCATTATTTACGATGTCTTGTAGACAATTATGTTGCTGTTAGTTTATGTCTGCTTCAGTTTCATGACATAAACACATATAAAAATCTTATATTTTTTACATTGATTTTTTGTTCCCTCTCATTCCTAATACTAATAAGTTCCAGGTCTAGATAAAGTTCCTTTTTTGATTCTGATACAGGTTTCACTTTTTTTCATTGGGTTTCGATTATTGCAATACGTAGCCTGTGTTTTGACAAAAGACATTTGCTTACAATATTTGACGTTAATTACTTCTAGAGTATTTGCATGACTGAAAAATAGACAGACGAATAGGGGAAATTTCGTTTTAATACCATATGTCCATCTACTCTCTATTAGGGACTAACCCATGGGTAAACTCAGTCAAGTTTGAAGAGTTACAGGAGAGTCACGAAATTTTTTAAAGAAAAAAAAATCATGAAATGAAAAAAGTCTTTAGATTATGAATTAGCGCAAGAAATTCTCCACAGTGACTCTCGTTGGGCTTGAATTATAAATTTACTAGCTTTTGTCCGCGCCGTTGCCCGCGTGGATATACATATAATTAATTCGTCATTGTCTGCTTTAAATATTCTTGCTATCATTGATACCATTCCGATTCTGTTTTCGAACTAAGTTCCGATTTCACAGTTACAATAAAGAACCAAACAAAACCAGTTCTGGTTTGGTCTTGTTCTTTATTCCAATCTTGCGTCCTTCTCTTCTCTATATTGATCCCAATTATAATACTGATTCCGATTTCTTGTAAGTTATTGTACAGGAACGCATTAAAGAAAAGTATAAAGCATCATGCATATTATCCAAAAGATATTCTAACTTTGTGCTAAATTTCATCTGTATCGGTTCAGCCATTTATGCGTAATCGAGTTACAAACAATCAAAAATTGCCACAAAGTATCAGATTTGTAAAATTATAATAAGAGGATATAGTGTTGACAAAAGACGCACGTTTGTTGCACGCTTCACAACTCCCGAGCATGTGGGAGTGCTCTATTCTCAGTATGTGACGCTATGTGATGATTTTACGATGTTAAATCACTCTTATATCCCAAGTTGACATTAAATCATTAACTAAAGGGATGTTTTAAAACTAGACTTATTAAATTATAAAATCAGGGTGTTTTTTTATTAATTTGCTTTAGTATGTAAAACAAAAAGAGTAGTTAAAGAATTGTCCGTTGGTCTGTGCACTTGTTTGTCTACATGTTTTTGAAAAATATAGATAGAATTGATTGTTGTAAATCCTTTTAAATATTTTTTCACTACTCCTGATGATGAACTCTATTTCTTATCATGATCGAATTCGTAACTGTTTAAAGATATTTGATAGATTTTCTGGATTTCTTTCTTGAAAATGATCACCGACAATTTTTCATCTTTCTCTTTTATTCCCTGTTTCACTTTATACGTCATCAATAGAATTTGTATCTAATCAAAAATTAAATCGACATTATGAGACGTACACTTTTGGATTTTCCTAATCTTATTAATCAAACAGTTACAATGCGGTTGTTGGCAACATCCCCTCATCCCCCAACATCTCCGTAGTCTCAGCAATCATCGCACCCTCTAATACCGCTCCTTTCCTAAGCAAAGCAAACAAAAAAACCTGGTCGAAAAATTAAAAAATAAGTTATTCATAGTACTTGAAATGACGCTTGCCTGCAACATGCATTAATATTAATATGCAGCATGCATATTAATGCATGTTGCATGCAAGCGTCTGCTATGGATTTCCGCGAATCAACACCTCACACAATACAACACTTGAAATGAGTTTTGTTCCTTTTTATATGAGCTATATGACACGGCATTATAGTTCTCGTCGAATTCGATTTCAATATTTTACTGCTGAAATGTTCCGTGTTAAAGTCAGATCTCAATCATCGAATTGCTGAATCTCAACCCGTCCTTAAGACAGTTCTATTATCAGCGCTTTAAATTTTCCTTCCTTCCTCAACTAATATCAAACTCCAAGAAAAATCTGCAATCATCTGTAAGTACTGTCAAAATCGTGGCTTTTCGTTGCAATAACTTTAATGATACAAATTAGACAATAACTACATCTGGTACAGTCGAGAGCGATGGTGGCCGATGGTCAGCTTGTAGCTTTCGAATTATTATAAATCGTATATGGGTTTGTTCCGTACCCACAGAAGCGAATTGTCCAAGAAGCTTTTTATATTAAATCAATTTAAACCGCTTGCTCTATGTTGTCTCGAGGAGTAACATTAAGCTTTTGTTTCTGAATCAACTGTCATTAACCCGCGCACGAGTGTCGCGCAGGGCTAAGATTTAGGCAACTCAATCTGAAATAAAATTCTGGAAAAGTGTACTTCTGGCACTGCTATACAATTACTGCGTGCGCCGAAAGCTTTATGCGTTGTTATAATTATTTATGTACACAACAGCGAAAACCGTACCTCATCTTAGGATCCTATCCAGAATCTGTTATTCTAGTCTGTAGCAACCTTAAAAGATTTCTCTGAAAAAAGTCGACTATAAGTATTATTTAATAGAAAACATACAAAAGAATAAACACTAACTTATATGTTAGTACGTGACAATGAGTTTTATCAGTTTTTGAAATCCCATCAAATTTGTCTACGGCATTGTTGAATTATAAGTAAGCATACGGACAAACGTAGTGAAAGATAAACAGACACTACCTTATTATAAGCATGTAACTTATAATAAGGTAGTGTCTGTACTTTGTAACTTATTGTAACTATTGTTGAGCTATGAGAAAACATACAAACTAACAGACAAACAAACAATAAAGCCTATGTTCGTTCCTCGATACCAAATTATCTCCATGTCGTATTTATTCAAAACCAGTGCAATGGTTTATGCGTAAAAAATATAACAAACAGACAGAGACACTTTCACATATATCATATTAGTATGGATTAATTCAATATTGTTTACTTGCATAAGTTTTATACTTTTTAAAAATATGGGTATCAAATTAAAGGACTTGAAGAGCATATTTCAATTCTATACAATTCATATGCATAAATACAAATAAGATAGAATAAGATAGCGTCGCGTATGCGTGCGTTGAAGATGTACGCATCAAACTATATATCGCGTATCACGAGTTATGTAATTAATGTTTATGTTTGTGTTATGCGATTACATACATTTTTTGTCCTGTGTTTGTGTTGATTACGTCCGCGAAGAGTTATTATTTAATTATAATTGGACTATTAAAATTTTATCAGTAATGACGTTTCAAAGTTTAAAATATTTCACTTTCGTTACTTGTATAAACAAATATTGGTAAAAGATTAACACAACCTTATGTATTACCACACGCCGATAAACAGTATAATAACTTAGTGCTTAAAAATATAGTTTAAAAAGATTAAAAAACACGCTTTAGTATTAAATCGAACTGAAAAGTGAAAAATAATTCTTGGTATAGGAATAAAATAATGTACGAAAAATATTAGTATTATTGTGAAAAAAACGTGGGGCGCCTTGTGCCATATTTTCACGCTATTTTTGGAATAATCGTATCGATCGAATATTTTCGAGCACCTCACCCTTTTTTCACAATAATACTAATATTTTTCGTTCTTTTTTTTTATTCCTGTATTAAGAATTATTTTTCGATTTTTGGTTCGATTTATTATTAAAGCACGTTTTTTAGTTTTTTTCTAACTATATTTTATTTTTTTAATTTTTAGTCTCACAACGATATCAATAGTATTATAACTTAGAGGCTTGATTTTGCAAAATCTTATGCGGGGCAGTGAATTTAAGTTTATATCATTCTTGTCTAAGTAACCCTTCCATTTGATCTAACGTATCAATATTACAGTACAACGCACGAAACTTTGCCGCTGTGAAGTTCGTCACGAAAACGTCGCTATGGTATAAAATATGAACACGGTGGAGGAGAAGGAAGGGTCGGGGAGCGTAATACCTGCGCATTATATTATTTGTATTTTTTACGTAATTTCAAAATTTCAATTTTTTTTTAATTTATCTTTTTTATTTTTCATTTTTTTTACAAATTTGTTAAATTTTATAGTGTTTCAAGTAACTAACTTTTATCAAATTTTCTAATTCAAATTTATAAATTTTCAGAAATTAAAGGTTTTTCAAAATTTTAATTTTCTAAATATGAAATTATTGTATTGTCATAGGTTCTTGATAAATCTACAAACTTTAAATAAAATCTGATCGTTCAAAGTGGATCGAAATCGAGTCCAAAGGAGTCGGTTACAAACAAACATACGTCCATACATACGTACAGGTGAAAAAAATCAAATCAAAAATATCTTCATTTCGTAAGAAATGAAATTACACTTGAAATACCTCATTAATAAATTATTTTCAACATTACCACCCATTCTAAATGCTGATGCACGTTAAGAAGAATGGGTAAGAAACTCAAGGGTAGCTCTTTTTACTCATTAATACAAAGTATTGTGTAATTAATAGTTTATTCAACATTTAAAAATAATATGAAGCAAATTGATAGCCGAGCAGTTCAATCCTAAGGGCTTTTTTCATTAAGATATTCAGACACAGTATAACAGCTCTTCCCATATAACTTTCTTTTAACGAAACATTTGAACTCTTGAAGATACAAATTTTAAATTTCAGCTGGGAGCCTATTATAAAAGTGCACACACTGCTCCATAATTGTTTAACAAACTTTGCTTAAACGGATTTTATGAGCAGCAAAATCGTTCTTATGTGTATTGTTAATATTTTACTGAAAACCAGGTTTTCGTGTATGTATTTTTGTGCCAAAGCTATGATATTAATTTCCTTGAATATTTTTCTGAGAGATGTCATTGATCTCAAATCTAATAAAAGCGTATTAAAACTAAAGCCACCTAGCATGACATGATTTTAACATAAAACATGTTAAAATGTATAAGAAAATTTTAAAGATTAAAGTAACAAGACTTCCATGTCAAATAAAGAATTAAAAGTAAAAAACAAGGTTTACTAGTAAATTTGTATACACTAACCGAAAGGTCTCTCTCATTTAGTCGCTGACTGAACGGATAAATAAAATTGTCATTGCACTCTGGAGACTTCTTAGAAAAGTGTACCATAGAATGACCCCAAGACTGCGACGACAATTTTATTCAACCAATAAATGAGTAACCTTTATAATTATACAGATTAACTAATACAACTTGTTTTTTTCTTTTAAGTTCGTATTTTCCAGGAAAGGCGAATTTCTTCAATATTTTCAAGATTTTCTATAATTATTGTCTACATTTTTTCAATGATACAGTCATTCTGTGAACTCCAGGTTCATTGGATGAACAACTTTCACCCGAAAGAATTAATATAAACAAATAAATAGACGTTTCGCTATTATAAGTAGCCTACGTTTTATTCGACTGTACAGGCATACATGAAAAATTGTAAAATTATGTTGATTCAGCACTTTATGCGTAAAAGAAAAATAACAAGCTTTTCGCTAATCGTAGGTTTGAGCTGAGATATGGCGACTGCGTGTGCAAAATTTGCGATCTATTAAGATAAAATTAATGGGTCGAATAAAAAATAAATAAACAAGTACATAATGTATTTAGGGTTGTCGGTATGACAGTCTTTTTACCTAAGATGTTTTATCATAGTTTAATTATATTATTCAGCTATACTATTTCATTTAAATATAGTATTTACATAAAAAGGCATTATCGTGTCCATATAATTCATTATTTCTCTAAGTACAGCATAAAGCACTTGCCACGAAATGTCTTAATTAATAATTAAATTATACCGATTAATGAAATTACTTATAGTGGGTCGTGGCTCAAAAAGAAAAACAAAATGGTAGGATATTTAGTACAATTTACTGGCAATACACTATTTCCTTACAACATGAAAAGCTCCACTACTCTTGCTACTACAGACAGACATATTAATCCAGTTTCATCATACGCGCCATATTGAAACACAAATATACGTATTTCTACACTTTAATATTATAATTATGACATAGAACTCTAATCATTGAAGTGACACTTGCACTTAACCACATTATCTTTTCATGTGTAAATCCAACTAATATTATAAATGTGAAAATGTCTTTTTTTGTATTACGCTTTCACGTTTTAAATACTCAACCGATCACCATGAAATTTTGTATACAAGTTGCCAGGATAGAAAAAAAAGACGAAGGGTACCTTCCATTAAATTTTTTTTAGTTCTTTTTTCGTTTCTAATATTCATTTTTTTAACCTAACTAATATTATGGATGCGAAAGCGAGCAGCTAGTAGCTTGGAAGTGAATTTAATGATGCACAAATTGCCTCGCTAGCGGAACAATTCGTGTTTATAGTTGACAGGTTGATCAACCGTGATAGGTCGATATAAAATGAAATAACTCGTTTGATATCCACGCGGGCGTAGAACCGCAGGCAAAAACTAGTAGTTTAATAAAAATGAAAAGAAGTACTTACATATTTTACTTTACTAGAATTCCAATAATTACTTTTTATCATTTTATCAAGTTGCGTATAAAATCGCTCCACTGCAAGAGCGTAGCCTCCTACCTTTTTCATAACGTTCAGTACCACTTATCGTACTCTTCAGGATATTGAGGTTAAAAACTTTTAGATTCAAAAGCAACGCCCCGACCGTTCGGCCTTCATCTCCTGTACTGTGATACAAATATGTACCTATCTTTGTTGTTTATTCCGGACAGGTTTCATGCTCTACTCGGTCTGGTCTTGGCACGTGATCTGCGCTCCTGACGCCTTCTCGTGGAACTTCGCTTTTGTGTTTCTGAACCTGGCTCAAGTTGTGTACCTGGTGTACCAGATGCGTCCAGTCAAGTTCGATCCTGAACTCGAAGAAGTCTATCACATACTTTTCGAGCCGTTTAAGGTGATTTATAAACGAAATATTTTTGTATTACATAAATAGATCTAAATAAGCCTAAATGCAAGCACCTATGTTATTATTATGCATTTCTGTCGCATCTTCGCCTGCATGGATACGTGTAATAACACAGTTCCTCTTTTCACTCTCATTTATCTTTTTATAAGCATAATAATTAATCATATGCGATAAACTGATTGATTTACAGCTTTTTTTTATAAGCTTTTATGAGAAAAGTATCCATAACAAGAAAATTAAAAGAAAATATCTCTTATACATTATTGTAATAGGTAATAACATTCACGATGTACATCTATTCTATGTTGTATACAAGACAAATTTGGAAAAGTAAGTAAATATGAAAATAAATTAATTAAACTATTTGTATTGAATGTGCTAACTGTCCAGGCAAATACCAGTGTCTGCAATTTTGGATGTCGTTGAAAGCTGGTAAAGACGAAGCGAATAAACAAAACTCAATTTCTCTGTCATGTCATTAGATTATGAGTTAATCTCGTGAAAAGAAATTCTTGTTGCCTGGATTATATTCCACATTCGTAACGCTTGTGTTACTTGGGTCATAAATATTGCTTACTAACATCTGACTGATTGACGGATTGTCATATTCATATACTTGGATTAAATAAGGTGTTTAGAAATTTGAAATTGATGAAATTTCAATTTCAAGTTTCTAAAGGAGCCGCCCTTCGTGTGTTATGCATTTGACGATTTTTGAAAATTCTAACGTGGCCATAGGATAAGGATGTATTCAGCCTTTGAGTTGCATACATACGAGGTTCAGTTAGAACTGGTTCTAATTCGATTGCAATAGCAAGACAAAGACACAGTCCAGGGGGGTCGTAACTCCCAAGACCCCCTCGATCATCCCTTGTCATAGGAACACGAATAGTCAACTTATGATCAGTATGAACTCGTTTCTGTGTGTTAATACTTTAATTATGATGGCATTCGCTTTTAGAGACGACTGTAAACTCTACATCAGCAGCGTGCCTGGAACAATAATGGGGATCGGAATTAAACATCGATTTTAAAACGATCTGATCCTAATGGGTCTTAGCAATCAATATTGGGAAATAACTAGTTATTGCCTGTATCTGCATTTGCGTGGATTGGAAAATAACTAACTTTTTAGCTCGTGAATACATATTAGCAAAGCTATAATCGCTCAAAAAATTGAGGCATGGATTTGGGACGTAGCTTGTAATAGAACCTGAAATCTAGTCAATTAGATGATAATGACCTAGTTTTCTCTAGTCTATCAATTGCTTCACTATAAATGTTTGAATTTCGATTCGATTTTGCGATTAAGACAAATGCAATTTTTTTCCTTTTAAAATATCACTGACGAAACTCGTGTATAAATAAAATACCTTAAAAACATAAACATATAAAACCAAATCCATTTTTGTGCAAGTTGTGATTGATATGAATTTCAATTAATAAAATTTCAGGGGTAGACATAATCACAACACAATGTGTTAGTTCCTATTACGAGTAGATAATACTCGTACTAAATGTATAGAATGCAACAACATTGATTAATGACGTGATGATAGAAGCAAATACAAAAGCAGGTAGCTAATTCACCTCATTCATTAAAACTACTAAAAACCAAAGAATTAACAGTCATTGGTGACTGCCGACAGCAGTGAAAATCTGAATGAAATGCCGATAGCAGTGAAATTAATATCAAAATATAAAATATCATAATGGTTATTAGTCAGATCGTCAAATTTAACGGAATTCCGTGCCACAATTATATACATTTTTACAGAGTTTATTTATTTATCGAAAAATACGATAGGGTACGCAAGCCCAGTAAAATTGAAATAAAAGTCAATGAGCATATTGATTAAACCATCAATATGCATATTGATGATTTAATTGTAAAACTTAAGCTTTTAAATTTAAACACAATAAAAAACAGTGGCACTATCAGGAAATATTTTATTGTACAGAAAATACTTTTAAATGATGTATTTTTTATTAATTATTATAAACTACTACAACAAAATTATATTACAATTATATATAATTTTTGCAGTTGTGTTGTCCAACATAATAAGAAAAATACAGCTGACTTGTACGTATATACTATATAGTGATACACATTTCTATCTACGTGTTAGCTTTTTTTTTCATTTGTAATTAAAAATAATGTACTTAAATTTATTTATTTATTTAAATAATTGTTTACTTACGTGATGATGAGCAGCAGTTCTATTAATTTATTAGCAATGATAGATTTACAAATTCAAATTTAAAAGCACTGCAGTACAATATTTCTTATTTAAACATTATACAGTATATAGTTATTAATACTTCACATTAGTAAGTTAACTATGATACATTAATTGTAGCTAGCTAAATCAAGTTAGAATACAGTAAAAACCTGAACAATTACATGTATATATTTTGAATCGTCAGAAAAATATTTACTTTTATACTGTTGTATAGCCGCCTGGTTGGCTTTAGTGGTTTTTGAGGTTCTTTTAATTCGCCTGTCGGAATGCTGTAGGGCGTTCAACTCGCATCTTTCCTACATGATCAGGAAAAAATGTAAATTTAAACTAAAATGCAGCTTCAGAAGTAACTTTATGAATGAATATTTATGTGAGTATAGCCAAAATACTCGTAATCTATGTACTAATTTCAATGTATAGCACTTCACAAAACCGCCCGACAATAAATTCGTAGAAAATTATTCTACGAGGCTCGTAGTAATACTTTGTCAAATATATAGAGAGCGTCGCGATCAACCCTGTGGATTCACAAGAATAAATATAGAAATTGAAACAGATACTTATATACAGCGGTGTCGGTTACGATGACGGTAACAGTGTCGCGAGTTGAATGGTTTTTTTTTCCAATCTCAAAAATGCCCAAAGCGCATAAAGAAGTTTTCACTTCAATAATTTTGCAACTAAATTAAATTTAAAAATATAAATTTCACATACATAAAAAAGTTTTCAAGTATTTTGTATACTGTCAGCATTAATACGACAATGATGCCAACTCAATAAGATTTTCTTCATATAAAAATTTCCCAAAGTCCATGAAGAATGGATTATACTTTTTTTTATGTTTATTAAAATAACCTATGTCTATTTGATAATTTATATAACTTATAAGCTAATAAAGATTATTTTCAGGTTTCACGATTACAATTCAAAAGGATGGTGTCTCCAGATTTCGCGCATGTAATGTCCCTACATGCGGGCGAAGCGTACGCCATGCAAAATCTAACAAAGACTGATCGTTTGGGGCTACTGTTATCAGGAAAGGTATTATAGAATTTTCAGATAATATTGACGTATAATTAAAGTCGTAATATTTCAGAGATTATTAGAAATTTAAAACTACATAAATAGATTTAGCAAAAATTTATGATGATCTCATCCATTTACGCAATTACATTTTACCTTTACCTTTAAAATTAAAAAAATAGCCGTCATTCAAATTAATCCATATTCGCGCCATATTGTTCTGACTAAATGCATGTCATAGATTATAGTGCGGGAAGGAACTCGCGTTAACTGAATAGGCGCGTGTGTGGCTTCGATGGTGAAGGGTGCCGGCAAAAGGTGGCGATGATGTCGATGAGAAGCCCCTTGCGACCGAATTAAAAAAAAAAAATAGATACAACATTATAATTAAATCGTGAAATTTGGAATTACTACAAACTACGAAATTTAAATAGCGACACCGAAATCAATGATACACTTGAGCTTGAATTTGGGAAACTAATACATCGATGTTTGGATTAATTCCACTGATACAAAGATGTAAATAATTTTACAAATTATCGTCAGTCAACCTTGAACGATGTTTTGATTTATTAACTTTCATAATTGAAAATGACTGTTCGTATTTAAAAATACTGCCAAACGCACAAATTAATCTTCTTGCGAATTTTCTAAGCTGCGGATAATGGTCTTCTTCAAGGTATTTTTTTGTAGATCTCGCACAACTCCACGTCTTCAAAGTTAGATTTTAGGAGTGAGTTTTCTTGAATCTCGATCAACTTCATTTGCAAGTGTATTGGAGCATTTAGTACATTACTTTTTGTTGGAGTAGCAAAAAAATTGAAACAATCTCTCATGTTTTTGAAATCGCTAAATCTGTTCGAAAATTGCTCCGACAGTAACTTGAGTTCTTCACCGTATTGAGCATAAGCAATATTTTCTTACTCAGAGAGCGTAGTGAAATAGTAACTGTTACCCGACAGCATCTGTGTCTCCCACATGCGAATTCTGTTCTGAAACTTTTTCAAATTGCTTGTAAAAATCATTTACTAACCGGCTTGTTTTTGAAGTTTCAAATTTAAATCATTCAAATAGCCTGTAAGGTCGACCAGAAATGCTAAGTCACATATCCATTTTGGGCCACTTAATTCAGATAGTGGTTTATTCTTTATTTGCATTAGATCTGCTATCTCATTTCTAAACACGTAAAGCCGTTTTAGCATTTTCCCTTTGCTTAGCCATCTGACTTTACAATAATATGTTACGTTGTCACATTCAGCTGATATTTCATCAAAAACGCCTTTAACTAACGATTAAACCTTCGGGATTGAATAAAGTTGATGGTTTTTACTACTACATTCATAACATTTTGGATTCGTATGGATTTAGAACACAAGTTCTGTTGGTGGATAATACCATGAAGGACTTTCAAATCATTTTCTTGCACATTTAATTCACTTGATTTTTCATTCGAAATTCCGATGAAACCTTTACGTAAGCCAACCATAGAAGGTACACCATTTGTGCACACTTCAACTAATTTTGACCATGGCAAGTCAACACTTGTGAATACCTTTTGAACTTCATTAAAAATGTCCTCCATGTGGTTCCTTTTATCGGCTGTAAAGCAAGCAATTCCTCAGTAACAGTGATCTCTTTATCAACACCACGAATAAATACAACCAGTTGAGCTGTATCAGAGAAACCGGTGCTCTCGTCTAATGCTATGGCAATGATTCAAAATCATCCATACGGCCAGTCAATGTTGTTTTTAAATCATTAGCCATCATTTCTATACATCAGACAACAGTTCATCTTGACAAACTAATTTTTTTAAATTCACTTTTCTTTTCAGGACACAAAATACTGCAAACTTTTAACATACACTCCTTTACAAATTCTCCTTTGGCAAATGGTTTTAATGACTTTGCCAATTTAGAATTAACTATAAAACTAGCTTTCACAACATTATCAAGTTGTGTTCCTTGTTTATGAAATATTTGTTGCTGTTTTTCCAAATTTGCGATAAGATTCTGGATTTTGTTTTTTTTCATTTGTCTTGTCAGTGAGTGCGGCAGAGGATGCTTAGTTGAGTAATGCCTCTTTATATTTAATTCTTTCATCACTGAAATGGATTTATTACACAAAAAACAAAATAGGCTTACCAGTGTGCAAGATAAAAAGAATTCCCCAGTCTATTTTTGTTGAAACCGGCGACCCTCTGCATCTACTTTTCGTTTCTTTCCACCAGACATCATTTTTTTTCCGTTCGATAAACTTAATAACAAATTAATAAGCAATCAAGATGCACACAAAATGACAAAACAAGTTGATGGCACTAGCAGTTCGCTAGGATATCACTTGTCGAAGTTATCACCTCGGTAGCTCAAATAGGAATGAACTAAAGTTCGGGCCATCCACCCACTTATACAGGCAAAATGAAGGAATGATCTAAAATAGTATAGTGGAGAACAATTGAGAAGCAATAATCTTTTGTTGCGCCGCCAGTGAAGCGGCAAACATCAAAGGCTTTGATGTTTGCCGCCTCACTCTTTGATATGATCGCCGCTACTTGTCTTGTTCGCTCATTTGATCCAGTGAGTATGAGTGAGTCGTGTAATATTTCTTTTTATTAGGTTTTTCAAAATGTCTCGCGGGCCCGATCAAATCTTACAGCCAGCCTGATGCGGCCCGCGGGCCGGTTGTTGCCCACGTATGTTATAGATGATTTATTGGCTTATATGTATTTGAAGGAGATGGTTAATTGAATAATGTATATTGGAGCTCGAGTGCGGGCAGTCAGTTTTATTGATGTGATCAGTGCGTTCACAAGTAAAATGTGATCACCTACAAATGTTCAAGAGGCTCCGTAATGATTGCTTGTATCTCCGCGTTTCTGAATGGAACGCAGGAAAGCACATATATACCATGTGCTTTCCTGCGCGCTGCCTTTCTTATCTTAATCCTCGAAACTCCGATAGGGTCAACACGTAATAATATTGTGACGTATATATGTACAGATATAATAGAAGTCTATTAACGCCTATTACACTAAATGATCTTAATCTGGTGGAAAATTATTTCAAAATACATATATCAAATAGCAAGTATAGTATTTCACCAAGTACCAAAATTAACTGAAGTATTGCATATATTCATAATTTTAAGTTTAATATTTAATGTAAATATTATTAAATTATATTTAATCTTTTTTAATTTGTTAGGTATATATATATATATATATATATATATATATATATATATATATATATATATATATAACTGGCGATAATTTAATACGATATCGTAGGTATTGATTGATATGCCATCGTCGGCATGTGTCCTGAGCTGAAAGATATTTAGGTAGATATTGTGTTAAAAAAACATCTACACGAGACTCTATTAAATTTAACCTACACGTTTTGCAAACCACAGTATAGATCCGGTCGTACAACGTAAGCGCCACTTCACCTCACTTTACAATCACGTAACTCGTCACAGCGCTCGCGTTACGCGCGCAGGTCTCCGTGACTCTTTAGAACGTGTGCACACGTCGTTATTGCTTTCAATCTAAGTTATGGTTATTTCGCGAGCCACTCCCGCGCATGTTTGCGGGGAGGAGCACACACTTAACCGGTCACGTAAAGGGACCGACTCTCGCGGAACATGTGAGCTACTCCGTTAAAGGCAGCGACGTGCTCTCGCATTTCGCGGCCTGGCGTTATCGAAGCCTTTTAAACAAAGTAAGGATGAACTGCAGTCGATGTAAGATAGGGATGTCAAGTATTATATTTTGTGGATATGACTTTCGTTATTAGGTTTTTTGATTTGATAAAAAGCGTTTACTTAAAAAAATATCAGTAAAAAAGTCGTAGGCATATTAATTTTTTTTTGGTATTCCCCTTAATTAAAATCTTCCACATTATTAACTGACATTATTTTTTTAATAAATAAAGATACCATTGTTTTTAATAAATACATTAACACCCACAAACCTTTGCAATATTGCACAATTATGTGATGATAGGCATTTGTAAATTAATACGTGTTTTTGTGTGTTTGCAATACATCATGATATTTTATGAATGTCCGTCCCCAAAATATTTTTGGGAGAACCCAGGTGCGCCTATTAATTATTTCTATTAATAAAACCGTCGTAATTACAAATGTTCGATTTATTTGGACAAAATTTGTTTGATAGGTGAACGTGATGAGCGGTCACCAATTCCTTCACCCGATTATACCGTGCGAGTTCCTCGACTCTCCCGAATTCGAGTCTAGCCGAGCGACCATCGACGAGAAATTCAAGGTAAAACATTAGTATGTAATTGTCAAAAATAATATATCGAAAACGCTAAGGTTTCCTTAATAAAATCATCAGAAAATCATTGAATTATGAAATACAGGTCTAAATGATTGACAATTTGTATTGCAATTAAAGATATTGCATCGTTTTAGTTAAGTTGTGCTTGTAAATATCTCAATTTATTCAATTATAATAATACTATAGCATTGGCCCTGGTTATGTGATCGGTTGTAGGCCAACATATTTCCTTTAATTGTTATACAAAATCGTTCATTATGGCTTGAATATATATGAAAGGTAAGTGTATTATAATATGACTGAGCGGCGTAATCTGTTCATATATAAGCGAAATACCACTGATTGACTGATTGGCTGACTTATCACGAGCTCTCCAAAACTATGGGTGCGATTGACTTGAACTTTGGCTTAGTTACTCTTTTCGGGACGTAGATTATTACTAAGAACGGATTTATGTAAATCCTATCCAAAAAAAATCATCAATTTATTAGATCTCTGAAACTATAGATCCGATCAACTTGAACGTTGGCATAGCTACTCTTTTCGGGACGTAAACGTTTACGCGGGGAGAGTCGGGAGAAAATGCTAGTATTATTATATTGTTCCATAGCGTATCGCAAGTAAACGCGCTGAAGGCAAATATTTTTTGGACATGATTTACCGTTCATGACGGCTTATTCTTTATGCTACATAAAATAAAAATATGCCTAAATCTGCCCAGAAAGCATATGTGTATAAGAACAAGATTGGATATTGGAAGGGCTCCGTACATCAATGATCGAGACAATGCGAAGTTGGCAATGGCACAAGTTTGAATCAAACGAGTATTAATTACTTTTTATAAATTCGAAACATATTTTTTATGAATAAAATGTTTCAAATTTATAAAAAAATAATAAATTAAAATATTTATTATGAATAGAATAGGGACTTAGAACATTAAAAATTACAGGCACACTTGTATGGGCCGGTGATTAAATTGTTATTATTGAAAAGCAAAAATAGTAGGCATAAAAAAAATGTTAATAAGTCATCTATCTCCAAATTTTAAAAACTCATTTTGGTTGGTTTGAATGAAACGTTAGAGAGAGAAGATCAACTTAACAGTCTTCAGATTTAATAAAGTGTAAAATATACACCTAAGACAAAAAAGTCACTCAAGGACCTTTAAAAACGTATCCAACGATACCTACTCTACAAAATAAAGGGCGGAAAGAAAAAAAATAATCGCTTTATGTTAAAACCGCTTTTAAATTTTTATCAGATTTCATTAAAAATGTACGGGTTTCCCATAAGACATCTGTGTATTTTCATCAAAATTGATGAAAAAATGTCGGAGTTATAACACTGAGATATACAGACGATACAAGAGCATCGTTTCTCACCTTTGGCAACGGAATACTAAAAATCATGTAAGTCGAAGACATTATTTTAATGTCATAAGCCTACTAGCAGGAAGGTACACAAAAAGACATTGAGATTTATTGTACTATGTGTATAACTGTCTATAGCAATTTGGTTTATGATTTTTCGTTCTCTTTAAAACGAGATGAGTTCAACGTAACAGACCAGTGAAAGTTTGAAAAAAAAAAGTGAAAGAAAAAGACATGAAAAAGTTAAAGCACATCTCTTGTTCATATTTTACAACATTCACAGGAGAAGTTGGACGAGTTCAGTTCTTGTATCTGAGAAAGGATTTAAAAAATTTAATTTAATTTAAAATTAATTTAAATAGAAAATTTAAAATGTTTAATCTGGGTACAAGTTAAATAACGATCAAATTCGACCGACAGTTTTTAATGTAAATGCAATTAATAAAACAAAATTCATAACCGCATGATACGTCAACTTATACGTGGATAAGTATATTTCTTTTGATATTCACAGCGTGAGACAGGTATGTTTTCTATATTTGATATTTTTTGGTTTTTTCTCAAGAGAAAAAAACTGATCAGGTGCGAAACTGGCCTTGCACATGAAAGATTCCGCACCACGGGTCAATATTGAAACTATATACTTTTTTAAAATAATTAATGTTTTAAAACCAAAAAAAAAATATTAAGATTGCACAAAAAACGCACATATAAACTGATATGGGACTGGGGCCATACTTTAGTATGGGAACCCCTATTAATTTTTAACTTTATTTTATTTTTATTGTTTGTTGTTATAGCAACTGTAGTACATACTGTATGAACATTTCAGAACCTTTTGCCATCATTCAATTTAATTTCATTTTTATTATTTGTTATTACAGTGGCAATATAAATACGTTCTGTATGAAAATTTAGACTGTCCACGGTTCATGAAATACAGCTCACTAACAGATAGATAGTCGAACAAACAAACGGACAGACATAGAGTTGCTGATATCCTCTAGGTACGGAACCATAAAATCCATTTTATTCTTACAAAAAGATAAGCTCACAAATGTTAATGACTAGAAATAACTTTGAATAGAAAGGAGTGTCGTACACTATGCCAATTGATTACATTCTCCTGTGTATTATCTAACTTAAAAAAAGTTAATTAATAAAAAAATAAAAACAATTACTAGGACAATCAGACAGACTATAATCGTTTTTATTTATTTATGTTGTAAAAGGCTAAATGTACTTAATACAGCTTGAATCTTCTTGGCCGAAAGTAATGTAATCAGCTAATAAACGTAATTCATTGCCGAGTGACGGGTGAATTCAGGTACATAACAACGCATTTTCCGTGTCATAACCCGCTTATCGACCGGCCGTTTAATAGCCGGCCATTTTTCAGACACGTAACGAGTTCTTTTGTTTGCCCCGAGATGCGCCCTCCCATAAGATGCCGTCCTCTTGTTAAACAAGGCAATGGCGCTAACTAACACGCTCGGGCGGCTGCTAGATGAGTTCATTATACAATAGGGTCGCGACTATTATCCTCATCCTCATAAGCTCGGATTATATTCGTTTTTTTCCTACGTCCTCATCGCAATTAATACTATGATGTTATTTTCGTGTTCATATAATGTGATATTAGATCAAGTCGAAACCTTTATTGTGTTATATTTCTTAGGCACTAAAACTAATTAATTTTATATAAATTAAAATTGTGTTTGCTAATACTTGTGAAATAACTAAAAAAATCTATGTAATTTTATTGAAAAAAATTGAGCGAGCAACAGAAGTGATGCTTTAGCCTTTTTTTACATTCTATTTATATTTTTCAAATACCGACCCTTTAAAACAATATATAATCTAAATAATTTGGAAATATCAAATTACAAATATGATATATTTGTAATTTGATCTATAACCTAGATTGTATCGACAATATTTTTATCGCAATTTAAATCAATAATACAATCTATTAACATAGACTATCGTAAATCAATTAAATAAAAAAATGACATAGAAGATGATAAGAGCAAATCTTGAATTTTGTGTAGGGGATTTTAATTTTTAGCTGTTTACATTAATTAGCAAAGGTCGCAAAAATATGTACATCAGATAATAAATGTAAAAAAATGATTGTCTCATCGACCGAACACCCTCGATATCCTCAACATCATTCTCTCACTCATTCGCCACGGCCTTTCGGAGGAGGGCGTGGCGGACGCTCGTGAAGGGCAATAAGCAACGGCGGAGTGGACTCGCGCCGTGACCTATTTAAGCAAATAGTTGCGCCCCCCCCGCACCGACCCCCGGAAAGGTCGTAAAACCTGACGCCGCGATAACTTTTCGGGCGTTCCTAAAAAATAACATCATATAACAACTTGCCCTGCAAAATGCTTGCGTTTTTGTTCAGGAAAATATTTCCTTGCATTTTTGCACGAGTTTAAAACTACACAAATCTCATGTTTTTTTCTACTTTGAATAGAAATTTCAAATCCGCTGAACAATAGTTTTGCGGGTTTAAAATCGTGATCCAATTTATTAATCGACAGTCTCTATTTAATGTTGAAATAAAAATTTTAAAATTAAGTATTTCACGAAAATCATCATGACATTCAAATGCGTGTTTTGTTTGAACTTATATAAGAATTTAAATAATGTAATAAGATCTATGTATTTTGGGCAAAGGCTGAAAGTCATTTTTTGAAAATTTGAAAGTCGAACTTAAGCCACATGCAATTAATTATAGTAATGAGTTTCATTTAGTGAAGGTGGCGTGTGTCGGGGGCAATTTATTTAGTAATTTTCATGTATTACGCATGCAAATTTTTGATTATGAAAATAAAGAAGCTAATGAACACCACCCCATTCATGTGAAGCAAATGCAACTTTTTTTTGTATCATTGTAATGATACAAAAATCCTGTTGACCGGTGTACCGGTCAACACGATTTTTGGGGTCTGACTTCTACATGTTAAATTTTAGTTTCTTTTACGCCAAAAACAAGGGATTTTTTTATATATATAAAACTCGCTTTTATAGAAAGTAGAGCAATTTCTCAATTTTTCGGCAAAAATTACTGATCTGTATACTATTTATATAATTTTACTTTAAATTATAATTAGAAAAGTTTTCGCTGGATATAAGAGTCTTTTTTATTAAGAATTTATGATATAAAAACATATAGATGTAAAATAACATGAAATTAATGTGTAAAAATGAATATTTTTTTGTATTTCTTTTAAGTTCGTATGAGTTCTCTCGTATTAAATCCCAAATATAATGTCCCATCATATTCCCGTACTACCCTTATATCGCCGTTCGAAGTCCTCGGAATAGGCACTCAAGTTGTCTTTAAATTCGTTCAGATGATAATGTAGCATAAGAAGTTGGATAAATTCTCCGCAAATAAAATAGAATGAATCAACATCACGTTTACACTGTCTTGATGCCATTTTTTAACCGAGTAACGCACAAATGTAGTAGTTACAGCTGCAATAGACAAAGTTAACGTTCACTACTGGGCCTCTTACAAATAATAATACAGTTTACTTTCGGGTAAAAGTGAGTGCTGCCATCTTTCGTTTATAAAATTAATTAAAATATACTTATCGATGTAAATCAGATAAAAGCAAATTATAAGAACTAAAAAAAAATTCAACTGTTCTCAATATCTAGAATCAGAATTTAAGCGTTAGAACAGAAACCCAAAAAAAAATATGGTTTTTTTTTGTAGACCGGTGTTATCGTTATTCGATATTAAGATTTATTGTTGATTTTTTTTTTTGCTTCTTCGGATCTAAGACTTCAATTGTTGGAACTAGAAGAATTTCTTGGTTAACAGGAAACCGTAAGAATACGTCCCTTTCACGATCGCTTCCATTACCAACCTCCGAACTTACACATACACGTCAATTTACAAAAGAAAATACATCATTTTTGTGCTAATCCATAAGTTAACAAGTAGGTAATTTTAAAAATATGTCAATAGATCCTCGTGATCCATAAGATCAGCGCAAAGTCAGTCGTCTGGCATTTGCCCTCCACCCCGTCGGCCTGATTGTAGTCCGATACAGCGAAATAACAACGGTGAAGTGGCCACGAAGGGGGAAAACTGGGTTAAATATCGACGAATTTTCATTGTTGTGAACGTACGTTTATATAGTTGTAACGATAATAACCTAATAAATATATGAATATCTATGTATGAAAAATATCGTAAACAAATTACTACGGCCATTCCAATTGTATAATTTTATAAGAGAAATCAGTTGTTGGCAATGACGTTATAGTCTAAGATCCGGCATTAGAAAAATGTACCCTCATCTGTTAATTGGATCAAGTAATGCTTTAAAGTCAGATAACAATGTCTGCCACCGTAGTCCTGCTGCTACTAACATTAGTTTATTAATTAATGTTTAATTTATTGCTTCTTTTGTTAATTGCACATCGCAAGTACATAACTTTCGAATATGATGTTTTACACCTTGTTACAATAACCAGCGATCTTTATGACTGCTACAGCTACCTGTAGCCAGGTGTAAACAGGTAGATAAACTAAACTTATTTCCCTCATCTGTTAATTAAAAAATATTAACACGTATGTAAAGTTTACAAAATTCTAAATATATTTGTAACTGGAAGTTACCGATAAATTATTTGCAGCTTATATTAAAAAAAAGTAATTAATAGCACCAGGACTTCGGTGGCAGATATTGTTCTCATAAATTTATAATATTGTTATCTGCCTTTAAAACATTTGATTCAATTAACAGATGAAGGTATATTTTTCTAATACCGGATCTTAGACTATTACAATCAAAATGCAATGTATGAAGAGTTAACAGCTCTGTCGACTTTGTTTTTAAAAACAAAATTAATGGCATACGAATGCAAAAAGACGATCTAAGTGAATATATTCACTGAAATATGTATCTTTACGGACTCGATGAAAACGGCGATGAATTGTGACCTTATCATGTTTGATTTAACTAAATACGAAACGTGGATGTATTTTATTTTATTTTCTACTCAGCTAGCCACTGCGCCGCATCAAAACTGATCGAACGTCCATTACCGCCTGTCGTTTACGAACAAATACGATACGAAGATTTTCAGGATGAGAAGGTTTGCTTCTAAAGGAGGGCGGCTTCTAACGCTGTTGCGGATATTCTATT
This sequence comes from Eumeta japonica, assembly GCA_005406025.1. Taxonomy (NCBI): domain Eukaryota; kingdom Metazoa; phylum Arthropoda; class Insecta; order Lepidoptera; family Psychidae; genus Eumeta; species Eumeta japonica. The sequence continues at coordinate 133,929 of BGZK01000452.1, read as the reverse complement.
AACGCTCCCGGTGTGGTCTCTTATTGGGTGATCCACACCGTCGTTTGTCCTTGTTATCATTATACTGTTTTGAATGATATCAGATTTTGGCTTAAAAAAAATAATTTTTTTTGAGTATACATTCCATAAATAAATTTTGATAAATCCTTTCCTTCAACAAGTTTCGAATATATTTAATAAATTTATATTTTAATTATTATCGTTCTTTGCACAAGTACAAAAACACAATAGAGGTTTATTATATTAGTAACAAACATTTAAATATTTCATACCATATGAAACAGTGAAAACCCATCTCTTGTGCAGTTGCACAATAATTTTTACATCATGCATGAATCTATGCATACATACATACATGCATATACAATATAAAAGAGCAAACTAACTGATTGATGTATCAATGCACAGCGCAAACTACTGGCTCTGGGGATTTGAAATTTTATAAAAAGATTATTTTGTATGGAAAATCAAAACCATTAATGCTGCAGATGTCAAACTTAACATTTTAGATACTTATAGAAATAAAGAAAAAAGTGTATGAATTGATTTTTTTCAAATTGAACTTGAAGAGGGTAAAATAAAGGAAGAAATGTAGGAAAAATCAAAATCACTGAGGCTATTTGTGTCAAAATTTATATTTGAGCTAATCATTACTAACAAAAAATAATAGCATGCATCGTTCTTTAAAGTAATACTAAAAGGGGTGAGATAGGCGTGGAAATTTATACTTAAACAAATTATATGTATCATTTTTGGAAAAGTAACTCTAAGAGGGTGAAATAAGGGAAGTAATATTTCATGAAAAACCAAAACTTCTACATGCATTTTGTCTTTTTTCTGCCACTCAAGATTGCAAAAGTTTTTTCACTCAAAGAAAACTACACTGTCCTCCAGTAACATAGCCCAAATTTAATTTTGACACTACTAGCATTTGTTACTTCTTTATTCAAATCAGAACCGTGACCGGTAGCAGAATTTAAAATTCCCACAATAGATATATACGATTGAGAGTCGTGACCAGGGTCGAAATAAATATTAAGATCAAGGTCAAAATTGAGGTCAAAAATTCTGTATCACCCCATCTCGATTTCATGATGGGTCGATATAAAAGATGAAGGAGTTCTGTTTATGTACACGCAGGTGGAGCCGTGGGCAAAAGCTGGTATAATATAATTGTCTCGTACTCCGAAGGGGTACGAGACAATTATATACACTGATGTCATTTTTTTTTGCTTAAACAAAGACCGTAAAATATGACCAGGTCTCTATAGTGGCGGCTTCTTCGTGCCGTTACGTGTACTGGCAACGCAGCTCGCTGGAATACTTGTTCGTGAAGGAACCCTACCTGGCGACCGTGGTGACTACGCTCATAGCTAGAGACATCACCACGAAGCTGTATGCGATGAATAATAAGGTAAGCAGTAGCTTTACTTCGGATAGGAGGATTTGTATGGAATAATTAATTATAGCTTAAGTTGAATTTAAAATACTGACAGCTTGATGCGGTGGAAAGCCATGCAACAATTGCTCACTCAAATTTAATAACATTTCATTGAATTATAGAGAATATTTATATTTAAATGTCTCAAAACCTTGAGGTCAGCGTTTCAAGGATCGAAGAAGGATTTAAATAGTAGAGCCATATTAATCTAGTCTTTACGATCTGTGCAGCCGTCAGCCCTTCAGTTTATCTGTTCGTCTCTCCGAACTGCTCTACATTTTAGCGATATAAATTAGACAAATGATATTTACATGGTATAGTTATATTTTTATATACAATTGAAAACTATTATACATAATTATATACATTATATTGGTTTGATTATAAATAATAAATATTGAATAATGTATGGCGACTGATGGATATTACATTCTTATTTTTTTTTTAAAGGTTTTTTCATTAAACAAATTGAAATCTCAGCTTTGTATTCCGTTTTTATAATTTAATTGGTACACTTGAATACGGTCACAAAGCGGTCGTGGTTTAATGGTTAAGAGCATTACATTTAAACTAGAAGGCACTGTTTTCAATTTTGGTCATAGACGAATTGATCAATGAGTTCTTAATTTAATAATAATATATAACATATATAAAGTCACGCCTATTCCCCAGAAAGGTGAGCAGAGACTTACACATTTCCACATGGTACGATATTTACATGTCGGTCTTAATTCACTAACATCCATCATTCTTTTAACCATTTACACATTCAGATAATCTTTGTGATAGGATGAAGCCAACACCCTGACATCTTTGTAAGCTCTGGTTAATGTCAGATCAATAAGTCTCGAAGGGTCCCCGTTTGATGGCCCCACCACTACCTTTCCTTTTAGTCTCATTCACGCATAGAATATCCAGTCGTCTATCTTTCATCAGTTCGCAGACATCATAAATTTTATCATCCATACCTCCACACACATTCAGAGTACCGAAGTGGACTTCTGTACTCCTCGTTTCGCCCCTACGGGGAACTAGGCGTGACGGGTGGCGCACCTCGTCGCGGCAATCGAGCCTAGAGCTCCCAATTCTCCGGTACGGAAATTTTCCTTTCCCGGATACGATGGGACTGCCCAGAACTAGTCCGGGGAGACATTTCCTGGTATTGCCAGTAACTTTCTTGCGTAATAGTTTTTTGATTTCCGCGAACATTAAAATTTATGAGTTTTGAAAGGAGTAGAAGAGATAGAAAATAAAAAGACTGGAAGAATATTGGGAGAGATATTTAGATTTTGTGGTAGGAAGGACAGAGTAGAAGGATACTGCCATCCCTGTAAGGAGTAGTGACTGGGGCAGACAGCAGCTCGAGGATTCCGGGTTCGCGTGCTCGTATGCCCCTGCGCAAAGCCGGACAGGCTTTGTTCGGGTAGACATCCTCTTTAATTTAAGTTAAATCAAAAACCACTCTTAATTTGTCGTCACATTGATGACTACGTTTGTCAGCCTGCAAGTCACACTGAGCCATCAAGTAGGGCTAATGGTATAAACTCTTTAATGTGATCTACTAGCATTGATAGAGGGTGTTATGGTATTGAATTTTTCATAATTTTCACTTTTTTAAATTAAAGTCTTTTATTTACATGATTTGTGTTAACTAAAAAACGTACATAAATATTGATTTAGATAGAAACAAATTACATTTTTTTAATATAGTGTGTTCGTTTAGTGGTACAATTTAAATGCATATTTATCTTTTATTGTTCATAATCTCAATAGTTTATCAGAACTTCGACATAACCTAAAAACATTTTTCTACAATTTAGCAAATAAATGTTTGCAAAAATATATGCATAATGTGATTTGAGGATGAATAAACAGTCAAAACATTTCTTGACTATTTCAAAATTTTTTTGTGTCTATCCTCAAGTTCATACATCGCATTGAAAAATAATTGGCAATCGAGCTGTCCTTTGCTCTCCTGGTTTTTATTTTTGCAATAAAACAAATCATTCTCGAAACGGAACCATTCATCTCTGTATTTTCGAGTCGGTGCTAAATAAACAAACTTCTCTTGAACTTTGTTGAACTTGAACAGAAACTCTTCTGCTCATTCCGATAATGCAGATAGTGACCGAGAGGGGATCGCACCTGGACATCCGGCTGCCGAGCATATCGCATGCGCTGGCCCGCAGCCCGCGCAAGCTGCGCGCCGCCCGCCAGCCGCCGCCCACCACGGTGCAGCCCGTGCCGCCTGAGAAGAAGCCCAGTGAGAGAATTCGCTTATCGATTGATACCTCATTCATTTATTGTATCCGAATTTCATTTGTAGCAATTAGTTTTATACAGATTTAGAAAGACATTAAATTCGGTGAGATATATATATATATCTCTCACCTATATATATATATATATATATATTTTTTTTGTAGTAACTTCGTTTAAACTTTTAAAATGTTATGTTGTTTGACTTATAAAATATTGTACCTAGTTCGTTTGATAGTAGTTTGGTATGGATTGGTATTGAAATCGATAGCAGAACCGGTATTAGAATTAAGAACGGGAAAGGGTTCGACTTGAGAGCAGGATACACCTATATGTAAACCTGGTATATGTCAAGAGGCGTACAGAATTGTTCCAAAACGGGACTACATCCATGGCATTAACATTAGACATAAGAAAGGTCTTGCTGCTCATAAAACCCGTCTAAGCAAAATTAACAAACCAATGAAGGAACAGTGTGTGCGCTTTTATATCAAGATCTCAGTTGAAATTCAAAATTTGCCATTTTAAGAGTTTAAACGTTTCGTTAAAAGAAAGTTATATGGGAAAGTTATAGTTTGTTTTGATGAGTAAAAAGAGCTAAGCTTGAGTTCCTTGCCCATTCTTCTCTTAGTGAATCAGCATTTGGAATGGGTGGTGATGTCGAAAAGAATTTATCAATGACGTATTTTAAGTGTAATTTCATTACCTACAAAATAAGGCTATTTTTGATTTGATTTGATTTAGAAGTCGGAATTATGATCGAAAGCGTGATTGGTCGATATAAAGGATGAATTAATTCATTCCATGTACACACGGGCGAAGCCATAGGCAAAAAATAGTTTTAATAATAATTTATTTAGTTATTAGTTACTATAATTATAATCTAATCCTTAAAAATAGGAATGAGTGTTTTTTTTTGTCATTTGCACTTTACTTAAAATAATTTTAAGCGGAAGGGTTAACGATGAAGTGTTCGAAATTTGTAGACTGTTGGATTCGGGACTCCACCACGCCCCATCGCCCGGAAGATACTTGGGTGGCCGGCGACGAGGAACTGCTCCCGCTGGCCGCGCACGAAACGCCGGCCGCGTCTTCGGACGAATTGTCCGGCGCCGACAGCTGTCCCGACACGTCGTCCAAGTACCACAGTTGCGAAGCGGTCGAGACTGACGACGAACTGAGACATTGACGGACTACTATATAACTAAAAGGTGTTTCAATACAATAATAAAAGCATCTAAACACGCGATACTCACTTTAACTATGTTCAGTTGTACTCAATTGACGTTTGTTAAATTTTCCTGAACGTCATTAAAATGCTAATTAAACAAATGATTATTAGATTTATATATAGACATAAATTATTTTGTGCAATGGACTTTGTTGTGAAGGTGTTATTTTTATGTAAGAACCATAAAATCAACTATGGCCTCATTAATTACAGGAAAGTGTTACGAAACTCGAATTTTCAATCAAATTACAATCTCATGCTTTTTAAAGGGCGAGAACATAAGCAGCACCGCTTGTAAATGAAAAATAAAAACCTGTTTTTATTCTTTAAAATTTATTTATTCGATTATTGGCAAAATAGAAAAGGTATTTTATTACTCATTTAACAATGAGTCAAAATTATGTTATAACGAAAATAAATTATACAATACACCACGAATTCCCATATTTTTTTTGTGCTTCAGTAATGTAGTTTAAATTTCTGTTAAGGTGGCGAATTAGAAAATTTAGTGGAAAGGATCTCGATTTTTCTCTGAAAATAGAAAACTCATTGATTTTAATTTGTCAGTTGCCGTAACACGATTTATTAACTTTCATTACAGAGAATAAATATCAAATATACCTCTTTTAAAATAGAGATTTGTATTTTTTCATTAAAATTTGCATTCAAACAGAACGGATTTAAGTCTTCCAATTTCCTATGTAAATTAATCTATACGAAAACTTCAAAATATTAGTTGGATTTTTTTTGCAATTAATGCTAGTTTTTATTTTAAGCAAAAAATACTCTTTTGTCGCATACGATCTTTAAAAATAAGCAAAGGCGTGTGTGTTTTAATATGCAATACTGCGGTTTTGCCTGGGTTTACCTGGGACCACTACGCTCCACGTCAAATTTACATTCTAGTTAATCACAATGCCTTAAATCCTCGGTTGATAACGAGTGTGTGTTACAAAACAATTTATGACTAAAAATAACTAAATACTATTTATAAATAAGTAAAATTCACTAAAATAATGCATTATGCAGACTTCTTTATACCATTAATCATTATTGACGGATAATAAAGCTGGAAATTGAATTTTCATGTGATTTAATCCTTTTGAAAACTCAATTTCCATTAAAAATTATTATGTTATCATTGTTATATTTAACATGTATTTATGACAATTAAAAGGTGACTTAATTTGACGATTAGTGTTTAATTTCTCACCGTTCCCTTCAAATGAAACATCATGTAGTTGGTGACCTTTAGTTGTACTTACAGAGTGTAACAAGAGAGATGGAATAATTGAATCAAGATAGTGGATGACGCTGTCTATTTATTTATCTCCTGTGTATATTCAGTAATTTTCAGTGGTTCAAAATTTATGTATGGTTAAACTACGAGACTTATAAGTTTGATTTTTTTCGCAGTATAGTCAAATAATTGGCTTTAAGTATCGCAATATTCACACGAGTCATAGCGCTAAAAATAACAGAATAATAAGGCTGGTTTTTTAAATTTTCTTAAAGTCATATTATTCCTGTAACCTTCAAGGGTTCTAGAAAAAATCACATACTTTATTAAATATTTTACGAATGCTTAATTGTTTTCATTCAAAACGTTTGGTACATCTTTTCTTTCCAAAATTTTTTTAAAGGAAAATGTGTCATGTAATTTCTTCTAACGGTTAATCTTGGTATTGTTTAGCAGTTAATTTTCGTGTGAACATTGTTTTACAAAAAGACATTTATTAAGACCATTAAATTACGTTTTTGTATCGCTTTGTATTAAAAACACAACAAATTGAATGAAAATTTCAAAAAGACTAGAATTTAAATCAATTTCGATAAACATTTTAATACATAATGTTCGTCGAATTTAAATATAAATTAAGGTTTGTAACCTTTGAATTGAATTTTGATTCAATACAATAAAATACCCTCCGAAGGAAAAATATATTATTCTACAAATAACATTAAAACATAAAACAATGGCTGTTATTTTCAAATTTGAAGTAAAAATTATAAGTTTGTAAATGCGTTCTAAAACTGGAACGATCTGACTTCATATATTATTATTAACAATAAAATTAATGCGTTTGTTTTACTTTGCTATAATGCGTTAAGGGTGTCGATCTATAGGCATATGAAAAATTAAGCTTTTTTACCATGGTTACAATAATAATAAATGGAATTTTATGGCTGTAAGCCGCATATAGCTAATTTAATGGCTTTACCTTCTTCGAAATTGACATATCCCTGGCAGTTCTTCTCCGCTGTCAAAAATACAAAACACTTCAGGTCATCTCTGAACTGTGACAAGTCTCGCAAGAAATCGAGATAAGAAAACCTAATTCAGAGAACATTTCCAGTAACATTAATCGGTCGCACATGCGCGTTTAACTATCGTATGAGCGTATAGCATTGAAGTATCGAAAACCCTGTGCAAAGGGTTTCAAAGAAATATTTGGTCTGTGAACAATAAGTTTTTAACTAAACTAGTTTCTTCTCTGGTCGTCAACAATAACGGTAGCTGCCAGCAGGCTCGTATGTATACCGAGTGATCTACTTCATAATTGTCAGTTTATGAATAAAGTATGGTTGCAAGATTTGATGTGCAAGCGCACGTTTTCTGTATAAATATATAGTATAGATATCCGTTAGATTATTGTTTGATTCGATATTTTTTCACAGTTCAATTGACGTCCTGAAGCTTGCGACAAAATCTTTGTTTTAAAATTGCAAACTGCAACCTCCTTGTGAGCACTCATCAGATTAGTACTACGAAGACAGAACATAAAAAAACGCATATGACAATTAAGACACTATTGATTTCCTGGAATCTGATTAATTTGATAATGAAATACCAAATATCAAAAATAATCAATTTCTGTTAGTATATGTCAATTGATTGATATTTAGTATTTTCATTAAAAAATGTAATTTATGATTTTACAAAACAGACAATTCACAAATAGCACATAATCAATCAGTAATAGCAATTTAGCCTATCTGCATGAATAAGCGCAGCTTTTGGCATCGTAAGCCAGTATGTTATCGATTGTTGTATTACATAGTACAATTTAAGAGCTTTGATTCATATATTGAAATAACTACATGTATATTTATTAGTGACTTCAACGGGCAAATTACACATTTTCGTATTTTTGTTTGTAAAATTTTCTGTCAAGTCGTATATATGTATGGAATTAGGATAAAGAGGTATTTAACATTTTTACCTTGGTAATTGGTATTGTAGAGGTATTGTAGAATAAAGTCAATAAAATAAATTATATTTGTGCAGTACAAAGCTTCCAAATTCACTATAAAGCCATTATTTATGCACGCTGAAATGCTTATAATGTTATCTTATCGCTTTGAGTATCGGTGTTAGAAAGGATTTTATTAAATCATATAGCGATTGTTATTAGATAGACATGTTTTATATCGAAAGTTATCGAGATAACATTTCCATAATTACTTACACATTCGTCCTACAAACTCATCTATCAACATGTTTATTCGTTGAACTCGATTCGATATGTTGTTTGTTTTAAAATTAATTTGAAAGCTGTCTAATAGACAAACATATTTTTGATGATTTGTGTTTAAAAAGATGTAGACGAGGAAGATGAATATTCTACAGTTTAATTACAAAAGAATATATGGATATGGAGAAATAAATGGACGAGGTCTAACCGATTTCGCTTTTGAAAATAGCTGATATTTTCAAAAATTTTGATACTTTAACATAATCAACACTAAATTTGTTTCAATAACAAAACGACAAATTGACATAATTATCCTACTAAAATTAGCTTACACGATGTTGATAATATTTTATGAAAATGAACATCACTACTGAAGATAGGCCAAGTCTTACACACTTCTTTCCGTCCCATTGCTTCTACCACTGAACATCGTCATCGTCAGAAATACCAGTATTATCATCTTGGTACATTCTATCATCGTCTGCGTATTTTTTCAAAAAGGTGTCTTCTTAATATTTTCTTCACACATGTTTAGTAGAGACACAACAATGGCTCTGGGGTTGCAGGGTGCCCATATCTACGCTCGTTTGCCCCTTCAAAATCTTAAAAAAAACTTGTGACAATATTATTAACATTGCTAGAGACTTTTAGGTAAACTTATAATGTTCTACAAAACGCAGCAGATATTAGTCCGTAATGAAAAATGATAATAATCCTGAAGTCCGTAATAATGAGATCAAACAAGATAGAGACTATAACAGCACCAAAAATGTAATTATAAAGAATGTGCTTAGAAAATAATTGTATATATACAAATTATATATACCTACATATAAATCTTAAACTTTTATAATGTCACTATTGTAGAATCAGATAGTAACTATAGCAAAATGCACTGCTATGAAATGCGTCTTAGTATATTCTAGTAACTTATTGGATTGCAATGCACTGATTGACTCCTCTGAGGTTGCAAATGGCCATGGGCGGCGATGACCATCTCTGGTGGCTCGCAAATTCGTTTGTCCCTCGAAAATTCGATGATAATAGTAAAACAAAGACTCGGCACGCAGGGGGAGTCATGGCACCCATGACCCCCTAAACCCGCCTCTGTTAGGAAGACGATAAAAATACAGATTTGGGAACATGATGCTTACCTTTGTTCATTTGTAAGCAAATAAGTTTCACTGGAAATGTTTATTACGAAGCGGGTATGAAACCTATAAAAAGTTTTCACAAAGCTCTATGCAATCGTAACAGACTGCTGGTTCTTAGATTGTAATATCAATGTGAGGTTGTCTGTGATGACGTCGTACAAACGGCACAATGAAAGATTGTATTTGCTACTGGCATGTTTGTCTCTCTACTTTCAAAATATTTATAAATACACTACATTATAAATAAAAAAATATATTTACAGTAATACACAAATTCATCTTGATGATACTTATTACAATTTAACAGTGTACATTGCTTTATGAGTGTAAACAATACAGAATTTTGTTTATACAATCCCATATTGTAATTCGGAAAATTAATTTTTTCTCCGTATTATTATATGGCTGTGAAATATTAGTTATTTTGCTCGCATATGTTTTAAATTGATTATCGAAACTGTTTTCAATAATCAAGCTGCTGGTCATCGAGAGTAATCGCTTGGGAAAGCCCGTACGGCAATCGTTGTGAAGCACGACATATAGACGATTGTTAGGTCATATTTGATATTGCCGCCACATCAGTTAGGTCATAACTGCTCAACACATTGATACTTAAATAGAAATCTTTGGTGGAGGCCACTGAGATTGTTCTTTTTAACTACGTGTTAATATCAAACTGACTATAATGAGTTTAATTTTAAAGTGTTTTTTAATCATAATATTACAAGAACAGTATTAAATGTCAAAGATATTTATAAATAAGTAAAATCAAGTAAATTAAACTGACTATATACAGTTATCATTTATTTCGAATGTAATAGTAGACTAATAGTCCACCTACTGACATCCGATTGAGCTGAAAGGAAAACTTTGTAAGTTTGGTAACAATGCAAGAATCTGGTACTAAGCTGATCTGATGATGGTATCAGGTGGTGTATAGTGGAACTCCTTAACAGTGAACCACACATACACGAAATTTTGTATTTGTATTAAACTGTGACAGCCTATTCTAAACACTGTTCTAAAATCTAAACAATGAGATAGTAGTTATACCCAAGATTATTTCCTGCCAAGAGAACTCCTCAATAAATTCTGCTCCAAGTTAACAACCAAAAACTTTGTAATGTTAATGCTTCAAACGAAATGGATCGAATAAGAAATGTTACAAATAGGTAACTAATTAGGATATTATATCATTGTAACCAAATCAAAAATTTCAATATGAGATGTAGGTAAAATTACTCTATAAAATCTTATAAACAAAAATATATCATTGATATTAATTACCAAAATAAATATTTTACTATAGTACAATACTAAAAAGAAAAAATGAATAAACTCATTATTTTATCAGCATTTGTGTTATAAAAAAACAAATATAAAGTTAAAAATAAAGTTATCCCCATTAGAAACAAGTCTTTTTCTACATTTTAACCTTTGATCGACACTAATTCTTCTTTTCGTTAAATTTATTGTTAAATCTGTTCATTAAACATTAGCAGGTGCCTACTGTGGCAGAGCATATATTGCGGCCAAATTGGCTGCTTCACAAAAATGGGTCGGCTCGAGAGTGACATACCACACTCTCACAGAATATGGACGTGAAGTGTGTTCATTGTTACGTTTTATTCGGTTCTGGTGGCCCACTTCTCCTTCTCCCCATTCCATCCTATTCCTTCCCAAGACGTCAGTAATGCACTGGTGATTCCTCTAGGGTTGTGAGTGTCCATGGGCAGCGATGACCATCTACTATGTGATGGTTAGTTTGCTTAAGAATAAAAAAGCATAAAAGCGTGTTTTATTTGACAGCAGGAGCGAAAAATAAACAGTGTAGTATGATTTCATTCTGGTAATATAATGAGATCGTTTGATGATCAGTTCTCTAACTGATCCAGCATTTACCCGTTACCGCTAAGGATTCAAAATAAAAAAATCTGACTAAAATCGCATAATCTATAGACAAGTAAACAAAGCCGTAAGTAAAACTACTACACTTATCGTAATATCATTTGTATTTAAAAAAAATCGACCAAAATAATTTCGATATAATAAAATATACAGGTGTCATTGCGAGCAAATGATAACCTATAATACTCAGGGATAACATAACCTTTATACCAATAAAGAAAATTTTGGAGTCGGTTAAGTGGGAAATTATCACATTTCCATGATTATACTAGAAAGACGCCGAGCTAAGCTCGGTCACCCATTGCAGGCAGAATATGTTTAATCCAAATGCGGATATTCACGAAACAAACTTATAATCGTAACTGATTGGCGAAATCTACAAAATAGTCCATTCGTACAAAAACCAATTCTCAAATCATCACGCATGACATCGAATCTCAAATAACATTGAAGAATAAAGAAAATGCTGATCGCTTTCACCGTGTTAACTATATTGATAACAACAATCATGTTATGTATTAACAAGAATTTTCGACTTCGCGAATACGTGTCGCAGCTTATCCGTGATAAGCCCATAATTTAGTGTCGATTTAGCCGCAAATGAATCGGCGTTGTTTGGCGCGTGTGCGCGGCCGGAGGTGCCAAGAGGCCCCCGCCTTACCCGGCCGAGGCGGGCCCCGCGCGGCCGAGCCAATTTGACCGCCATCTAAACTACCCCTTGGCGTGCTGACGCAACATTTTTTGGCTGGTGCTGCACATTGTCTTGTGTTGTTGTTCTGAAAGGTCATGGATTTTGGAACGTGGTAGGGTATATCTGTTTACAGTCGGAGTTTTGTACCTGAAAGGGCTGAAGAGTTTGCAACTGCGGTGTCTGTTTGGCCATCCGCTTGTCCTTTAGTCGGTTTTTCGTCAATTTGTTCGTATTTGTTGGTCGTTAAAGATTTTATTGACTGTGTGTTGGTCAATGTGACAACATGGGTACTTCAATATAAATGTTCTTTTTTGTATGTCAAAAAAAAAACAAATAATCGATAGTGTGGAATTTAAATTGAAAGCGTCTGTTTTAAATAGTCATAATACATATTTTTTAATAGTTTTAGATTGTAGAGATAAATAAAAAAAATGTCAAATAAAAAAAAACAAAATTGTTAATTATGTGACCTTCTCAAAGTTCTTAATTCATAACAATACTAACAATACAGCGAACATATTTTTATTATAATTTTGTACAATGTTCTCTATGCGTAAGTGTAACACTATCTCATAAGCATATTAAAACAGTTTGTACATTATAAATTAAATACATTTGAAAGCAAATTTAATAAGTTTTCATTCTGTTTAACGCTGCTTCAAATAGCAATATTCACAAATAAAGAAAATACATGCTGAGATGGGCCCTACGTCGTCGAAATAAAACATCGGAAATTATGTATTGGTTTTAACTCAGTGAGCTATAGTTTCTCTATTTATCATTTATTATTTTATTTCAATTTTTACTCCTTTTGAATGCGCAGAATCGGGCCGAGTGCTAATGGATTTGCTGAGAAAGTGATTAATGTTACCTAGGTTTTTGCTCACCCGTATTTCTCTGTAGTTGATCATGAAAAAATGATCTTATTAAAAAACAAGGTTTTTTCAGTTCACAGAACATGGAAAAGAAAGAAACTATTGATACATATTGCTTTGTACCAGTCACATTTTAGCCATCGCAATATAATTGCGTCTTTTTTGACGGTCAAAAGTATCTTTACTGGTCAAGTTTGTTAAAAACAACATTATTTTGAGTTTTAAGAACTAAAAAAATCTATATCTATGCATACTTGTATTCAACTTTGCAAAATTTGTAATCATAACTTATATCAAGGAATCGCATCCGAGTTAACTGGTTACTTTTAGCGTTATAAACTATATTAAAAATGCTACGGTCTCCTAAAATACATTTACCATAATTATTTACCCAGTAGCTGAAGGTCTATTGCTGCCATGAATTAAATAGGCACATAAATATATAATTTTGAAAATTTACCTTGTTCAATCGTATTGACCCCAACAGATTTTGAATTAAATTTGCATAAGTACTTGATGTGTGGCTCATAAATGAAAACCATTTCGGTTGACGTGTATTATCATAAAAGCATTTGAAATTTTCTAACATAAGTTAACAATATGCTTATGTCGTTCATATCAGAAATTGTAAGGTCACTACAGTACCTTGACTGATTCATCAAGTATTGTTCGAAACGTGGGACCTAGAATTGAAATGAAATCCCTTTTTGATAAAGGCAATCAATAGAAAGGTGCCTTCGTCCTTCACTTTGACATTAACCTTTTAGTTTCTAAACCATTAACTAGATATATACTGCCTACCTGTAGAATGAAGATATCGTAATAAGAATTCGTTGAAACTAAAATTCTATATAAACTCTTAAACAATTAAACCGTTTTAAACATGTATAATATTAGTTTAGAAAACCGTAATAAAATCACTAGCAAATGAATAAATAGTCCCATAAAACGGTTCTTTCAGGATAGGTAGAGAGAATGGATTAAACATTTTTTGCCTTCTAGTGAAGTCCCTACTGAAAGAAATTGGTTTTTTTTTAGTTTTTTAAACTATTCATATTTTTTTTTAGTTTTCAGACTCATATTTCAAAATAAAATTTTGCAGCCACTTTCGAAATTACTGTAATTTTTTGGAAGGCCGTTCCTTCCGCAGTGGCCCGTCGAAGGGCAAAGCTGCTTACAACAGGATCGTGTTCGGTGCTCAGAAGTATGGTTTGCGACATGAAATTCTTAACCACCGTCATCAGGTTTCTCACGTGAGTTTAAACGGAAACACAGGATTTTCACTTTCGTAGTTCGGCTCAATCGAAATGAAAACCAAAATACAATTTCAATAAGTCCCAGCATGGCTAGGATATGTTGTTTGGTTATGGAATATTGGTGCCTACCTTCCGGTTCCACCAACAGAATTTGAAAATTGTTCATGACAAGAGTACATCTTAAGACCAATCCAACAAGGCAAAACATGGCTATGACATGTTATCCTGTTATGGAGTTTCTATGCGTTCTTTATGGCTTTGGAGTGGATGGAAAGAGGATGAGGGATAGGAGAGGCGTAGAGGAGTGAAGGAGATATGGTGTGATAGGACGAGGCAAAAGAAAAGCTAGAAAGAGAGCGAGACGATAAGAGATAAGAAAAAGCAAACAGAACCAAGATCGGGATCTATAAAGAGATCTAAATCAGGTTTCAATTAAAATTGAAATCTCGGCCAAGATTCTCTGTCTGCTAGGGCAAAGCAAATTAAAGCAAAGCAAAAAGCAGATTAATGATAAAACAGAGTAATAAAATAGGAAGATTTACTTCCAATTTAATTTTTACTGATGATAACATAAATTTTACAACACCAAGTAAGGGACAATACGTTAGTAATTGATTCTTCAGTTTAACATTGATTTTTACATTTTCAAAATATATCTTAGGCATCTTGAAAATAAAAATGTTGTTTCATAATACTCGTTCATGCCTCTTTCCGATTATGCCTAAATTACTGATTTTATATCGTGGTCTGATCATTAATAATGTTGTTTCGTGTCGTTAGGATCGCGTAATCATACATTTTTTATTAATAACCCTCTTTATCACATATTTCCAAACTTTATTAGCCATGGAATTCTTTAGAACATATTCATAAATATACTATAATTGCGGAAAACAAAAACTTTATCAATGTCATCGTTCGTTTAATAATAAAATGAGGACAAGTAAACACCATTTATGTAATAATTACGAAAAAGACGCGCTATGTAAAACTACCGCAAAAAGAACAAAAGGGCTGTGACGTACAGAATATATGAAAAGATACTATCATAATAGGTCTTATTTTGTTGCGTTTCGTCACATGTGAAATACCGATATCAAACTTCTTTTTACATAGCATAGACTAGTCAGCGGAAATCGGACAACTTCCAAAGCTCCCCGGACGAGGGCGCCGGCCTCGCCGTCGTCGGGTCCGGCGGACCGTTCGCGCCGGGGCAAACTCGTAAAGGTGAGCAAACGCCGGCGCGCGCCGATAAGGCCCATCGGATTTACAGCGCGGTGCGTCACGCCAAACAGACGCCTAATCGCCCTGACCGCGGGCCGTGACACTACGAGTAATGCTTTGTTTTACGACGGCACGAGCGGGATTTAGAGATGATGGGGAGAAAAAATCCGGTCGAATGCGTGTCGGACCACGCGCGATGTAGGGTTCGGTGGTCGCCCTTACCGAAGAATTGCACTATTCACCTTATGGATCCATCATCAGACCTTCGATATCAATATGATATGAGAGGTTAATCAAAGCCAATCAAATACTAGTTTACTGGTAACCATTAAAGAGCAGTTTCTGTTAACAAATCGCAGTATCATTTCTTAAATTCTAAGGAGTGCTATCGCTTTCATCATCAGATCAGCAGGATGAAACACTTGACTAACTAAAAAAAAAGAGCTCAAGCACACTACAAATGCTTATAACAAACACACTATAAGTGCTTAATCTAATATTTTAGGGTTTCTCTCAATTTTTCTACTATCACATTACCGGATCTTGACTTGGTAACAACGGGATCACGTCGCTAATAAGTCCTTTCGAACAAAAAAAAAATGTATTTTTTGAATTCGGTTCACAATAAGATGAAGAAAGCATGTAACGTACACAAAAAAAAAATAATAGAGACGAGTTGAATATATTTTCTTTTTTTGATGTCAAAAAGGAAAACTATCAAATCTAAGTAGGTTTTACAAGTTAACGAGTATATATATATAGAAAGAAATAGTCGACCAAGTTGTAAAATGTAAACGAAGAAGTAAAAAGCAAATTTTATAAATAATCCATTAAAAATTACTTAGATGACGTTCTTGGTTGTGTAAAATAGGTGGTAAATACAAGTTTATGAACCAAGGAATATAAGTATATGAAAATATTAAATCATAACATCTTTAACACTCGTTCTATGTGGGCTCGTTTTAATACGTTATTAGGTAACCGTTAAACCATAAACTTAATTAATTATGAAATAGACAAACAAAAATCGGAGATTTTTAACACGAGTATTTTTTTTTATTTTAAATACCGATTTTTGATTTCCTTGTTCATTTATCAATTAGTTTTTAAAATTTCCTTACATTTTCGGTCTTTAAGAAGTCTATCAATTCGAAAAAAAGTGATTTTGATTTTGTGTGATTTTGAAGGGGTGCGTGACACCCGTGACCCTCTCCCTTGGACCTCATTCGCATCGAGACCCCTTCTTCGACCCAGCACACTAAGACTGCACTGATGTTCTCGCCTTCCGACTAGTAGACGGCGTCACCAGTGTGATGACAACATTCGGGACCGAGGCTGTATGTGCTCTTTAGGCACGAAGCGAGTGGTTTGATTTTACTTAAGCTAAAAATTTATTGTTTAATACGTCGTGGTATGTATTCGAACGAGGTGCTTGACGGTTCGAAGGTCACCTAATCTGTAAGGACGATTGATTTATCTGAATTTATTTGAAGCGAACGTAGTTGATGAAATCGTTAGGGTTTTTCTTAGAAGACAAAAGAATCCTAAAACTCTAGGTTGAGGGGGAGGATATCTTCACGTAAAGTATGAGATAGTTTCAATTGTCAAGTCCCTCACGTGTGAGACATTCTCACGAGTGAGAGGTAATACACCTCCCGTGACTGCTATTCAGAGTAAAGTAACTTATGCGCAATACAGAAAAATGTTTGTTCACGATATTAGTTACCGTTACAATATCGATTAGACATTAATTAAAATATTCTGAACTGCATATATAATATCATATGCGTATATGATGCTTAAAGGCTTAAAAATAGTATGTAACAAAAATTTTTATTTTTCTCTATTAAGGAAGGTTATTTCGTATTTTTTTCTATTTATTTATTTATTTATTATTTTCTTTATGTACAATTTTTATTTTTCGTACGGTATAAAATTTTTCAAATAACCCCCTTTTATATTAGTTTTATCAACAAAACCACTTCAACGTCGACCTAGTGCAATATTGTAATGTAGTGAGAAAACTTTCGCCTTATATTCATCGCAGGACTCGAGTAGCAACGCCGCACGAAAACTGAATTATTTAGACGATGTGCTCCGGTCACGTAAGAACTGGGTTAACATCGAGTGCAGAGCGGGTTCTCAAGCTATCTAGTGCAATATTTAGACGAAGCGCATCTCGCGGATGTTGCACTTCGCGGAATGCACTAGCTCCGGCCGCGATGTGGCGACCACCCACTCCGGAGAAATAATATTGATGCTAGCGGGTACGTGTTTCGTTGTTTGTAGGGTTCCGAGCCAAAATGGAAAAAACGGAACCCTTATAGTTTCGACATGTCCGTTCGCCGTTGAAATTTATGGTGTATGTGTCTTGTATAAGTCGCTACTTAGTTTGGTGGTTAAATAACAAAAATAAATATTTCTAGGGGAAACAGACATATATGTAACAGAAGCTAAATATTTTTTTTTCAGAAAACATCACCGAGTGGTACATATTTCGACAATTATTTTAAAAACACTAAGGTTTTTAAGCAATTTTTCTGATTACGAAATAATCGCTCCGAAAGTTGTAGAAATTGTGTCCCCCCCACTATTTTCTAAATCGTATATCTAAAAAATATGAAAAAAATAACGAAGGTGAATCTTAATAAATACTTTCAATGAAAATTATTTTGAACACGGTCGGATATACTGTTGCCGACCGTGTTCAAAATAATTTTGCCGAAAAAATGAGCTTCTTAACTAAAGAACGTAAGTGACATGAAGATGGGCTCTATTGCTGGTGCCCTTTTGTGTGCACTAGTTGAAGAGTAACAATTGGGTATTTGACAATTTTTTAAAAAGTATTTTATTGTATTCTTAGGACACCAAAGATACGTTTGATAATTGTCTATTTCGTTTTTAAAGTTAATTTATAACAAAAACAGTCATTTTAAATAATACAATTCAAAATTCCCGCCAAAACAGCGTTCACGTCAAGAAACGTGACTAATTAGGCCGTGATATCACGATTCAATAAACAGTGAGTGAAGTGAATGATCCGTGAGTGTGAAAACTGTTTTCTTGAAATCTCGAAGAAATGGCTTCGTCATCATACAAAGTTTGCACAGTTCCTTGCTGTACAAGTACAACAATAAAAAATCCAAATAAATTATTTATTCATGTGCCACAATCGGGGCCACTTCGTAAAAAGTGGCTGCAATTAGCACGACGCGATCCGTCCACTGTATCACCTAAATCTTCAATTTATTTTTGCGAGGACCATTTTGATGTGAGTATTATTCATTTATTTAGTAGTCAAATACTAGTATTATAGTGATAAATACCAAATAACTTTAAAATAAAATTACTTGTGAGGTTAGTATTTTCCGTATAAATAATACTTGTTTGCTTTATTACAGCTGCCAAATGACATGGAAAATTACATGGAGTACCATATTAAGGGCTCTGTCTCAGCAATAAGAATGAAACCATCTTGTGTACCCACTAAATTTGAATGTCAACCTGTCAATTATAAATTATTACCTACCGCATTAAAACCCGAAATACATTTTTGACATACATAACCTACAAAGTAAATAATGACAAAAAATATCAAAATGTTAAGGCTAAGGACATCGATTGAATTAGAACATTATGAATATATATATTGGATAGATTCCGTTTTTTGTGTTTAAACTGAAGTTTTCACGTTTCTAAATTCTGCAGAACAGAAGTCCGGGTTTGATGCAAATAAATTTGCAATCATAAACGAATCAACTTTTGGCAGATTAGCACTATCAGCTTTTATAAAGTCTTTCTCCACTTTCATTTTGACTGAAAAACTAATAAAATCAACACAAAATTATTATTAAAATAACACCACCGTACAAAAGTAACAGTGCAATTTGTTTGTTTATTGAATCGTGACGTCACGCGTTCTGATTGGCTAGTGAGCCGTTTAAGTTTTGTTATTCCACTGATGTAAAATTTCTTATTTATTTTTAAGAAATAAAAATATTTATAGTATATAATTTATAAATTCACATAGATATTCTGAATCAGCATCTTGAAATCTACATAATTCAATTATTTTCTTATTTAATTGTTAACCATGTCAAATACCGAATTGATATATCTACTTGTTTTTCTAGTTATAGGCATCTAAAGTGCTTACAATTATTCTGTGCGGGAAACATGGAAAAAGCGTAACAACATACTTTTTTCATCTGTATTTTTTCATTTGTAATGATAAAATTGGAACCCTTATAATGAACATGGTCGGAAATGCTCTTGGCCAGTTTTTTACTTTTACTGTATTATTGAGTTTTTTTTTTCTTAAAAACTATGAAATACACTTCATAAATGTTTTACTATAAAGAAATACTGTTTTTGTGGATTTTTTATTAATTAAAGATTCTAATCGTCGAGCATAATTCTACCAGTCTTTGATTTAACTTTAAAATACAATTCTACTAGTCTTTGATTTAACCCTAAAATACAATAATTTAATTATGTTTTAACAACTTTAAAACAGTAGGTGCTAGATAAGATATTTGTTAAGGACGTGACTGATCCTAAATTAAGTTTCTGGCGTGTTGCTCAAACTTAAAGCGCAAGTTGACAACCCTCATCCGGTGCGTCGTTGCGTTGCAGCTCAAATTTAGCTCAAGAATAATTTCTTTACTTTGAAACAAGCGTAATTAGTTTTCATTTGATTATGTCGTCGGTCGTGCCCTGGGCACGAAATAAAATGCACCTTAGAATAGTTAATTTATTCCTAACTAGCTGACCCGCCCGCTTCGCTGGGTAATTTTTATTATAAATAAAATGGCGAAGGATTTACGGAATTCTAAAAATGAGTAGCCTAGAACCATCTACAAATCATTCCGCATCGAATGGTCCCAGTCCCATGTCTATAAGTTTAGCAGTTTTTACGTGATTGGCGAACAAAGACAACCTATTTTCATTATATATATATATTGACTACAGCTTCAATGTATTTGCTGGTTTTGTTTCATCACCTGTGCTACGAGGTAGATTTATAAGGATGTTACAATTAATAGACATAGAATACGTTTATAAAACAATTTATCACTGTATGTTTAAATTCATTTGTGCATTAATATTCATACGAACGTACGTTTCGCAGCCGAATCAAATTTTCTAATATATGTTACTAAAGAAAACGAGCCAAATATGTCCTTTATGTAGAATGTGTGAATTTTATGTAGAAAAAAAATCATACATTTTAATTACCTGAATAACGTTAACATAATTCTGCAATGTATGATGGAGGAATGCCCGAAATTATTTTCATTCGATACCAAACATGAATATGTACGGAATTGAATGACTGAAATTATATTTTTTAAATTTTTTGCATATGTCAAAAGAGGAAATCTGTCAAAAGCATTACGTTAAATTTGAAGTCCTCGTTAACTATTATGTTAATAAAGCGTTATCTTATTTTTCAAGCCTCTATTACCTTTTCGCTTGCTGTACACGAATAAAGATATTTCATACTGGTATACAAGTTATAAATCCATATCCGGATGTGGTATAATAAATACGGCGTACCTACTAAAAGATTTGTATTTCTAGTTAATAATATTTTTTTAATATCTAATGTTTTTTTTTTAAATACAAAATTTGCTCTACTTGTAAAAATACTTTTTTTTTGGCGGAGAATTCGACAGTTAATATTATTCGTTAATGCAACTTCGTCATCCGTAGGAAAAAATGGAATTGATTCCTAGAGCTTAAGGAGATGATTTAAATTTAAAAGTTTCTTTCGTTTTAAGACTGCACTGTTTGTCTTTGAAAGGCTTTGGGTAAACAAAACATCTTATAAGGCACTGTGACTGTCAGGTGTTGTTGAATTTAGCAGTAGTAATAGTAGTGTATTAACTTCATTATGAAATTTGTGAAGATTGGCCCTCAACTGATGAATATCGCTAATAAGGTTATTTAAGGATTGGTATTAAACCAAATCCAAAAAAATGTCAACATTTAAACGTTATTGTTTTTTGTCGTCGGATTGTCCTTCATCTAACAACAAAAATATTTCCATATTGATTGCTATAAAAAAGAAAAATGAAAAGGATAAAACAATATTGACGTATTTTTACGACCTAAAAAAAAACAAAAGTCTTGTGAATGGTTGCTCGAAGCAAACCAAGCGGGCGATTTCATGAGCCCCGTCCAACAATCCTTCCCCGTATGTCGCGATCAAATACAAAAGTCACTTTTGGCTTCTGTAAAGATGGAGCTCATGACCTGGACGCTGGATTTTTCTTTTTTGTTTCCCAAAAAAATATGATTTCCTGAAAGATTTATAAATTACGATCCAGTAGAGACTGTAAGCTTTTTTCAAGTACTGGTGAAGCCTCACCAGTACATGAAAAATATGTTTAGAAGTTTTCATGTTTTTTAAATATTGAAGAGAATATTTTGAAAAGTAACAAATGTATTTATTGCCCATAACTTGTATTATTTATGAGTTGTACAAAGTATTCAATATGCGCCAAGTGTAGCAATGACAGTCGTAATAAACTCACCAATTCTCGAGTTTATTGTCATTTATGAAATGTTACGAAAAAAAAACAGAATTACCGAGTAGGACGTAACTAATTAAGAATTTAAAAGGAAATACGCTCAGTCGTTTTATACACCGTTATTTATTGGTTGACAAATTATCCTTTAGATAGCAAGATAAAGCTTAAATTATACCGCACCAGATAAGAAATCCGATGTTGTGAAAGGCGAATGCTCTTAAAATTATGTTCTACTTCCATGCAGACCTAAGTACGGATAAGCTGTCGGCCTTGATGACTAATATAAAATTACTTTTACAAAAAAAAAACCGCCTTCAGAAACCTATTAAAATAATTAGTTGTTTTTCGAATCGCTGCCAGCTGAAGATGTGCCAGACGCCTTCTTAGGTTTCATAATACATCCTTTTGATTCAATACTGCAGATTTTGTATTCATGTTTATAGATTTAGGCATTGTATTTGATTGTCTGTTATTAATTTTTCGGTCAATCGTCTTTGTTAATGTATTTTTGTACTTCTATAGACGCGTCTAGAGAATAACTGAAATCTCTGAATGTAGGTAACGTCCAATAAAATATTAGTTCGTGTACGCAATTTCCGCATTTATAATTTGAATTTCGGTTTGTCGCCATATCATAAGCATTGAAATTTAAACTGGCCAGTACCGAAAGCGGCGATTTCATATGATAGCTCCTAATATACGTGTTACATTTATTAGTAAACTGTGCCGGGGACTCCGCCCCGGTGAACATAAATGAATTTCTTAATTTTTTCTGTCTAGCGATTTCTTTTTGTACGCTGTATGTAAATAGGCTATTAACAAATTGCTGCAAAAAATATTGACTTTATTAATAACTAGCTGTGTCCGCGACTCAGAACGAACGTGGAATGAATCCTTCATCTTTACGTCAAGAGATCTCTCTTCAATCATAATCCTCATCTCGGTCTGTACGATTGAAGTCTGCCATTAATCGTCGATTTTAATTTAATGGTAATATCTGTTCAACTCCAAGAAAAAAAATAAAGGTTTATTCAAATGCGCGTTTTGTATACACGATTCAAATAAAACTTACCTGCACTCATATTTTTTCGTTTACTGTGCATTAGCTTACATCAACTGCGGATTTTAAATGGCGATTATGTTTTTTTTTTGTAAAAGTTATTCTTTTTAGAATTTTTAGTAACCTGTGCTTTAGTAAAAATGTTGTTATCAACTTTGCTACAGCAGGAAATAAGGTCGGCCCGACCAAATACTACACTGTCAAAGAGTACAAATACGAAGTAACAGCTTTCGTTTTGTGTTACATCCAGTAAGTGAGAGTTCAATAAAAAAATATATGTGTCAAACACAGAGCCTTTTGAGTTCGTTTAATAAAAGTATATATATATATATATATATATATATATATATATATATATATATATATATATATCATTGTAACCGTGTACATTTAAAATTTACTTTGATTTTGAATAAAATTGAAAATAATTTATTTTGTGCTGTTATTTGTTTCATTATTGTAACTGGCTATTTAATTCAAAAGGTAGTACGAAATAAAATAAATCGTATTTAAAATTCTCCATGATTTAATTCGCTAAAATTATTTACATCTTTTTAAACGACCGAATGGTGCATGTGCATGTGCGCCTTTATTATTCAAAGCGATGTGCGAAATCATAGAAAGTCGTTTTAGGATCTTAAGCTTTAATTGGTTGATGGTGGGGTAAGTTGAGAAAAAAAACTTGAATAGTTTAAAAAAAATTCTGTCAATGCCAACATATTCCTTCATTACAATCTCATTACATTGTTCCCAATAAGGCGCAGGAAGAAATGGTTCAATTTTCCCAGTAAGTTGGACAAAAATTAAAAAGTTTTGAGTCTGCACTTATTTTCCCGATTTTTACCTTCACGTTTGACAAAATTCATTGGTGATTTAGTTTAGAAAGGGAAATTAGGAACGCACGTAACCTTAACGCGCGATTGGAATAAAATTTTATGTTCGGTATTGTGGCAGATGTTACGACTAAACAAAAATCTAATAAATCATTTTAGAGCTTAATAGTATAGATCGAGTTCGGCACCTTGATTGAAACGGAGATCGCTCGATGTAAAAAAAAAATAAGCTAATTTATGATGTATAATCTATTCGGGTGGAGCCGCGAGCACGGCTAGTTATCAATAACACGATATTAATAAATGTTTTTGGAGCTTACAGTTGCCGTTTTCAAATATTACTCACATTATATTCGAATATACGAGAAAAACAAAATTTAAACTGTGTAAACGGAATCTACTTTTAATTGAAAATTACCCACGTTCCCATAATATTTTTATTTACCCTCGTTTCGCGACTAAACAAAATTTTATTTTAAAAATCACATCTGTGGTCGATGACGAAACGACAGCAAATGAGATTATGTGGTGCTCCTTACGATTGCAGTCGAACGATACATCTCGGCCGTCGCCGGCGCACTGGCGGGCGCTCAAGTATCGAGCGACGTCATTAGGCAGTAATTCCACTTTTATGGCCGCCAGTTTTATACACAGCCTCTGTGAATAAAATTCTTACAGCGCTATTTGCGTATGTTTATTGAAACGTTTCTTTAGGTTGTACCAAACGGATAACCTAAATAAAAATCTTACAGGGATATTTAAACAGTCAATGTTTAACTTTTCGTGTTAGTTTAAGAATTTAAACGATATTTGGAAGTATCAAAATACATTCATTCTAAACAAAAAAAAATGTATATATTTGTGATTTGCAATGTTTGTCCGAAATTGCATAGAAATTATGAAAAATATATTTTTTTCATTTTTTGTCGAAAAATGAATCGGACAATTATCTACAAGTAAAATTATTTGATATGATATGTATTAACTCGACATTAATTTTGATGTGACGCGTTGGTATATTATAGTAGAAATAATTAATTACATACGTAATGGTTAACTCATCCCGAATCTCATTCGAGTTCTAGTAGTTAGTCTTGGAAGAATGGAATTACTCAAGTTTTTTAGAATTGATTGACCAATTGAACATTTTAGTAAACCTAAAGCCGATGGTCGCAGAGTGGTCAACGCGTTGTTACTAAAATAGAAAGCAAGGGTTCTTCAATGGTGAAGTTAAATAAAGTCGCCTACTTGTTTCATGACTCGAAGAGTACGTTTAGTCCTAAAACAATTGCTAAAAGTTGATTTAGCATTAAATCTGTACAAATTTATAAGCAATCGTCTTAATCTCTTTAATTTTTAATAAGCACCCCGCTTTAACTCTTTCGTTCCTTGGTTATTGGCGTATCTTCACACTGGCAATATGTAGGCTGAATCATGTTAACATTGTAAGGAAAAATTTAATTTGTTGAAAAAACTTTATCAAAATTCTCAATGAGCCTTTTTCTACTGAAGATTCAAAAAAAAAAAAACCACCAGCGGCAGCACCGGTAGAAGGTACAAATGATTTGATTTCCCTGTTGACAGTAATGTGAAACGTACTTTTTTAAAATGGAATTAACTGAAGATGATCTACCGGAGCGGAATTAATGTTTTTACAGAAGTTCTAGACCATCTTGTTCGGAATTTAAAACGATGGCTTGCATGGCGTGGTTTACCTGTTTCGGGTAATAAAAATGTACTCGTAGAAATGTTAGTTGTCGTTGACAGTTTATTATCTCGTTGCGATAAGTAACTCCCAAATTATTGTTATTAGTGCACTTTGAGATAAAATTAAACTTTGATTAAGTTCCTTCATTATTATTAACACTATTATTACTATTTGTTCTAGTACGAGAATTGGCAGTACCAGCAGAACAGACAAGCCTTGGACGGTCACGCACGAGAGAGTTTAAATTCGCTTCAACACGCCTCTGCTATGCAATAAAACCGGAATTTTTGGTACATTAAATACAAGTATAGCAAAATTATAGTGTTGTATGTATTAAAATTTAGTATGCTTAGTAATTTACGTCGCGAGTGTAATAAACCTCACAAAATGAAATAATAACTGACCTTTTGATGCTGCCGCTGGCATCGGATTTGTATTTTCTATTGTTGGATCATTTTGATTTATAAATTGTTTAGTTCACATATAAGTGTTTTTTTTAATTGTTAAATCTGTTCTTCGTGTTAAGCAAATCCACTCCAAACACTCGTCAATTTGAGATTTTATAAATTGTACAAATTTTATACCACCTTGCTCGTATCGACTGTCAAGAGTGCACTACGCAAACTCACAATATTTAGTAGGCATGATAATTTATTTTTAATATTTTCTATTCACTTTATCTATTTATTAATTATAAAGATAAACATACATTTATCACCAATAGGACAATTAAATCATTTGTAAGTCCCATCAGAACTGTTACTGGTGGATTTTTTTTTGAATCTTCAAAGAAAAAAGGCTCATTGTGTCGCAATAAATGTATTGCTATAGTTGTTTCTTATATTTCTTGGATGAGTGATGGAGCGACGGAATAACGAAATAAGCTGTGACTCGTAGCTGAAGAACTAATAAAAAATAGTTCAGTACTTAAAAATGATTTACAACAACAATTGTTAATCAAACAACATATAACAACATTGTTCTATGAAAATATATTAACAACAACTGAGTTCAAAACATTGAACGCAGAAAAACGCAAGTGTGCGGTTTGGTACCCCTGTCAGAAACAAATTTTCTTCTGCTTTTCTCTCAATTCCGAATGTAATTCCAATTAAAATCTAAATATTGTATTTTCTATTATTTTTCCACTTCATATAATGTAAGGTTAGGATAGGTTTTATTTGATATGTTAGTATAATATTAACTTTATGAAAATATGACATAAAAGAGCGAAATATGAGGTATTAAAAAAAAAACTAAATAATTGTACATAGCTAATAAACCTAGAGTCATCGATTCTAGTCCCACGTTTTCAATTAATTAGCGTGTGTTAGAATACAGATAAAAGATAAATGACCTCTCATTCGACCTTAACCATTCGTCTGTCAGCGACCCTCAATAGCTGAAAGTCGAATGCTGAGGGCGTAACGAAAAAGCGTTACATGACGATTTCTACCAATTTACCTTCCCACAAGCCGGGTCAAGGAGCTTGTTTTCTATAACAATATGGGGAATGCACAATAATTGTGGTTACGGTCCACGACAAACACGAAGCGGTCAAGTAAAATGAAGATAAGCAAGATTTTTATATGTAAATCACATATGTAAAAAGCTTAACAAAATCCTCTAGTTTTGTCTCATAACATGTCCATATATAAATATAGCGTATAAATAGGCCGTTTTTAATTAATTACCAATATTTAAAATTAATGAAGACCTTAATATTAATCCATTTCTCCTCTTGGTGCTTTAATTGAAATATTATTTCATTCCCGCATCACGGCCCGGCCACAACCTAACCTAACCACGTCCAATTATGAAATGCGTTTTTACATCAAATTGAAGCTATAGGTGGATTTGCACTCGTATCGCAGTACCAGCACGGCGCATGTCCGCCTTCCGTGCCGGGGGTCCCCTATAATTTTCTACGGTGGAGTTATCGCTGCAGATTGCTTGATTCCTTGGCGAATCAAGGCCCCCTGCGGCACGATAAAAACCGTCCTCGGACGTTATACTGCAAAGTTTATCTGTGACGTTTACAAAAAGCGTCTTATCGTTCTGTGGTGTTGCCGTTGATAAGTTTTTAAAATGGTAGGGCAACGTCCGCTGTAAATGCAACCGAACCGGCATCGACGACTTTTATTACTGGCCGGTGTAGTCTATAGGATTACACGAAATTATAACTTTTGTGGGTCATTCGTTAAAACAAAAGGGCGATTGTAACGATCTCGAAAGGCTAGTGCTGGCCATGTCCTCAGAAAAGAGCGACGGCGTCAGATTTACTAATTGCATCTTAATCATACTTTAATTTGCAGGTTATGTTAGGTCATTAAACTATTTAAAGTCTTATACCTTTAAAACAAAAAACTGTTTCCTATTAAGGAAATTCTTTTTTTTTTACAGAAGAAAAAGTGTACAGTGGATTCTATATAATTAAATGCAAAAATTAAGGAACAGAACATTTTTATTGGCTACCCTTGTCAGTGTCGTTAGATAGATTCTTAAAAAACGCATACAAGGTTTTAAGTTGAATTGAACGGCCAAGTACGTATTAGAAACATGAACATTAACAAAATGATTGCGGAGTAATCGCGACTATTCAATTAAAATTATATTAAACCTAAAAAATCAAATTCACCGCTTCGTTAAATTATCCTACATATTGATGTATCATTTACTAAATATTTATAGAACGTCTTCAGTAAGATAGCGTGATACTCCCGTAATTTTCATTTTAATTTTATAATTTACGATGATAATAGTTTTTCGTTAACCATAAACTTATGAATATACGTTTTTCATACCATATATGTGTTACATATCAAGCGCCTTAACCGAACAACTATTGCTTAGTTAAAGTACTTGATAAGTACGCCGATAAGTAACCGATTATAAAGTTTTACTACTAGATTACTTAGTTTCAAATTTACTACTTAATGCTAACAATTATATTTTATACTTCTGATCCATAATTTAGAGTAATATCGTAGCTTAGTATTAGTTTTAGAACATTTATTGAACGTGAATTAGGTTTAGTTAACTTGTCTAACGGCGGATTGCTACAAATCAAAACGCAATTTGTAAATGTTGTCCGTAAAAATTAACAGGTTGTCCATAAATTAGCTGTCAAATGTTACGTTTGTTTTTAGAATTCCCGTTTGTACCTTTTGATGAAACATGTCGTTCACATTCTGGTAAGTTGATCATCGAATTCCTATGCGATTCATCATATATTTGTAAGCTACGTGAAACTGCAATTTAATTTTTATTTACTTTCATTACCCATCACGCCCAGCGAAGAGGGCGAGTGACGGCTGGTTATGTGATAAAACACAATTTAAACAGTCAGTGCAATTTACCTATCATATTAAAAAAAAATCAAGTAGGTGTCGGGCGCGCATAGGGTTCAGTAGTTACCCGTCACAATATGCGGACTTAGAAGGGGACTTTCTGTTTGACACTACGAACTTAGTCATTGAGTCCACGGCTAAATGGACTCAATCACTAAGTCTGGATTGAGTGATTGACGTGATTGACGTCTGAAAACGGACCGACGTAGAGACGGGGTTAACCCATATGTTCCTAGTGTTCCAAAATCGGATCGGTTTATTAAAAGTAACTTTTTTTATGATGAAAAGAACGCATCTGTATTTTTTCAACGGTTGGTATTACTGACGTTATAAGCTGTCAAACGCATAGTTTGACATTTATAAAAGCGCGAATTTACGTACAAAGTAAAAGAGTGTTTTCTAGTTATTTTTACCAAAAAAATGTTTCGTCGTAAAATGTAAGTATTTATTATTTATTTACTAGTTATTTAAATTAGTTCTGTTGTTATTTATTTATTGTAATACTGTTATTGAAAACATAAATATATTAATTGGGAATATTACAAAGTTAGTGAGATCTGAAGTAATTTACATAGTGTTCCATTATTGGAGCAGTAGGATGATAACTACTAGGTACTAAGTAAAGTATTTTCTTCAGTATAATGTTGTTTTTTTTGAATATTTTCCTTTTATTTCATTCCACATTGTCTGTAAATGAAATTATATCGCAACTAGAAGATGACGATGATATTCTGACCGCAGACATCTACATAACGCCCCCTGAGGGCGATAAAAGTGATGAAGATAGTGGTGACGAAGACTCTGGCAACATAAATTGTTTGTTTAAAAAGCAGCTGCTAGCTGAAGCGGAATTCTGGGCCACCGTTTCAACACAAAGTGGAATAGACGTGGTAGATGATTTTCAATGCAACCAGGTAGTCGAACCGGTGGCAAGTACATCGTCATCGGCACCCCCTCCTTCAAAAAAAAAAAACGTGCTGATGTAACAAGAAAATGGAGGTCTGTAGATATTTATGAAAAACCAGAAAAGGAAGAATATCCTCCTGACTTTCTTGAAGATGTAGAAAATCCAGTACAGTTTTTTGAAATGTTTTATGATGATAAAGTTATCGAACTATTGCGTTCAGAAACTGAAAAAAACGCAAATCACAAAGGAAAACATGGTTTCAAAGTTACTACGGTAGAAATAAAGCATTTACTTGGGATTTTTTTATTATCAGGATACAATAGTGTTGCGAGATACCGGATGTACTGGGAACAAACTGTTGACTGTAATTTTCAAGGAGTCGCATCTCTCATGCCTAGAAATAGGTTTGAAGACCTGCTCCGATATTTTCATGTGGCGGACAATAATAATTTACCTCCTAATGACAAGTTTGCTAAAGTGCGTCCTCTTTGGAACCTGCTCAACGAAAGATGGTTGAAATACTACCCGGGAGATAAAAATTTAAGTGTTGATTAGTCTATGATTCCTTATTATGGAAAACATGGTGCTAAGCAACACATACATAGAAAACCAATCAGATTTGGGTATAAAAATTGGTCAATCTGTACTCGCCTTGGCTACCTTATCTACGGCGAACTTTATCAAGGAGCCAGTACCGGAAATACCCATCCTGAGCTTGGTGTTGGCGCATCTGTAGTACTAGATTTAGTGTCGAAGTTGCCGAAAAATAATTATAACCTCTATATGGACAATTTTTTTACTTCTTTACCCCTCTTAGAGGAACTAAAGAAATTAGGTCATGATGGCACAGGTACTATCAAAGCTAACAGAGTAGATGGAGCTCCTTTGAAGGACCAAAAAGAAATGAAAAAGACATCGAGAGGATCATACCACCAATACACAGATATGTTGTCCGAAATCACCCTTGTCAGATATAATGACAACAACATTGTTACTGTAGCGTTAACTCAGAGTGGAGTAAACCCGATTGGCAAGGTGAAGCGTTACTGCGATAAACAAAAAAAAGATGTTGATCAACCGAGATGCTTCATTAATTACAACAGATATATGGGTGGCGTAGATCGTCTCGATCAAAACGTAGGTTGCTATAGAGTTTCCATTCGCCTCAAAAGATGGTATTGGCAATTGCTGATGTTCCCACTCAACGTCTGTGTAAATAACGCTTTCCAGCTGTACAAGATGACACCGGCCTTTAAAAGTAATCCTCATGACCTGTTATCTTTCACTAGGTACATTGTATCTTCATATT
Source organism: Eumeta japonica (assembly GCA_005406025.1). Taxonomy (NCBI): domain Eukaryota; kingdom Metazoa; phylum Arthropoda; class Insecta; order Lepidoptera; family Psychidae; genus Eumeta; species Eumeta japonica. The sequence continues at coordinate 102,711 of BGZK01000452.1, read as the reverse complement.
TCCTACTAAAAGATATTGCCAAGTCTGCTTCAATTTCTAAGCACCTCACACCACAGTCTTCCTTGGCGGTAATCAAAAGAGTACCTGATTATGTTAGATTAGATGGAAAAGAACACCATATTGTATCACAGAACAAACAAACTCGATGTGGCTTATGCCACAAAAACACAACTATGAAATGCACGAAGTGTAATGTCGCATTACATATGAAATGTTCAGTAACTTTTCACAGCAAATAACTTCCTAAATCTAATAATAGTTATGTAATTCATTTAATTTTTGTTATAATAAATGTAAAAATATATAAAATCGTTTTATTTCGTTAAAATATTCAGTTTATTAACAGTAAAAATCCATGTTAGTAAATTCCTACTGTTCCACTATTGGAACGTTTTCATTTTCCAAAAACTGTAATTTGAATTATTTTTTTTACTACATATTTGTTATTACTCACCTATTAACGTCATATAAACCGATTTTTATCAAGTTGCAATGATTATTTACAACCATGGGAAGATATGGGTTAAGGGTGTTATGATTAATATTGTTTATAAACATACACTTACTACCAATTTCACACAAACAATGACGTTAGCTAAGAAATTTTCAATGTAATTTGTACGAAATATTGTTTTTACTTGTTCAAGCACATTTTATAAGTTGGTCGATTATTACTCGTTAACTTGTAGATCCAACTTAATAGCTGTGTAATTTCCTTTTGAACTTCGTTGTATTTACTACAATCTTTTTAAATATCTTAAAATAACTGTTTACGTAGAGGAAGGAGAACATTTCACAAAAATTAGCAATTAAATGCTTTTCCTTTTACAAATGGATCAGTAAATTGAAAAATGGACCCCCAATTTTTTGGAATAAGCTATCGAATGGCCGAGAAAAAAAATTCGCTCCACTTCACGTGTAGCGGAGGAATAAAAAAAAATAATTTCCAAGATTTTATTCTATCACTTAGTAGGCGTGATTAATATGGATACTCATGCCAAATTACAGTTTTTTCGCACTAAGAGTTTCTGAGTTAACCCTCGGACAGATAGACGGACAGATGGACATGTCGAAACTATAAGGGTTCCTAGCTGTCTATGAAACCCTGAATATGTTACATCTACATGATCATAATCCTTAATTTGTAAATCTAAGCGTCTGTCCCAAAATTCTGAGTAATGACTTAACGAAATTATACTAATTCACCGATGAAATATCACATCTAAACTTCCACTTCGATTCCTGAAGAATAGTTCAAGGGATTTTCTAGCACGGGGAAGGAATTTTTAGATAAATTATATTCAGCAAATCAGGCAAATTAGACGCAACCAATGACAGGAACACAACGAGCATTGAAGACTCACTGAGCTCGTTGCGAACCATTGGTCTGTAACTAAGTGGACCAATCTTTTAACGTTTGCGTCTTCCCTAGTACGTAATATATACGTGCGTCATAATTTTGGTTTAAAGGCAATAACAATAATTTTAAGCGTGTTCATATGTTGGTGGGAATGTTCATAAAGCTGATATTTCAAAGCGCGATCAATTGCTTTTCGAGTTTACCTTAACAAATGACTCAATGTTTGCATTATAATAAACGTTAATTATTCTAGTTGCGTCAGTTTTTTTACCCTAATGTAATGGTCTTATTTTCCACAATATTTTTATTTAAGATTGAAGTTTTTGGATATTATTGAAATCTATACATATATAATGAAAATAGGTTGTCTTTGTTCGCCAATCACGTAAAAACTACTAAACGTATAGACATGGCACTGGGGCCATTCGATGCGGAATGATTTGTAGGTGGTTCTAGGCTACTCATTTTTCGAATTCCGTAAATCCTTCGCCATTTTATTTATAATTAAAAATTACCCAGCGAAGCGGGCGGGATAGTTAGTATGGAATAAATAAAAAACACGAAATATCAAAACAAGTAAACGGATGGTTGTATATGAAGAAATTATATTAGACCAATATTGAATATGAAAAAAATTTCCTTTAGAAGCGTGGAACACACGATCCGAGATGTATTATATATAAGGAGCCCATTACTGGTATGATTGATCGCTCTCCTTTCTTGATTCCAAATATATCTCGAATCTGTTAAGGGCTCTTGTGCTCCGGAAAGTCCAGAAAGACGTAGCTTTTGTTAAAGCTTTTCGTAATTGATACATTTCCTTTTTTTTTAATAATCGCTTTTAGGCGAAAGGAGAAATGTCGTCAACTTTGTAAAATGCAAAAATTCTTTTTGACGAATCTTTGCATTTACAGAGAGTTGTAGACAAGCCTTTTGGATTGAAAATGATAATTGATTGAGATTGGATTGAAGTAGATTATTCAATAAGGAAATTACAGTGAAACTCTACATTAAATCCAATATTTCATAATAAATATGTATTTTCAAAGTTTACGCGATTTTAATTACAATTTATATCACAAAGACGATATTTTTGTTCATCAGTCAAAACGGAAAAATTACATCTATTTCTGTTTTGTTAAAATAATTTATACTTAAGCAAAGGAAAAGCAATTCATTTCTGTTTTTCAAGCGACCAACACTGAATAATCCCCGACGATCCATCAAACCCGAGCGATGTTCTAAGCGAGACCACGATTATTTTAGTCAAACTATTGAAATATTTCATAAGCAATTATTTACCTTTCTTCAGCTTCCTTCGTATATATTTAGGCGAATTCTATATAAATGTTTTATATGGTGTGGATCATATTTAGCATTGAATAAGAATGAATTTAATATGTGTCTTAAGTGAATAAATATGACTGTAAAAAGGATACAATTATTGCTGTATATGTTTGTACATAATATGAAAAACAAACAGATGACCGAATAAAATTTTATACTGCTAATATTAGAAAAATAAAATGTTATTGCTTTTTATTTATAAATTTTGTTTAAAAATTACAAGCAAAATCTTTTATCGTACACACGAAACTGAAGAAAAAATTTAACTATAACAAATCCTATTCTGTGGAGTGATTGAACAAGATTCGCTGGGTCGAAATTCACATCACGCGCCCAAGGTGGCGTGACTACGTCTCGTAACACCCTCCTTTTACCAGCCTTCTTTAATGGCTTTAAACTTTGTTTCACCGAACATTATTGTATTTCCATATAAAATTTGTTCTCATATTTTTATTTTGTTAAAATCTACATGTTACTTTATCAGGTGAGCATAATGAACAAAGTACTAAATGAAAAGATCTAATTTTTGCGATGACCTTATCATCGGATAGGAAAAAGTTTTTTCGTATTTTATATACAAATTCATGATAATTTTTCATCATATTTTATTTGTATTTAATTGTAATATACATATGCCATTTTGTTCAACAACTTGTCACCATTTTGTAGGTTGTAACATAACCCCACTGTTGTAGAAATTTTGGGACTTCGACTAAATGCGACAAGTAGTTTATCAGTTATCTATTGATGTTAGTATTACACTATTTAAAGAATTTTAAAGAATCCAAAACATGTGAAAATTTGAGGGTGCCAAACCAGGGCTATATGAAGGATGTATTAACATTTCCCAACCAAATTCTTTCAATATTTGCTGAGTGCCTAAAAATGTGTGTAGTGGTGAAAAATCGCATTCTTTTTGTTGATCAATTGCGGCCCTTTCTTTTTACTTCTTGCTTGAGTCTCATCAGATGTTGGCAGTAGAGATCCGAACTGATAGTTTTGCCCAGCGGTAAAACCTCATAATGGTTATAGCCCTTCCAATACCATTATACACATAGCCTCTTATTATGGCGAGTTAATCCTGGTTTTGCTATAGTCTGTGCAGTAATTTCTATAGTAGAATAGTTTCTATAGTAGTGTAGTGAAGTAGTTTTTATAGTAGTCTCAATATGGAGTAATTACTATAGTTTCTTGCCTTTTGACCATTATCTTTTTCGCACATTTTTGTCGTACGTAATTAATTTTTCCTCAACAGTGATTAAACTTTTCAAAAACGTTTCAATAGAGAATCGCGAGTGAGTACACGATTCATTCGATTTTTTTCAGTGAGCTCGTGTGGGACCCAAGCATAGAGCTTTTTTTTTGTATATCCAGCTTTTTTCAAACGGGTCATAACTGTTTTGTAGTCAATTCCCAGATCTTCAACTATGACGTAAAAACTTTTTGCGGATCTTGCTTTACTTTTTCCAAAATGGCATCGACTTTATCCGTAGCAGGTCGACCCGAGCTAGTTCCATCTTTTACATAAAAATTAACGGACTGAAAACGCTTGAATTAGTTTTAGGCCACACTATCCGACTTACCGACTGCATTAGGTCCATAAACCTTAAAAAATTTTTTTGTGACTTGTGTCACATCTTTCCCTTTTTTTGTGATAAAACTTCAAAATTTATTGAATTTCTACGTTCGATTCATTCATTTTCGTGGACAAAGAGCGATAGAAAAACGGCGGGACACCGTTTTATTTTTTAATTTTTTTCATTAAATGTCATTTGTTTAATGGTATCAAAACTTTACAAATACAAATACCACAATCAAAAAGATTTTACTGCAACTTTTTATTTGAAGAACACATAAAAAGTTTTTCCTTGACCTTATATATATACAGGGTCACTGGGAGACCTTATATAGATAGAAAGTTGTAAATATGTTGTGGAGGAGATTATTTGTCACTTATTTAAGCTCGTATGGTATTAAGCAAAATGTTGTGATTTTCAAGATATCGAGAATTTTTCTTATTTCTTATGATATTGTGATCTTGATTCAATGAAACTTATTGAAGTTTCATTGAATCTTTTTTTCTGTTAACCTATTGAGGTTAACACAAAAATTTACGTTTATTGTTAAAATTAAAAACTGATAATCGATGTTAAGTATAATTTAAAGGAAGAACTAGTAAGGTAAAAATACTTATGTCTCAGAAATAAGGTACTACCAAAATCATTTACTTCGAGAAAGGAATCATCGATCGAAGTCTTCCATCGCGAAGGAGACTCGACGACATCACCCAGCTTACGTGTCGAATGCGTGCCCAGTTGCGAGCAGCGGAGCGACAGCCCAGACGGCCGTAGCAGGACACGACTTCTCACAACGGCATCAGCGATGGCGGCCGTGGCTGGAGGTCGCGAAGAGGCCTTTGTGTCCTCTATACGACGTCATATTAAATACAGTGTGACGTCACATAGCCTACAATCAGCTGAAGATCAAGACACTTCTAACGACACCTTCTTGGTCAAATTATGATAACTATCTAAGGAGCAAAACGTGAACAGATAGACGTACATACACACGTACGCACATACATACTTACATAATTTGCTAAAATCATTACGTTATGACACTATAATAGAGTTGTAAATCCACGCATAGCTCTATCTCTATCAATACATGATTATGGCTCGACCGAGCGGGAAGCGGGCACTATGATTATACTTCGGTTCGCCGAAGTGCCCGGTAAAGGAAAATGGTGAAAGCGTTGCGCCACCTGTAGTCCCGACGTGGCGCAATGTTTGTTCTCACGCAGTGCTTTTTCAGCTATCAGGGTTGCATGATCGTATAAGAAGGAAGTCTCGTAGCAAAATGAACCATCACCGTAAGGGTTAAGGTATTATGGTGATGCTACCGAAACCAACATTTTGATAGAATGCGAGAAGGTCAACATAAGCTTTAAATCGATAGAAGTCGGACATAATTCGACCGGCCGTTTAAGATTGCGGGGTATCCATGGAGTTTTTCCGTGAAAAAAAAAAGAAAAATAGTCTACTTATAGTAGACAACGGTAGTGAAGCCAGTGAAGGAAGGGGCAATTTAATTGCGTACTTACGAAATACTAAGTCTATAGAAGTAACCGATAATTTTATAGTTAATACGCATTTTAATTAATTTAGTTAATGTAACATAAAAGTCTGCATTTGAAAATGATTTGCAGTGAGAAGAAAGATTGTTAAATAAAGCAATTTATTAACAGGTAAAATTCATTTGTAAATATGTTTCATATAATAGCAATAGATGTGAATTGGCTTAAAAAAAAGGTTGAATTAAAAGTTAGAACCTAAAGGGCCATTTTCTTTCAAATAAAATAAAAAAAATTAATGAAATATCATAAATATAAAATTAAAAAAAAAACAGTTATGTGACGCTCTTATTTATATAAGTAGAAAAAGTGCAACGAAATTTTATGTTAAAGTTTCGTTTATATAAAAAAATTGTAATACCTCTTCAGCCTATCCCATGACCTACTTTCTACTTTCGAGCTCAAAGTGTTAAAAATAAAGGAGCACTAAATTATTGAGCTCATCATGCTCAAAAGGTCGATGTTACCGCTTATTCAAGCTCTCCGAGCTCAAAATATAGTTTTCATATTTTTTGAGCTCTTATAATCCAAAAATCTACATGTATTGAAAAACAGCTTTTTTTTTAATTTTTGAACTACCATATCTTTAGAACACGTTTTTTTGATTTTCAACTGCTTTGTAGTATTCGATTAAATTTTTTAAACACAAAAAGGTCACTGAGTACTAAACATCAATCCATCAAGAACTTTATATGTTATTTGGAAACATCAATTTTTTCGAACTTTTTATTGATGATATCTCTCGAAAGAGCTCGTCAATTTTGATGCAGCTTACAATAATCGACGTTGGCTTTTAAACAAAAGAGGTTGTTACGTTTTGGAATTTCTCGGTAAAATAACTTCGCGGATAATAAAAAGTTACGCTTTCAGCGTATATCTATGTATTTTCGATAATAATTGAATATTATCGAACCGGGTTGTCAATAGCGCTAAAACCGGTCAATAGTTTAGATATACGCTTAGATTAATGTATAAATGTTACCGATACAAAATTACAATACTAAATTAATCTGTTTATGTATCGTTTCAGACAGGAAGATGGAAAATTGAGCTCCAAAGATCATCAAGTGAGACGTCCAGCATCCCCTGTGATTGATGCAACTCCGTTAACTATCAATCAAATTATTGGTAGTTAGCCCGTCGCCATTCATGCTTATGATGTTATCTATGGAAGTACCTATAGGTAGAATATGTTGTTCTCCGGTTACCTTCTGCTCAATAACAACCTTTTGCTGAGGAGTTATTTTTCAGGTGATCAGAAACTATAAACACGTAAATTATAGGTAGATTTAAGTTATTGTGTGTTTCATAACATCTTTAGCTGTTTGTTAATTTGGTGACGGTGATGATTAATTAAAATAAATACATAAATGAATGAAAATTTAAATCATTATTTTCGTTAAGCATCGTTAATTTATTATTTAAATATATATATATATGTCGGAGAATCTGAATACAAGCAATGCCATCTAGCTTTAGTTTACCGAATTAATTTTGTAATGGTTAATTTTTGTTGTTTATGAAACGTCAAGCTGACAGCTTGGGTGAGGTTGGTACGGACAAGTAATGGCAGCACTGTTGCATTCGCGAACCGAGAGTGATTGAATGAGTGAAGTGAACGTTGGGAGTTGTAGAAAGTTCGTTCGTTATTTTAAATTCATTCTTGTTCGAGAAAATTCTTTCTTGTTCGAGACGTCGTCAGTCAATTAAGTCGTCATGCTCTGTGCCGGGTTCACCGTTTCAAATCAGTTTCATCTAACGGTTTTGATTATTTTGTGAGCTAACTTAATGGTGGGTGAATACAACTAATTGAGAAGCTGTGTGCAATGATATTTCATCATACGATGCCAAGCCCCTCGAAAGAGGATTCTCCGTCATATATATATATATATATATATATATATATATATATATATATATATATATATATATACATTGATTTTCATAATTTATTACGTTCCCATAAATGTCCGTCTATCTTAATTAGTCTGGTCACATTAATCTAATAGGGTGTCGGATTATAACGATGGAGTCGAAAAAGTGTCCTACTACGCTCATCGATTTTAAACTTTTTTCGTTTATATTGAAAAATATCACGAAAGCTTTATAATAATATCTGGTTTCTAGAGACTAAGCCATGCGGTAAGATTTTAAATTTTCCTAACGAACTCGTCTACTTTCTAGTAAGCTTAGTTATTTAGATGAATCCGTATTTTTGAATACGTATAATAATGAAATTTTTATACTGGAACTAAAAGATGGGAATTGAAATTTTTCAATGAATCATCTTCAACAAGTTAAGCCCTAGACATTCCGTGACTACCAAAGCAGGAAACGTGCTGAAGGTTGACTGTTACGAAAGCGTTTGATTAACGTGTTAACATCAAGTCAGAAGCATCGCTTTAGACCAATGGACTATGGCCCGTTGTATATAATTTTGAAAAATGGAGCACTATACACTGAAATTACACCAATAGAGCTACTTCTCAATGTTACATAACTTACGTGATAAATTAATTTATGAAGATGACGATGATGAAGATAATAAGAGCACATAGTTTATTAAGATATAATGTCCTTTTTTTTTATGAGCAAAAGCATTCATTTTTTTTTATTTCCTGCACATAGGCATTCATCTATACTTATAGACACTTCGCAAATAAAAATATCCATTGAATGTTATCTAGTTTTACTTTTTCGCTTATCTACGTTCACTTCCTCGAAAGTTTAATTACGTAAGCAATTCGGATTACAGAGCTGCAATCCAGGTGGGTGGTCAAGGCTGGGCCGGGTGGGTTCGCGCCGGGGCCCTCGCGGTTTTATCTGATGGCCGTCGCCACAACGAGGCGCTCGAAAATCGATGCCCTTAATGCTCCTTGCTATTTATAAAAAAACAATTTCTGTTTTAAATATCATAAAAGAATTGTGATAAAACAATAACAAAGGCTGTGCTGGACACTGCACTAGTACAAGCTACGCTGACCATGAGCTCGTGCGACATACACATTTATGACAAATGAAGAGTTCTCTCATATGACCTAAGCAACAAATCAAACAATAAGCACCTTATTATATGTCAAAAGAAAATTATGGATACACATAGTGACAGCTTTGAAAATAATACGATTATTATTACAAACGTTTTTATAAGAAAAATCTTATGTATTAATAGTTTGAATTATGTAGTGTTTCAAGTGGCAGAGCCATATTGTGTTCAATTTAGATGAAGTACGAAAATGGGCCGGTTTGACTGATGAGGTATCACACTCACGGACATTACACTGAATACAAACTTTAAGTAACAGCTTCCGCTGTTACGTTTCGTCCAGCGAGTGAGAGTTTCGGTGACCCATTTCCCCGTCCATCGCCTCAGGCCCCTTACAACGATCTCCTCTCTATTAGATATCCTCAAGAGGTCAGCAGCGCACTAGTGACTGCTCTAGGACTGCGATTGCCTGTGGACGACGGGCTACGACTACGTACTCTCTGGTGGCTCGCAAACTCGTTTAGCTTTCGAAAATGCTGTGAAACAAACTTTCACTGTTCATTTATCGCACCTGCAACTTATAGAGTTGTTAGTTATTTATTTTTATACATAACGTATTCCATAAATAGTTTAGTTTTTGTTACATTATGCCCAATAAAATAAATTTAGCGCACTAGAACTGATTAATTCGTAAATTTACAATAACTTTACTATTCCCGAATTTAATAAAAGTTACATATTGTCGAACAACAATCTTGAATAGGCTACGCAAAGCGCTGGCGCCGCGCCAGACGCTAATCGCAGCTCCATCACGGGCCCCGACGGAGGCTGCTTTCTTGTTTCATCCGAAGTCCTCTGGAATATAAAACCATATTTTGGAATTCATAAATTACATAAGAATTCATGTTCTATGAAAAACTAAGGGAAAAATATTTTGATGTTCGGCGCAATGCACCCCGTGAATTGTTGGCGCAAGAAACCGGTCTATAATGGTATTGCAGAAGTCGGCAATTCAAAGAAAATGATATCGTTTGGTAGAAACATAAGTTTTCATTTCCTATTAGCTCGTATGAGATACTCTGGTCACGAAGATGCAATGCTAAAATATGTTCTTCTTTTTGATCCTTTTTCCTTTTTTTTTGAAATACACTTTATTTAAATCATCGACTTTCATCTATCGTTTTAAGGCACACTGTAGCATAATTGTAACATTAGATGTAGGAAAATGAATCGCCATTTTCACGTGATTCATTTCGGATTTATATTATATTATATCCGTTTATAAGAAGAATTATAATTGCACATACATTTTATATACTATAGGCCATCTCATTCATTGATTACTACCATTTTAAGGTAAAAATATACATCCCGGATCAAAATTAAAGTTAAATAATAAGTAATTCAAAATTGCTCATATCAAATGCTCAATTTAATACCCATGAGTCGTTTGTACTGTATATTGTGTATGAATTTCAAGGATGACGTCGCATTCAAACCAGAATGTACAATTCTGACGAAAGTCAATCGACCGATTATTTTAAGTTGAGTCAGTTTAAATAACTCGTTCCGCTCATCGATGACGCACTAGGCTGTTGGTGACGGACGTCGCGTTAGTGACAACGGTCGTTGACGACTCCCAATCCCGATCCCATTGGGACAACATGAAAGGTTTAACCTAACCGAACCTTACGTGTGAGCCCCTCGGTCTGAAATAGAAAGACAGTGGCAGAGCACACTACAGAAATGGTGTGATAGGAGTCTGACACGGCAACGAACTCAAAAAACTAAGACCGCGGACGATACATGGAGATTGAAATTTAGGACCCGAATATTATTAGAGATAAAAGCGGGAGCAAACGTAAAACTACACTTTTACGACGAAAACATTTCAGAAAATGGGAACTATAAAACAGTTCAAAATACGTAGAATTTTACTGCAGTGTCAGCACGCTGATTGTCTGGGGTTTTATTGCTCATACGCAACGAGTATGTGATGCAACTTAAAATTGAGCTTTAACTTGAAGTCCTAACGAAATCGTATGACGCTACGTTCAGACAACGCATATCATACGAAATCTTTAGACTCTGTTAGCTGTTTTGTTTATATATCATGTTTCATTTTGATTGTCTTTCTTAACTGTTAGACTGATGGATATACAGAAGGCTGGTGGCATAAAAACAATATTTGTTTTATAAATGCGATTCGTGCTACTTAAAAATTAAAGTCTAAATATAGTCCAACAAGCTAACTTTGGGAAAAGCAACATTTTTGGAGGATGTTGCATCAGGTTTCTAATCACTGGACTGTTGAGGTCTTTTTATTTCAGGTCGAGGAGCTTATAGACCTTAAACCCCCCACACTGGCTTAGCGGGAGTCGGAGGCTGCTGACAACCGTTGCCATCGATGCCGTGACGATGTCCCGAACCGAAGGCTTATCGTGCCCTTCGAGGAAAGAAACATGTGGTATAATTTGACTTAATTAAAAAAAGTTCGGAGGAAAAGTATTTAAGTTTGACTTGGCGCCATAATTAGGTGGTGCGCTCGCGATGTTAAAACGTCCGTGATTGACGTTACAAATATATTCCCAGTTATCACATTCAGAACATCAGTCATAACTCTAACACGTAATTACCGTGTCGCGATCCAAAGCCGGCTCCATGACTCATTTAAAAACCCCGGCCCATTCGTTTAAGCGCAAAGCGTTCGATGACATTTGGAAATTGATCGGCTTTTTCAGAGGCGCCTGTCAACGTAGATGACCTCGTGTGGGTATGTATATGGGGAAAAAACTTTAATGCTTTCTCTAGAGTAGAATAGAATAGTAACACTGCCACAGAGTAAATACGAGAGAGACACACACGCTCGCAGTTATTGAGTACAGAAAGCCAGAGTATACCAAAATTAATATTTAATTCATAACAAGCTTGGGTGATGTTAATAGAAGCTGTGGTTGCTAGGTTGTTAAGAGCATCGGCTACGGACCAAAAGGTACCTGATTTGATTCTAGACTAAGGGTGAAAAGTCTAATGAGTTTTTAAATAAAGCCCAAATGAAAACACTCCCTCGTTCCTTCGGATATGACGTTAAGCCGTAGATCCTGGATGTTGACATTGTATCGATGAGAAGGGCTAAGGTCCAAGCTCGTCGATCTAAAGTGGAAAAGTTGTGAAAGGGCGTGGATCAGTATACTGAGCTGATTTAAACCTGCACAGTAGTGCTTTAACAGAGGTCCGATAGATTAAAATTTTAGATATGAAAAAATTAGGCCTAAAAGAGTTACTTGCCGTGTCTCCTTATACCTATTTTCGTATTAAATTTCCATCTCATAGCAAATATGTAAATAAAAGGGAAGGTGGTTTTGAATATCAATAAATGTCAACCTTACGTTGAGTAAAAGGAAGTTCTTTATTCTATTTCTCTCCCCAAAAAGGTCTTTTATTGTCAATATCACATGTAAAAAAATTAACAGTTTGTAATTTTTTACACACGCAGAGTCAACGAGTTGCAAACCACAGAAACTTACGTTGTTTCCATTGTCAAGAAGACCTCATTCATGAATATTTGACGTGATTATGTTCTTATTAAAATTACTGTTTAAATATTCCAGACTTCCCAATTTTATTTTGCAAGGGCTGTACTTTCAATTGTAAGGCTCAAGCATAAGAAACTAGGTCAATAATATTTCTAGTGAATGTTTATTCACCATAGGCATCCACTTAGAACAGTACTGCTGATTGTTAGCTTTGTGACTGTAGTATTACGTATATTAATAGTAGTCCATCGTAGGTAAGAATAACAGTACAAGCTGCAGATGTGGAACCGACTTATGTCTGCAATGTAGTAGTTAACATCAACGCATTGGCTTATGTATCAAATTCATGGGCGTCGGCAATATATTTTCAGGGGGATGCATATTAATAATATAAGTTTTATTTTTTTTCGGTCTATTTTCTTTCTAAATAGGCAAAACCAGGAGGGTGCAAGTGCACTCCTTTGCACCCAAACCACATTGCCAATGATCAAAATACACATTCGCTGTCCACCCGCAAAACTAGATATATCTGTCGTTCGATGGTGATGCACTAGGGGAGGTTCAAGAGTGCGAATGTAAAAGCGGTGGGACGACAACGTACCGGAGACATTGCGTACACATCTAGCTTTCATATGTATTATTCGTTAGTCTAGGAGCTGGGGAGCTTCCATCATATTCTCTCAAAATGAAAATTTAATCCGTACGACGCGCACAGAGCGGCGGCGGCGGCACCTGATTTACGGGCTGCAGCCTGCCGAAATAGTTCTGGAGCGATGCCTGGAACCAGGCGACCGTGTCAATATCGAGAGTACCGTTCGTAAATCCGCGTGACCTCGTTCCTAAAAATTCGCTGTACAATTTTTTGAGTGTTTCGTGACACAAGATGTTGGGAGGAACTCTGTCTGTATGTTTGCTATCCATTTTCGTTCAGAGGTAAACATTGTAGTCGTAGAGTTGAGATAAATCAAACACATACTTTGATACACATCATTTAATAATGATTAACCTAGACAAAAAGATTGCACATTCCTCCTTCGCCCATATCTCAATTAATATTGCCCCAAATCAATGATTAAGACATCATTTTGAAGATAAATTTTACGGTTAATGATGAAAAATAAATATGTAGATGCTTAGTTGATTCAATGGGAATTATTCGCACGGATCAATTTATATAGTCTATTCATATAAAAATCCCTGGTTAGCTGTATCCTTGACACTGCCGTAGGTTTTACATAGGTAAGTCACGATTTATTTCTCCAAAATAGCCCCGAATTGTGCAATTAATTACATATTAAAATAAATCACTTATACTTACTATCGGAAAAGGTAGGAACGTTTATTGTGCATGTTTTACTATCACCACCTGAAACATTTAGCATACATTGGGTTAACTCAAGTCCACGCGCTAGCGGATTATCGATGTAGTGTATAGAGATTTCTTTAGCTTATGCATCAATAGATGGCGTTAGTGCATAAGGTCCTTTTTCACGAGATAACCCCTATTACTAGCAAAAAACATAGATGCATCCACGTCAAAAAATGGATCTAAACAGAAATATTTTCCACAACTTTCTCTCATTTATTTATACAATTGATATAAATACCGTAAAGTGGTTACAAAATTCTACCTTCCTCGCAATGTTTATTTTTACGATTTATTATGTATTTAATTATTTTGTATTCGTATTGTATTGCAATAGATTAAACCTATTCAACAACGAAGACATTTCTGAAACCGGAATAGGATGTTATTCTTTTTAAAGCCATTAGTTTATTTACTTATGAAAGTTCTACTAACTTGTTAGAGATTGACGTATGTAACTTTTTTTCGTAATAAAGTAAATTAGTATAAGTACAGTTCAACGCACCAAACTCTGCCGCTCTTGTGCTGTCTGCGAATGATTCAATGCGCTGGTTCAACTCTCCCCAATCGTTCCTTCTTCCTCTTTTGCGCTAAGGCGACGTATTCATGACTAACTTCACAGCGGCAGAGTTTCGTGTGTTGTACTGTAAAGTAATTTTAAATGTTACTTTTTTAACTCTAAAGATTTAATCACACTTAAGTAATTTAGAGTGTAACTTCTTTTCAATCTAACTAAAACAATTACGGATTTATCTATACTGGGAGCCAGACTGCAAACGATTTCATTCAAATTTAAAATATCTTTATTTCTTAGGTTACAATATAACACTAGAAATACGTCATAACATTTAAAGAATTTATAGTGTTTTAAAATAACCACTTTATTTTAATTTATTTTTAAATTTGAACTCTATTTCAAAGGGAACGCATAGAGGAACCTATTCTATGACGGAGCCGCGCCAAAACTTATGGACTAGCTTCCGCCCGCGGTTCTGTACGCGTTGATATAGAAAAGAATGAATTTTTTTATCTCATACAGGATGGAATCAATGATGCATCTTTCCCCAAAAAACTTATAATCTCTTCCTTTTTTAGAACAACTTTGCCAAAATAACTACAACAAAAATACATAATTGAAAATAGGCTTATAAATAATACGTAATAAAACAGTACAGAGAAAGCCCTACGAAATGCGCCCGAGCGCTCACGTTCCGCACGCCGCGCGCCCACATTCTGCGCACCCCGCGCCGCGCCCGAGCACGTGACGAACGGGCTATGCGATGTATTATTTTTAAAGAACTTATCTAGTCTTTTACCTACAAATGATACTTGATGTTGTCAGTGATGTAAAGGTTGCCAACGGTATTGTTATAGTCTGCGATTTTCCACATGTAGGCAAATTATCGCGTAAACGACAAGTAGCACGCAATGTTACTCATGGACACGCAGGTTGTTAACTGTCAGGATAAGTTTCACTACAGAGTTTTAGAACCAAGCGATGTCACCTCTGCAAACTCCCTAACATCAAATCGTGTTTCCATATTCGATAGCAGTAAAAGGTTTTGTTATTGAACACTTCAATATTAACCTTGCACGATTTTGGTTACAAAAATGTCAGTATCGAAACGTAACATTTTATAACAAAATATTTAAACTTCTAAAGGCGCGCGTCCGGTTGTTCGCGCGTTCACGTGCATACCCCGAAAGACTAGGTAGACACTGCAGCGGCTACGGTGCCAACTCCCGCCGCTGCGGCATGACGGCAGTTTGAGCGGTAGCATCGTGTTACTAATCATCGCATTAGGTTTGTACTTGGTATATTACACGCTTACGTTCTGAGCTATTTTTCTCAGAAACAGCTACTTCA
Organism: Eumeta japonica; assembly: GCA_005406025.1. Lineage (NCBI taxonomy): Eukaryota > Metazoa > Arthropoda > Insecta > Lepidoptera > Psychidae > Eumeta > Eumeta japonica. Next base: position 87,116 of record BGZK01000452.1, on the reverse strand, counting down.
ATGACTATGATTTCTTTGGCAAAATTATTCTAAAAAAGAAGGTGATTATGAATATTTGCGGAAGGACGCATGATCAATTCCATACGGTACATCGACCAATTACGATCTTAATCATGATCAGGATCGCTATCTTGTTCTCGATTCTAATCTCAGTCCTGATTTCGATGCTAATTTGCCTCGCTCTCAATTGTGATCGCGGTCCTGCTTTTGATAGCGAACCCAGTCTCAATCTAATAAGATTACGATTCTATTTCTGCTTTGAATTATGACCTCGGTACTGCTTCTTATTTCAATTCCGGCCATGTTCTTCATCCTAATTTCAGTCCAACACTCGATTTTGACCTTGGTTCTGTTCTCGATTTTGATCTCTTCAGGTGTCGTTTTTCAATTCTGCTCTTCGTCCCGTTTGTCGATTTCGCTACCGATCATAGTTCCGACTTATATGGAAGTAGTATTAAAATAGGCTGTAGTATTTGGAGATAGTGTAGTTTTCTAGAAGTAGAATTTTTATACTTTGTAATAACACCAATATGCAGATGACGCTAAAGCGAGATGTTAATAGTCTATTTTGCTCAGGGAATTTCTTACTGACGAAGAATTTTTTAGAATCAGTTCAGTAGTTTGGTTCAACAATATGAATAAGCAGACGAAATCGGGACAGTTGGTAGTTTTTTTTTATTTTCAGAGACCTCCGAGTTTGCAAGCACAACATAGTATTTGGGTAAATGGTTTAAGAACGCTAAAAATGACAAACAAAATACACATTCATTTTTATACCTTATACGACTCCACTCCACTCCTTTGTCTAATTGTGAAAGACGCGTTTTGCTATTTTTACAAACTTTTATGTAGTTTCACCTGTTCCGTTGTCTGTTTGTCGGTCTGTAATCAAATCTTGCAAGTGAAATTTGATCCACTTCCCGGTTTTCGATTGAGCTGAAATTTGGCATGCATGTATAAATCGGATGAAAATGCAATATTATGACATACCTGATCTGATGATGGAGCTGGAAGGTAGCCGTAGGAACTCAATGATTAAACGACGCAATCCCAACGAGTTTGGGCTCGTTGAAAACACCACACACACACACACACACACACACACACACAACACACACACACACACTTAGTTTTCATCAAGAACGCTTGCGGCCTAAAGGACGTACAGACGACAAACAGAAAATAGCGTATCATTTGTGCAATCACATTTTATCAAATTTCACTAAGACCGCCGGTCAGTTAGTCATAAAATGGACATACATTACGAAATTTTTCACAATAATTGAATGCACAGACAGACGCTGGAGATGTATATAGTAGTATAGACAAAATAAATTCCTCACGTAAAAATGATTTCGTGCGGACGGCTGACAGCGGTGGATCCAAGGGGGGTGAAGGGGCTCATGATCTCCCCTGGGTTGGGTCTTCGTCTTGCTATTGTAATGGAATTAGAGCCAATCTTGACTAAGCCTCGCATGAGTAACCCCCCCACCCTCTGACTGAAAAACTGGATATGACCTTGATGAGAGATTTACCAATATTTATCAGACAAAATAACAGATATAAAAAAAGCAGTTCATTATCATTGTGATTCGTTCAGTAGTTTATTATTTAACATTTAAATTTGGCCTTCGATCAGAAGTATTTGTCTATATGTTTACTCTTTTGGAAAAATGCCCTGAGATATTTGCATTACGAATATATATTTTTTCGAGTTTTACGAAGGATAGGTAAAATATTTCTATATCTCCTTGCGATATGACAATACAAGATACGAGTACAATTACCATAACGTAATTTGCAACTTTCTAAAGACGGTATATAAGAAAAAAATAACAACTCATTAGCATCAAACCACCGAATTCTTAAAAGAAAATTAAAATGCATTATTTTCTCCACATGTACTTTTGTTATTAATTAATGCATATTAAATATTTTCCTTCATAAATTAAGATTACCTTTATTTACTTATATATGCTAAAAATTGTAAAAATATGTTATTAATTTTCGTGGAATTACAATGAACGCGAAACATAATATATTAGCTAATTTGTGATAATACAGTTTTTATAAATAATTTTTGCTATTCATCATGGCTGCATTTCAAGGCTGAGGAATTTCATCCGAGAGCTGATAGATAGGGAATGCATAATGTTTCCATTAGACATTTCGAAATTGCGATCACTTCCAATAAGCATTCTTGTCTGTCTCAATCGAAGATAATTCCCACTCCTATGTAAGCTCCTGCTCTGACCATTTTAACCCTTAAAATTTGATAACATTCTGTATATTGCGAACGCATCAACGAATCGTCCCTCTCAATAGGAAGATGTCGGCGTCGTCGCAAGCCGCGGGGCGGCGGGGGGCGCGGCGGCGGCCGTCGTCGTCGCCGGCCGTCGCGCGGTACATGGCGATTAACAAAACATTTTGTCAGGTGGCTGCGAAGAACATTGGACGGCGAGTTCATATAATAATTTTATTGATAATATCTGAGCGGGGTGTAGGCGAGCGGGGCCGTAGGGCGGGCGGCGGGCGGCACGGGCGGCGGCGGACCGGAGCGCGCGTGCGTATCGCGAGCGCCGCCGCGCCCGTGCCGTGGACGCCAGTAGTGTCTCCGTCGCCCGCCGCCCTCCGGACGCGAGCCGAGCGCCGCCACCGCCCGCCCTATGATGCCGCGACATGCCCGCGCGAGACATGCGGACGTTCGGTGAGAGGTGGTGCCCGTGCCCGTGCCCGAGCCCGCGCCCGAGCTGGTGGCGGAGCGCGCGCGGCCCCGCCGGCGCGCACCCCCGCGCCCCGCGCCTCAGGTGAGCGCCGCTTTCATCTCGCGCCCTCCGCCGTCTGTCACGCGCCCTCGCCCGTCGCTCGCCGCCCTCGCACCTGCCCTCTCTCCCTATCGACTACTGAAATGTTTTGGTCTCTTATCGAGCCGTAGCTGTTCTTCTACGTCCGCTCAGCTCGTATCTCGGAAACTGCACTGTACTAAACTATGTGCTGTGTAATATAAAGTAAACAGAATATTACCAAAACCACGTAAAAACTACCATTCCAATCGTTTTTTTCTTATGTTTTGCATTTCCGAATTCCCCTGAGTATAGTAACAGATAGATACTCGAAATTAAAACGTATAAATAGAGATAAGCTTTGCAAAGTGAATCAACCCATTAGACAAGCTTTAACGCTCAGTTATCACGCACGGCATGTGACAGTTTAAACATTTGCTCGCGTAAATGTTTGAATTTGTATAATTTGTTACCAGAAAAAAAGATGCCAAGAATTTTATTTACACGATGCCTGGCATATTTAGTAATTAAAAGGTAATATCCCTAAATTAATATTTATGTTATTTTTTTGTTTGTCATCAATTTTTTAATACTACTTTGATATTATCAATGAATATATTACTAAAAGCAATTAGCAAATAATCATTTAGTATATTTTTAATGCTTTGTTTCACTGACTTTTCTTACTAAATGCAAATACGAGAAGTGAATATTGAACCCGCAATCTTGATTCAGTAATTCAATAAAGTATTATACAACTCTATCAGCTGCAATTGATTTTCTCCATTTACCCTACGTAGTTTGGTTGACCCTCAAATAAATCGATTTGCAGAACAACATTCTACTGAGCAGATTATTTGCAAACCGTGAACTGTGTAATCTGTCACGCTATTTCATCATCGAGCATATCAAATGTTTGTAACCCAAAGCTTGCGCGAAAGCTTGTCTCGAATCTAAGGTCTTACTCTATCATTAATTGACTGACTGAATTACTAGCATATCTACACAAGATGCACTTATCTGGAAAATTTGCTTGTAAAGTATCTCGACACCCAAATCGGATGTTAGAAAAATATTTTATGATAGCTATTAAAAAACAACCTTTCAAGGATTGAATGCCTGACTTTAATGGGCCGTGACTGAAATAGAAGATTTATTTTGATAATTAATTTAAGTACTGAAGCACCAGTGAGACTTGTGCATGATGAGGTGCGTATTTGACGTTCTAGCTCTCTGAATCTTACAAAGTCTTTAATTTTATAAATAATTGTATCAGATATAATGTATACAATTAGTATTAATTTCTTGTGCAGGGTCTAACCACGTAATGCCAAATGAAAATATACAACTGAGACGCTCTGTATAAAGAGACAATAGAGAGTATCTTGTGTTTGAATCGAATACAGACACATTTTCAAATAGAGAAAGTTAAACTCAAGAAACTTAAACACAATATAAGACATTAATTTGAAAATTTTTGGAAATGATTTATAAAAAGGAGTTTGTAATATGGTCTAAAGGTAACGAATCCTTAGCTTGTAGATGTTTTCATTATAAAGCTGTGGATAACAACATACCTATCTGAATCTAAAAATAATACACTTGTGTTAGTAATAACAATATCCCAGACCAGTCAATATAAAAAATCACTTTTTTTTCAGCGTCTACACAAAGCTCGAGAACATTAATTCATTAAACATAACATATTAATTCTCTCAAATTTATATAATTTAAATACCATTATAATAGAGCTGTTTTTATGCACTAATTTTTGAAACTGAAATATGTAATAAATATGTATGGACTCCTATACTTTTAAATTTTAAGTTAAAAATTGATCCTTTCAAAAGTAAAAAATTATATTGTTAATTTTAAATTGTCATTGACCCTAATATTATTCGAGGAATTATTAAGGAAACAAAATAGGTGGTTCAAATTACCGATTTATTGATTAAAATAGTTCAATTTAAAACCAAAAATGCATTAAAATCGACCTATACTATTGGGAGCTAAAAAGCTACAAAGCTATAGATATACACACAGAAGACGTAGATGCCAAATTTATTACACACCTCGTTTTTGGACGTTGAATATTAAATATTACCGACCATTTTTCTGCTATGTAATCAGATCTTATTCAACCAATCTAATGAATCTAAATTCTATGGGTTTATGATAAGCAAAACCGAGTTGCTATGACCACTTTTTGTTCCATGACATAAACCATGTTCACCAGTTGTACATAAATCAGTTACTATTTGAGAACAATCGTATGAGCCCAAACGTGATACATTTTCCGTAAGCCGTCGAGAAATCCGGCAGTCAGCAGACTGTCTTCGCCGCAGTATCGGTTTAAGGTTACCATATTATTACAGTATGATTGGTTTTATGTAATACACTTCATCTTAAATCGACCGGACGAATGAAAATTCGGAAAAATCTGATGATTTCCAAGCCAGCTGAATAGGTTTCCGTCCCCAGTTAAAAATCATTACGATTAAATCGATCTTCTAATGAAAATAAAGACCACTTCAAAATCCGTTTACTAGTTCCGGGGCTATGATGCGTACAGGCACGCATATAGATATATAGGCGTCAAACTTATAACACCCCTCGTTTTTCGACGTTGGGGTTAAAATTAAAGGTTACTCGTTTCACTACGTAACCTTCAAAAGTCATTATTACGATACGGCATATATACAAGGTAGAGGCGATCGCGCCTCACAGTCGCGCCAAGTTTGCCACACAAATAATTATTTTTCTCGTAGCTTCCTTTTACCTTTTGTGAAATAGATAATTATAGGTATTGAGTCCATACACCATATTGAATCCTATTTAGAGATTTTTTTTAACAAAAACATGAGTTAACTTCTATATATTTAGCCTGAAGTTTCAATTCAATGATAGGGAAAACTTCTAAATTGTATTTTATAAAACAGTAGTGACCGCCGGTAGCTCTTCCCGCGTGTTTATAGAATTCCTTTCTTTATTTTATGAACAGTATCATAATCATTAGCTTCACTACCTACATTTATTTGTTTCAAATTTTGCTATCTATTTTTTGACAACTCCTATTCTACCGACTTCGATGATGCTTGACATGCGTATACAGTCCCCATGATAATGCAGTATTGTGATTTCAATCTTCGATCTATAAATCTCGATGCTGCAAGGGTACTGCTTACCTTAACCGTGAAACTTAAGGATTTGCTAGTTTTAATTTAATAATTGTATACATCAACAGAGACTTTCTCTTTAGTACCGACTTCCAACTCTTCAGTCCCGATGTTGCGAGGGTATCGTCTGCTTCAACCGTGAGATTTGAGAATCTGCTTTCAGGTAGCTACTTTAATATTAATATCTTCCATCTCCTCAGTCATGATGCTGTTGTTGGCATGAGCCAACTGTCCATTTAAATTGCATCCACTTAAATTGCGTATCTTCCGATTTTAATTTAGATGTTGGGTGTCAGTCAGAGATCGACATTTAAAATTGGCTTCCAACTATTCCGTTATTGGGCATTGTCTACCCAAACCTTGCGAATCGAGTGTCTGTTAACTTTAAATAAGCATCTTTTGACTTTTTATAAAAATGAAGCGTCACCAAAAAACAGTACTGTTTCATGGAGACCTTGCGGGTAATGCCAGATAAATCATTAAACTGTATTAACATATTAAAATTCGTAATTTTGTTAGTTCGTTTATAAAGGACAATTTTAGGAACTATTTGATTGATTTTAAATATTTTTTCATTTTCTAGGTAAACTATTTCTGAAAGCTGCGGGCTATTTTTATTCGGAAGCTAATGTTTGCCTTCATAATAACAAAACTCAATTCAAGTGTTTGTAAATTTTGTGATACCCATTGGATTTTGATTAGATTTTATACATATACATTTTACGATATTGAAAAGTAGTAACTATTCTCTCGTCTTCATTTACGTTTTATAGGTTTTGCTAGCATATTTTGATTTTTTTATATATAGTTAAATTGTATACAAAATTGGATATTCTATTCTATATCTGTTAAAGATTAATCTTTAACAGATATAGATAAAGTCAGTCCTATTTCCAAGCGTGCGACGTCACCAGGGATCATGCTTCATAAAGATAACTTTATTTTCTGTCAACCAATCTCAAAACTTATCGACAGATTAGGATCGATTTCTTATGGATGTTTTTATCATCGTCCGAATAAAGACAAAGCTTCTGATGAATCAGAACCTTTTGATACACCAAAAAAAAAACATTTTTTTATGAGAAAAATAACAATAAATTAATAAAAAAAATTTTTGATTAAACAGACGGATAAAAATAATCATGAATGTGTTCAACGCACGAAGCTTTGGAAATTGAGATTTTCTACATCTAACAGCACTAAAACTATATCGCGAATCAGTAAAGCAAAGTATGAAAGAATAAAAGTAAGGCGCATACAAACTTTTCTTATTACAAAAGATTTCGTGCGAGACCTGCATCATGATTAGAAAACACTTTCGCCGTGGATAATGTCTAAGCCCAGTGTTGCCTTCTGATGTATCATTCGATGGTTTTTTGTACGTAACCAAACAAGGTGTGTAGTCATTGTTCATAATTAGCTTTCGTCCGCGACTCCGCCTGCGTGGACGTGAAAAAGAAATTCCTTATAAATTTCTCGACATTTTATACAGATCGATGCCGTGTCATCAGTCATAATACTGATCCTAGTTCTTGATTTCATTTCCGGTCTCGCTGTCTATTCCGATCGCGGTTGCGTTCACGTACATGATCCCGGTCTCGCTGTCTATTCCGATCGCGGTTGCGTTCACGTACATGATCCCGGTCTCGCTGTCTATTCCGATCGCGATTGCGTTCACGTATATGATCCCGGTCTCGCTGTCTATTCCGATCGCGGTTGCGTTCACGTACATGATCCCGGTCTCGCTGTCTATTCCGATCGCGCTTGCGTTCACGTATATGATCCCGGTCTCGCTGTCTATTCCGATCGCGATTGCGTTCACGTATATGATCCCGGTCTCGCTGTCTGTTCCGATCGCGGTTTGCGTTCACGTACATGATCCCGGTCTCGCTGTCTATTCCGATCGCGGTTGCGTTCGTACATGATCCGGTCTCGCTGTCTATTCCGATCGCGATTGCGTTCGTATATGATCCCGGTCTCGCTGTCTATTCCGATCGCGGTTGCGTTCACGTACATGATCCCGGTCTCGCTGTGTATTACGATCGCGGTTGCGTTCACGTACATGATCGGTCTCGCTGTATTCCGATCGCGGTTGCGTTCACGTACATGATCCCGGTCTCGCTGTCTATTCCGATCGCGGTTGCGTTCACGTACATGATCCCGGTCTCGCTGTCTATTCCGATCGCGATTGCGTTCACGTATATGATCCCGGTCTCGCTGTCTATTCCGATCGCGGTTGCGTTCACGTACATGATCCCGGTCTCGCTGTGTATTACGATCGCGGTTGCGTTCACGTACATGATCCCGGTCTCGCTGTCTATTCCGATCGCGGTTGCGTTCACGTACATGATCCCGATCTCGTTCTCGATTCTTTATCCAGTTTTCAATTCCGATCGTAGATTCACTCTCGATTCCGGTCGTTCGTTAATTATTTGTGTTATCCCTGACTTCATTGAATTTAGAAATTTAAAACGCATTTCTGTAAACCATTGCAAAGTTTCATATTTCTACATGAAAAGGTTTGAGCATATTTGTAGAAAAATAGTCTTTTATTTCAATTTCTTAAACGTCGATTTTCCAAAATGGATTAATTTCATCAGTTTATTTATAATCAAAGTTTAAAATATAAATTTTAACCTCTATAGTTCTATTCGTTCCGATTTTCCATACAACAGTATTTTTTCTCTTTTCGTCTTTAAATTGAGACTGTTCAATGATATACAAATCAGTCATTCTTCAGTCAGTCAGGTTCTCTTTTTATACATTCATATTTATCTTACATTTGTTTAGGCAATCGTATAGAGCAAAGACTGGATGTGGTAGAACTAACGTGAAAGTAAAACTAACGGAGTGGCCATGTGGTCAATGTGTGTAGTATCTTCTGGAGATGGATATAAATATACTGGCGAAAGAAATCTATAGAGCTAATATGTGCAACGAAAACTGGTAAGGGGCTTCATAAAATATCTTGTGCAGACGAAATTAGTAGTATGTTGAAGAAGAGCTAAATTTTGAGCTCCCGAAACCGACTTGCTAGAATGCAAAATATTACAAATATCGGTGGAACAAGGCATAGCAACACATGTAAAGATGTCATCAAACGAAGATTTATAATGGTCTATGCCTACCCCCTCTGGTAAGAAGACGTTACCTTATTAATAAAAAATATGCTTAATTAACTTACATTTATTTTTCGTTTGTGTTTTCAAATCGTTTACAAATTATTAACCCTTGGCTGATTCGAAAATACTTCTTCAATATATTAGATACAAATTTTCCACCCGTGGCTTCGCCTGTGTGGACATAGAATGTGTTTCTTCTTTTTTTTCACATAAATTGAACGACTTTGCTGTCAATCTCTTGTTCTATCTTTCCCTGTGATGTTCCTGATTGTGATCCCGGTTATGCTTTTAATTATAATCCCGGTCCCGTTCTCAATTTCAATCCCGGTCTCGATTCTGCTTTCTGTTTCGCTTACGATTCCGATAGCCTCTACGGATCACGGTTCTAATTTGTACGAACCCAGTGCAAATGCTACTATCCAAATAAAATACATTTATGTGTGTGTAAGAATTTCTATATTATAATTCTATACTATTTTATATATTATAAAACACATCAAGGCCCCCCTCCCCTATTGAGAAAAATATATTTTATCATTTAAAATAAGCAATATCGATATCAAATTAAATTGTCGATCTCATCTCGATAAAAAATTTAATTTAAAATTCCCTTCCACATTAATCCCCCTTAAAATGTGAATTTCTAAAAATCCTTTCGATATCTACTCTCTATGGGAAATCTAACTTACAAATTTCAAGTTTCTAGCTTTATACTTTCTGACATTTCGCGATCACACAGTGGGTAGTATTTCACTTTTATATATATAGATTATAGATAGAAATGTAATTCACTAATGAAGCCTCGTCCGTGTAAGGGTTGGAAAATGGATTCGCACGGAGAACGAAATTGATGGTTACGCGACCGCAACCACACGTAGCCGATTATTCTAGAGAATATTGAGAGTCTTTATATACAAAACCGGCCAAGTGCGTGTTAGGCCACAAGCAGTGTAGAGTTCGGTAGTTGCTCGTCACAATATGCGGACTTGGAAGGCGGCTTTTTATTTAATTCTATGAACCTATCAGTTGAGTTCACGATTTGATGGGTAATAACGCCTAAACAGGTCAACATAGGATGGGTATTAAGGAAGTTATGATTTTATATTTCCATAATTTTACATGGTTCATAACATTATATTTATTACCTATTTTACACTACTGGCAGAGAAATTGAATACTAGACCGCGGTCGAAATTGAAAGTCGCATCGGAATTAGGATGAAGAGCGTGACCGGGATCGAGATGTGGAACAGCACCGAAAGAATTGACATTGGGAGGTAACGAGATTGGAAGTGACGGCAAAATCTATCTGTATAAAAGGTGGGAGAACACAGTCTATGTCTACGCGGGCGAAGCCGCAGCGGAAAGCTAGTACTACAAGGAAATAAATAAAAACCAGACGAGGGCGAGTCGAACTCGATTTCCTCTAAGCTTGCGACTTGGAAGTTTTGCATACTTGTTGAATTATGACAACAATACGCTAAAACGATGAAAGTAACCTGTTGCTGCAGCCGGGATTGCCTTCTTGCGAGGGCACTCCTCGACAGGAAGTAGCACGGATATGAAATTTTCCATATGTAGATTTAAGTTTGATTTTGATAACTAACCATAATCTCCATTATGAACTGATGATATAGCCAGGAACGTATCTTCACAAGAGAAAACCTCAACGATTAGTAGAAGAAATACGAAGCTTTGCATATAGATTAAATTTTGATAGCTAAAAATGATTTTTATTAAGAACTGAATATCCAATCATAAGTGTCTCCTTATGATAACTCGACAATGGTTAGTGGCACGAAAATTAAACTTTATACAGAACATGAAATGACTTAAAACATGAAGAATGCAGCCACGACATTGTGAGAAGAATAATTTTGTTTACTGCATTAAGCTGAATCTAAACAGTGCATTTTAAGAAGAGGGGTGCTGCAGATCATAACCAAGCTTTTAAAACAGATAAGAGCATGAAGATAATACTTATTATAGATAATTCGTGTTTATTTGACATGCGTATGCTGATGATACTTTTAAAGGGCACCATACTCCACCCTTTTGTGGAATTGGGCTTTCATAACATTTATGAAGTTCAATGAATTACTTGATTTATTTTACTATTTTAACTTTTCTTGGTTACTTTTTTTTACTTTTCATTTATTATCTTCAGGGAATTTTTTTCCAAGATCTTAGAGATTTAGGATTGTCGTGAAGATTTTCTTATAATTATGAGCCTTATTTTTAGTGCTTTTTAATTTCCCGCTATGAAAGTCGAAAGTTTTTCATAAAATTGGGATCTTAATGTTTTCCGTCCGTTTTCGGAAATCGAATTTTCACCAGATCTTTACGTTTCAGGGTCCTAGGAATCTATTTCAACGATTTGACGAGTGATTTCTGCATGAGTGCGTGAGTGCGTGAGCGAGTGCATGCGTGCGTGCGTGCGATTCGTAATATACATGGATATTAATAATCATTCATTGAATAGAGTTCATTCAAAATCGTTCAAATTCGTTTTTCATTTATTATGAAAATTGTAATTTGACGCAGAAAAAGGTATGTGCGTAATTCTAACGCGCTGTCTTTCGAATTTATCCATCAGCGGTTTTCCTGAAATAAAATAATTATTTTATCAAAATTCTTCACGGAATCAATAGCGATTTCTCGGTTCAGCAGGTCCCGGAATGTATCTCTTTTTGAACGACTCAAGCCGAAATCGACCCAAAGCATGTCGAGGAGGCGGGCGAGCGCACCGCGTTTTCGGGCGCCATCCGTCTTGGTCCGACGCCGCGCATCGGCTCGATCCATCAGCTCGGCGTCCGCCGTGTAAAAGGATTGTTGCGTTATCCCCGAGAGGAGCTCATACGTTGACGTTCTGCACTGGTGCCGGATTTGTACGTGATCCGGTCCGCGTCATACTCTGGACGTATATGTTTAATATCGACTGGTATTCCTTCGATGTACGTGTTTTTTTTTTATGTAATATAAGTCATTCTTTACCTAGCTGTACATAACACGTAGCAGTTTATCAAGTGTTACAAAACAAGTATGCATACAATAGCAATAACAAGTATTGCACTGATTCATCTCGATATAGTGCCTATTACTCAAGATTTGCTGATGAGTTGAAGAGCGAGAAGTTTGTTATTAAAGAAAATTCTAAGCGAACATTAACTACTAGCGACCGCTTACAGTTTCATCTGTGCGGACTCAAGAGTCTGTTGTCACCTCTAAATCTAATCCGCCTCGATGCCGGTCGAAGTTCCGATTGCTATCGCGGCCTCAATCACGCCGTGACGTAAGCCAATAGTTGGTCTCAATTCTACGCACAATCTACAATTCTACATCAGAGCATAAAACGAAACAGTACAATTAAAATCGGCCGTCAGTGGATAATGTCTTTAACGGAGCGTCCCGCGCGGCTCGTCCTCGGCATTAATTCCGCCGCTAGACGCGCCCTCGGCGCTAAGCAGCTCGCAGATCGCGGCGCTACACCCCCAAGTATCGTTCTTCTTCTTCTTCTGGTTTTGCTGATGTCATTCTGAAGTGCATTGAGTGATGAAGACTGACAATTGTATAGTGACGTCTTAAAACTATGTTATTTGTGTGATCGCATTATGAAAATTCTAATTTTGAAGTAATGAGATTACGCATAAGATGGAAGAAAGTTTTCTAGATATTCCAAGGTCTTTTTATGCATCTATTTTATGCATTTATTATTACAATATTCCTAGTGTAATTTCTTTTCATACCTAAATGTACAGAATTAAAAAAATTAGGTTTTCTTAGGTTAACGCTGAGTTATAGTTAAAAGCAGCTAAGACGCCTTTTTTTTGCTTTCTTGAAGAAATTAAATTATGAATAAATTTAAATTATAAGAACATTAAAGAGTTACAATATGATGTGGTAAAACGATAAAAATTGAATGAAATGTATAAATCAAAAAATGACTATCTTAAACTGCCCTACACAACATGACAGCATTACATATCTGTTGTGTATCAGAGGCTATACACTGCAATGTTCCGCGTAATCACTAGCGAACTTGAAAAGATTAACTGATATATTGACTAGCAATATTGAAAACGGGACAATACTTCACATAGGTAGTTTTGTACCCAGCAGAACTCCGTCTAGCCTTACCAACACGACTGCAAATAACATTCGACCGATTTCCATTAGCGATAAGAGTGATTTTCCACTTATAGCACCTGCGAGCGGAATATGAGAAAAAGAGAATCACCACATACATTTTTATGGTTCCGCGATACGAGAAAAAAGGACGAAGTCAAAAAAAGCGATACCACATTTCAAATTCGTGTCGCGGTAGCCGTTACGCTTCTTTCACACGACAGTCCAGTTTTGCAGGACCGGCTTTTTACTCTATCCTGCAAAACTGGACGCTGTGTTCACATGGCAGTTCGATTTTGCAGGATCCAGTGAAAAGCTGGTCCCGTAAAACTGGACTGCCGTATGAACACGGTTGCATCCTGTTTTTTGACCCTTCCTATGCCGGTTATCAGGTGAAATGGACGTGAATACTTTCCTAATATTGTATTGGTATTATCGGCGTCGGCAGCGAAATAGAACATTTTGGGTTCATCCTATTCTGACACAACGCTCGAATTTGGGTATTTTTCTGAATTTTACGAGCGATTTGAGAAGAGATAAGTCAATATTTTTCAATTATTTTAGGATGAGTATAACTACATTGGACGACCGACGACGTCGACGACGAAAGGGTGAACGAAGATTTTAAAAAACGTGATACAAATATAAGAAAAAGCATCACACGCGATAGGTGGTGCGCCTCGGCGGCGCGGGGCGGGGGCTGCCACTACTCCACTACCCTGCAAAAAACAGTGTCCAGTAAAAAACCGCACGCAGGAAGCTGTGTGAACACTGCTATTGAAATGTATGTGTGATTAAACGGGATCCCGCTTTTTACTGGACGACGGATCCAGTTTCTAGTGACGAAACCGAATGGCATAATTCGAACGAATCGGTTTTGCAGAGTCCCACTTGCGGGATGCTCGTGTGAACGCTAGCATATAAGCATATTAGCCATCAAACGGGATCCTGCAGAAAACGGGATTCTGCAAAAAACTGGACTGCCGTGCGAAAGGAGCGTCACGTAATAGAGTTCTTTCGATGCAATAAATGCACTTCGATGCAGTGGCATGCACGAACGATAATCGAACAAAGCATTTCCGATACATTTGAACACTGTGCTACGAATGACGTGGTGTGATCGCAACAGCAACGACGATAGTCGGCTTACGCGGCATCTAAACTGCATCTGTGCGATTGTGGTCACGTTCCGTAGACCGTTTTGAGGGTGCATCACGAGGCGCGGACCGCTCTACGGCGTGCGTTGGGTATCATTTTCGAGGTCGAGCGAGTCTTATGAAGGAATCACTTTTTTCTCGTACAGACTTAGAAGGAGCGCGTTCATCATTTTAAATAAATTATGCCATCACATCTGTACAAATGACATAAACTAATTTAATAATTTGTGGATAAACATTAAATTGGATATAAAGTATTCGTAAAAGCTTACTGTGTTCTAGATAATAAATTCAATAAGTACATATATATATATATATATATATAAATATAAAACTCAGCTTGCTGACGACAGAAAGTTTATTGGATCACTCACTTGTGACAGCTAATTTTATCTGAAACCGGAGAACGCAGAATCTTGAAATTTTGAATATATATATATATATATATATATATGTAGTACCTTGACTCATATGATCTGTGTATAACTAGTCTTGTGTTTTGCACATCTCATGGGTCAATTGTTATTAGAAAATGATATTTGTAAAGAGTATGCAAGTATTTCTATTTACATTATCAAATCGAATAATAAAATATTTATTTAAAAATTTGTGAAAACAAAATCAACGTCCTTCTTTATTCCTGCAACTTTTGACCCAATAACATGAAGAAATAATCCTACGGGAAGACTTCTTCTTATTTATACTTTATACTAAAAAGGAATATAGGAAAAATCCCATTTTAGAGATTAGGAGTATTTTGTAATTTGATAAAATATAATCTAATTAGTTTCAAAGGGTTGAAACTATTTAGAAATAGAGTGTACACACAAGCGATCTATCAATAGCAAATACGAAAGAAGAAGCTTTTTAAGATGAAATTTTGTGTATGCGGAACTCTTTGTTCACGAACACTTCACGCACTCGGCTGATTTTTATTTAATAAGGGCCGGACGCGAATGCAACGAGTTGCACAAACTATCGTTCAATATCCGGTTCCTGTGTAAGTCGTATTTTATTAAGGAACGCGCGGCCGCTCGCCCCACGGCCGACTACCGGAAATTCATTTTGCATGAACCAACAGATGGCCGGGGCGGGGGCGGACGGTCAATTCACTACCGAGGGCGCCCGAGTTTGTACGCCCGATTCTACTCAAAGGTAGCGATAGTGGTTCCAATCGTGTGTACTGTTTCTATATCTCGTTTCGAGATGTGATTTTTCACCTTTTGCTAAAACTACTACCTATTTTTGTATATTTCGTTTTTTATTGTGTTCGCAGTATCCGCTTCTGATATCACTTTTGTGATGAACGGTATGTAATAATAAAGTATTTGACGTATAAAATAATAAAGCGATTGGCGGGTAAAGTAAATTGAATGGAACACTTGCTTAGGTGTTCGATATCTGTCAATCCTTTTCAATCAAAATTCAGTTCGTTGCATGAGGATTCGTAGCGGAAGAACAGCTTCGAGGGTCAGCGGTGGGCTGTGTGCTGCATGGTATTGCATCTCGCAGGCGAGCGTCTATTAAAGAATTTCCGCGAAATAACATAGTATATAATAAAATAATAATATGGTAATTTTTATTTTTTAACATTCACCTTTATGGGATTTGTAAAATGCCAACTGTAATTTACATACCTATTAGACTTTGTTTAATTTTCCATATTACCATTCAACTTCGTTTTATTTTACCCAATAATGTTAACAATAGGTCTAGCTAGTTCTCAACCTTGACGTCCACTTGGAGATGTAAGTCCACGTTCTATACTCCCCCAACGGACGGTCCTCGGCCACGCATGCAGCATGTCAATAACTTTTCGTGGGGCCGTCGTATACTAAGGTCTACGGGCCGCGGTCGCCGCTCACGACCTTTTTTATTCTGGATCTCCTCCAATTACTCCGGATCCTCTGGAATTTCTTAGCTCCGAATTTCGTCACGCAACGAACATAAAGGATACACTGATTTTCAGTTCGAACTAAGTCATTTTGAGCTTGTTTTCGAAGCCGATCACTGGTATTCGGACAAATTTGACCGAATCGTCATACAGTTGAAGGTCTTTGAGGTCGGGTTATGCGCGATAATTAACCTTTTGATACACCCGTCGAACCTGTGGACGTGAGAGTAGGCGTTTTATTAAGTCAACATTCAAGAGGCGGAAGAGAATGCGGCTCGCATCTACGGTCATTACAATGGCTAAAAATTACCGTCACTAAACATACTCATTCTTCAAAGACTTTGCCCTTAAGGCGCTGTGGCGTGATAGACTCGAAAACGCCGTGCAGTTTCATCAATAACGCCCGGTCAAGCTTCTCGAATTTTCGTTTTGTTTTGCCTCTTGGTCCAAGTTGAACCTACCTAATATGAAAACCTGTCCTACATACACGCACTTATTGATAATATCCATTATTACTTTTCATTGCAATGTGGATATTTGATGTGATTTTCGTCTTATCTATGTTCATTTTTAAATTTAATTCTTGACAGTTTTCATTGAGATATTTTAACGTAGCGCCCAAGTCGTTCGAAGTTTTTAGCATTATGACCATGCGATTAGCAAATACAATGTCGGTCCATTTGTCATCGACGACTCTTTATTCTTTCTAATATATAAACATGGAGAAGTTTTTCTATATTTCTGTCAAATGTTTTCTGGATACAATATTTTTGTATCAGCAAGTGTGTTAAAGCTAATCATCTGGATCTGGATGTGTTGTATCTCGAATGCTATATCCCTAGAGATTTTCCATACCTCGATTGAGATCCAATGTTCTTCCAGTGGACACGAGTCTTCTTTAAACGCGGACATTGAAGAAAGCTCCTCACACTACCTTAAGCATATTGGGAATTTCATGTTCTGTAAAAGATTTTAGTGAGCCTTGTTGGCAGGCAGATATAAATTTGTTCGCCATTTAAACAAAATTAATTAACAATTCATATTGTCATTATGTACGTAAATTAGAAAAATACTAGTGCCTACGACTATTACGATTCAGCTATCCAATTCTTTATCGTAAACAGATGCGTTAACGCATTAGGTTATCATTATTGATAGAACTAAAAAGACGTTTAATTTTCCATGAAACCTGACTTATGAAACAGGTTTCATGAAATTTTAAAGCAATTTGCAACAATCCTCGAAAACAACTTATAAATATTACTCAGGAGGCTTTTAATTAATTAATTATTGGCCAATGTTACCTACTTTTTAGAAGTGCACTATCACAAAATTTCTGTTTTACATTTCAAGCACCATTAGCATAATTAAGTCCAACATTTTTTTAATAACCTAGAATACCATTCTACAACCTACCCTTAGGAGCTCTGTCGTAATTCCGTCGCAATCTGACGCCTTATCTCTCGGGCGTTGTCGTCGGCGACATCTCCCAAGTAATGTCCAGTTAACTTCGACCTTTAGGAAACTTTACGACATTAGTCCCGATAGCGTATCCATGTGTTTGAGTACCGACGAAAGTTTTTCGATTCGATTAAAAATCTCCAGCCTCGAAGACACGGTCTTCTTACCTTTAAAGGTTTTCTTCTTTGTCATTTGAATTTCTTCAATAGACCGATTTTTACGAATAGTTTAGAGCCTAATTTACTTTCTCTGGTGTTTTTTTTTAATAAATTTATTATCGAGAAAGAGATAGTCATTATCTACTTATTCGCTTATAATCAGTACGCCAACGGAATATTAAAATTTTATGAATCGTTTCTGCACCATCAATTTCATATTTGTGTGGTTTGATCTAAATATTTTTTGTAAAAGATTTTCTTTCCTATTATGACGTCACGTCCACTTTGTTATATAATATAATGATATAATAAAGTAATAATTTAATAATAATTAAAAAATTTGCCAATGCCACATAGACAATTCATATAAAATAATTTCTTTGATGTCAATTTCTTTTATTCTCGGGTCCTATCGCTGTCTCGCTTTTGGTTCCGACTCCAATCCAATCATTTTGATTTTACACTCGGTTTTGACCTTGGTCTCATTGTTGATTTCGATTCTGCTACCCATCACGGTTCTAATTTAGACGAAGACGTAGTAAATACCAGCAGCAGTATCGAAATAAAATTTGGACTTTACTATCTGGGGATAGTGTACCTTTCTATTAGAGAAAAAAAATTAGAATCTTTAGCGGAGAAATATGATGAGGCATAATTTTCTTTTTAAAAGCTTCTCGTTCGCGCATATAATTTATAGCTCGTTTCATAGTAACCGAAAAAATGGTTTAAACAAACAATAAGAGACGAAATACACGTAGCACTTTTGATTTCCCCAAAATATTCCGTCCCTGATTTCATCCTGTTAGAGCCATTTTTTAAAAATAATATATGTCGTTATTTTTCATTAGCAATAAGCTGCTAAAATATGAGTTTTGCTGTCAATAGTTTCATACTTTTTTTATATATAAAAAATTATGTAAGAACGATCCATGTCATTAACGTTTATTAATAGTAATTAGATAAAATATGACTTTTGACATAAATAGCTTCAATGGTTTCGATTATTCAAACAATATTTCATCTTCTATCTTATCCCCTTCAGGGATAATGAAAAAAAACGGTGTCTACATTTTTTTCCTTATTTTTATAAATAATGATAATGTTTAGTATGACATCTGTAGCTTCAACGGTTTTAATTTTCGCCATTTTCACCCCCTTAGGGTTTGAATTTCTAAAAATCCTTTCTTAGCGCTCGCCTTCGCTTAAACAGAGATTGCTCTACAAAATTTTACGTGCCTAGATCCAGTAGTTTGGGCTGTGCTTTGATATATTAGTCAGTCAGTACATATATCTACGGGAGTTGCATAAGATTCCGGACAATGCAGAGATACAATACGAGGCATTTTCTGATATTTGATTTTTTTGGCGCTGTCAACACTATCAATCATAATATAGGATCTGATTCCTCACAAGATACATCAATACGATCGTTTAATAGATTTTGTGTAAAGTAACGTTTACTTTACACAACGTTTACACTACACCGTTACGACAAATTACAAAAATAAAATTATGTAACCTTCCCCCTATAACAAATTTAGGTAATCCAGTCCCTGTTGAACGTCGAATCATATCTCCGCGAAGCTGGTCCGCTGTACTGCAGCCGCCGCCATTACTATCTTGTGACCTGATGGAACATTCACCCTAATGGTCTACAACATGACCACACAACACACAACAAACAAACAAAGACACACAACAAACAAATCGATAGCATACGATAAAAGCCTTTTCTTGATTGCCTTTTCGGGTAATCTGTTCCGATTTGTTAAATCCATCAATTCATTCACTCAAGTCGTCAAAGTGGCTGATTAGAAAAGAAATGATCGGAAAAGACGAGCACGGTCCCCCACAATAGGCACAATCGGCATCAGCATCGGTATCGTAATTGAGAGCGGGACCGGAACCAGACTTGACAGCGGCTCATTTACACCTAGACATTAAATACTAGAGAAGTTTTCTTATTAAGATCTAAATACGCATATATTTAATACCACTTTACAGACATACCTAAGCTCTTTGTTTTACTCAGATAGTCAAAGTATTGCCCGGCTTCTTTGTCGAAGGAGGTGACTACTAAATACAATTTACAATTCTGCTAGAATTACTCCGATTTATTTTAAGCTAGAAGAATACTTAGTCAATGTTCATCGAAGAAATTGCTGTCATATTTACGACATAAAGTTATATAAATTCTAATATTAATATGATGTAGAATTCTAATAAAATTCGTCTCAAAAATTAAAAAATAAACCAGCCAAGTGTGTCCCTTTTCTTTTATTTTATTGTATCAGTCGAATTTGCGTCGAGAAGGTTTTATAAAATATTGCATTAGCCCTCAGTGAGATTAAAGAGAACGTTTTATGAGCAGTCCCTCAGGCTCCGACTATTTTGCGTTTCTCGTGGGAACTTAATTGACTTATGATTCACGTTTTGGTTTTTTTGCAAACTATGAATATGGTCGTATATTTAGTAGATTTTTTTAAATAATTAACATTTTCAAAGATAAGAGAGAAATGTTTTATAATATATGTATATTTATTTTAATAACTTTTGAATTTTGCACTATGTGATTATAAAAAAACACATATGATACCATTTATTCTTCATAACAAACCCGTTCGTTTGAAATATAAAATGATATACTTAACCAAACTTTTTTAATTGGCTTGCCAAAATTAACCACTAAAACTAGAACTCGTTTGTTAACGCTTTATTTATATTTGTGATTAACTTATGCAATTATGTGTAAACTCACCTTGCTTGTCTAATACATTCGGAGAAAGAAGATTGTGTCGGATAGACAGACACACAGACGATAGAATTAAAAGTAGAAGTTATACATATGGAACCCTTAAAAACAGTGGATAGCGTAAAAAACTGTTCTAGAAAATATTCTAACGTCAACTAACTAAATTCGTAAATAAAATGGTAATCTATAAAAGGTATTTATTTTATTTGAAAAAAAGTCTTATCACTATCGGCCAGCATTTCGAATTATGTACAACTTAGCTATATGTAGGTTAATACTTGAATATTAACGTTCGCCTTCCAGGCATAAGACATTCGCCGGCCTTGACGTCAGCGCCGGTAGGGTCGACGGGACAAAGCCCTACGAGTAATAGGCTCATCTGTATGCACTCGCTTCCACGCCCTCCTCTGAGCGAGCGCCCGGATTAGTTCGTTTTATACCACATAATTGGAAAGTTTCCAAAATAAAGCAATAGAGGTCTCATTGCGCGAAAGAACGCGTCGCGAAACGTTGAAAAGCCGACGGAGAGCAACGAAAATTTTCCTTTTTGAATGTATAGATATTATACAAAAAGACGCAAGTCTGTTTACGTGTTTTACTGAAATATGATCGATATATCAGAAAAAGTTCACTTTATGGAGGTTTCAATAAGTAAACAAACGATAGGGTCATACTTTTTAGTGTAATAGCACTCAGTCATACATTTTATGACTGACTGAATTACGTATGTAATAAACTGCAAAATAACTCTTATAAATAACACGGAATTAACGATTTTCCCGTACAATAAAATAATTACCGCACAATTGCCGCTATTACATCGGCCACAACTTAGTCATTTCTTATAATGTGAGTACTCAATAAGAATCATTTTATTTATCAAAAGCTAATACCTAAATAAGAAATATTAACATATAAAAATAGTCAGTTTGTGTGATACAATGTACAAGTGTGGAATCATGTACAAAATTTTCACATGGGGCAATTACCAATTGTGGAATTTGCGTATGCAACCTGACGATACTTGTCAAGTGTTAGTCAAAACCTGTATGCTCACCCATGTATGAATACTTAAAATAGCTCTTACTTTCATATTGTGAATTTTTAATGGGTATGAGAGTACTTTTAACATTCAAAACGGAAAACGTGGAGCTTAAAGCCTCCCAAACTGAAATAAATAGACTGTTGGAGGTTAGCGGCGGGGCGACTGTTAGTCACGATTTCGTTAAAATGAGGTTTTACTCATCGTATTTATCTTCTAAATTTAACGTGCTACAATTAGTCTCGTGCCGCGCTAGGTAGCATCCGTTGCGCGTCACACATGAAAGCCGTTTGATAATTGTCACAGCCTGATAATTATTCAATTGAGAATACTGAAATAATGTTTGAAATTTTTCGTTTTACCCCATTTAGTATGAAATGAAAAATGTCATGAGTGACAATTTTCACAAGACCCGAGAATCGCCTCCCTGATATCTCCCTATTGGGAACAATGCTGTGAAGTTATATATATATATATATATGTATGCTCATACAGACTGAAATTTGTCGCACTCGATGGAAACGATATTATATCTCGATTTTCCTCTGAAGAAATTTCCCTTTACACCCTTAAGTCGATATCGCAACAATGCTAGACAGCAATAAATGTCTCAACTAAAACTTTGTTTCTACTCATTGAGAACCGGCAATAACGTACCTTGCGATGAATCACAAAAAAAACTGTTCCTATTTCATATATCGATTTTCATCGATTTAATATATTCAATATCTGATATCAGATCAGAAATTTCACTGAATTTGTGAAATGTTCTCGTACAGCTGTAGGCTTGTAACGGCAACATAAGCGGAGAACGGTTGTATCGGCGTTGTCGCGAGGGTGGTGGGGGGGCGGCGAGGCCGGCGACCGAGCGACGCCGGCGCCCGCCTGCGCCTCCTCCCGTGCCAAGACGCCGATGATGCAGCCTTCGTGTGTGGTGTGGGAGCCTGCAATTACGATATTCCTTCCGAATCGAATTGGCTAATGGAACGGACGACGAAAATGCTAATTAGATGTATTATAGAAATTCCATTGATCGTTAACGTCGTTCGCCATTAATGATTTCCTAATCCGCTTATTTCTCTACCGACTTCCATTTTCTGTGACGAACTTTCCCCTATATCTCTCACAGGGTAGCCGTGGTCGTCGCCCAGACGTCATAGATCCATGAATCCTTTTAACTAACACGCTTTTATTAACTTCATTTGTATATACGTATACATGTATGTAATGGGATGTTAAAGACTGAATTTCACACATTTTCGATTGTCGGATCATCATGAAACTGGTGTCAGAAGGCAGGCACAGAAAGTTCATAACGGAATAATATATACTAGCCGCATTTGAGCTTTTTAGCATTGTCTTGAGATACACATTGACAATGATTAGTTTTTGGCACTGGAATTCCATAACAAAACAACGTATTCTAGCTTGTTGGAGTTGTTTTAGGATGCACTTTGGCCGTGATTCATTTTCAGGGTCTGGGTGCAGTTGAAAAGTTGGCACTGGAACTCCATAAGGGAACAAGATATGTGAGCTATGTTTGGGCTTCTTGGAATTGTCTTGAATTGCATTTTGATCGTGATTGATTTTCGGTCTCTCATGACGGAGGTGGAAGGTGGGCACTGGAATTCAATAACAGAACAACGTATTTTAGCAGCATGTGCTTGTTGGAATTATCTTGATATGCACTTTGACCATAATTAGTCTTCGGGATCTGATGATGGACATTAGAATACAATAATAGGAAAACGATGTCCTATGTTCCTATGTTCACAATGCGCAGCAGTTTTTTCATATACTTTGTGAACTATGATATCTACTGCTTATTACTTATTTTTCGCGCTTCAAAATACAAAATTGTCAAAACGGTTGGCTTACGAAAGCGGATTAATCCAAATTAATTTAAACAATACCAAATATCGCGCGTTTATTCATCAGGAGAAATTGTACGAGTCTTGATACAAAATACGAATAATATTACGTATTTTGTATCAAAACTCGTTCAATTCTTTTCATCTTCCGAAAAATCTTGGCGTAAAGTTGAGACATATTCGGAAAATCGGGAAAAAATCAAGTAAGGTCTCTTAAGTCAATTGAATAATTCGATCCGTGCCTCGCAAGAGCACGTTTAACTCTCGGCCCCTAACATCGTTACGTCACCGGCAGCGCCGGCCCACCCCAGTCCGGCGAGGCTGGTCGAGCTCCTCGACCCGAAACAAAAAGATCGCGTAAAGGTAAAATACGCATCAGCAGTGACCCGAGAAACACAGAGGTTATGGAAATACAGCCTTCCGATTATGAGTAGCGGTCAAACGATTTTCAAAAATGTTAGTATCGTGGTAGTCGATATTTATCGTACCATAGAGGGCTCGTGGCACGTGAACGTGCAATATGGACGCTGTAGATGTTCTCTACTTTATTTATTACAGCCATGTAGCAGAGATTTATAACCGGTCATAGAAAACGTTGTAAATTTTGTTTACTCGATTCTTGCCTATATTCACCGTTGCATGAATTTTAAGTCTTTTTGGTAACGGTCTTAATAAATCTAACAGTTTAGACGGATGCCATATTTAACTAAATTCATTTTTATTAATAATTAGTAGAAGAAACTATTTCGCAACCGTTTTTCTAGTTGACACGGCGATTGAAATGCATTAATTGTAATTTAGAACGATGAAAATGAGAAACGAATATTACCTCGAAAATCTCAAGAAATAAATATTTCGTATATTCACACAGTATAAAGTATATATTGTTCGATGAAACGAAAGCTTTATTTGCCTCTGAGCAAAATATAATTAAATGTGGTGTCGTGGGACACCAGGTAGGAACGAAGTTCCTTCGGCTAATGTAGAATCGACACAATTTGCAAAAAAAAAATCGTGCTCAATTTTATGTAGGTTTTCTTGATTTTTCTCTTAAATTTTGCTGATTAGTTTTTATTTAAGTACAGGAAAGTATTTAGGAAATTCAGTATTTTAGGAAATAAAATAAATTAGGTAAAATAAAAACAAAATCGTAATTCAAATTATCAACTAAAATAACAAAATATGTCTCTTTATTTTTTGTTTGACAACAAAAAATTACATAGAAATAGAATAATTTCCCATTATTATCACTGTCAATTGCATTCAAGTCACTTGTTAGTTCACTTGCCATTGTTACTATATTTATTATTGTTTTGACGATTTGAAATTATATGAAAATAAACGTGACTACTCACGAGTAAAATGTATCTATAATGTGAATATTAGCCACGTGCTTGTCCATGAATTCATGAGTATATACTATGCATTGGTGGGGTGCAGTGGTAATAGAGAGAGAAGGGACGAGAGAACGAAAAGAAAGAGGGGGAAAGAGAAAGGTATAATACACTACTCGCTTGTGTATACGACTGTCGCGCCTGCGCACGTCTCATTTAACGGTTTTATTCCACGGACTTTTTCTTACGGTTTTACTATCACATTTTTTTCAGTTCGGTCGCGCAGCAAAATCCCTATCTCCTCCAAGCCCGCCGTAAGGAACTTCGTTCCAATAATATAGTGAAATTTTACTTCCGTTTGCAAGTTAAAATGTAACTAAAAACTCCAGAAAATTCTACCACAAAACAACACCGGCCGAAACGTAATCAAGCTGTCGGCCCTCCGAACAGTTTTTTCCCCTTGTCCCGGCTCAGGAGGAGATCGGGGGTGATAACTTCCTCGGGCCGCGCGTAATCCCCCAGAAATAAACCTGTCGTCGTTATCAATGTCTGTGGCGTGCAATTTCAAAACAGACTAACACGCGTTTGGACGAACGACAGAAAAATATCATTTCTTTTTGAGAATACCCTTCACGGAACTGTAAGCTACGAAAAGCTTAAGATTGGAGATGTCAAAAAAGTTAATATAAATAATATTATTATTGAGTAAAAACAGAAGAAATGTAGACAAATTTTCATTTTGGTAACAAATGTACAGTTCAGAAGTGCGACGTGTAGATTTTCGGTCATTCTCTTCGAAAACTTTGTACGCTCGTGTGAAATCTGTGGATGGAATATTATGAGCTGTTCAATCAGGTCTTAATTTGTATTTGCTAACGCAATTCCTATGAACATTATATATCTTCAAACCAGAATTAAACTTATGGGGCTCCTGTTCAGGTATAGTAACATTTACTTACTTTTCCAATTAAATTCTAGAAGCGTAAAATAGATATATGGTTAGTTATAAATAATGATAAAATTTTACTTTACATCATGAGCATCATCGACACCAAGGCAAAGTAATTAAATATCCTGTAATTTTTCTACGGTACTTACATGTATTTTCTATGTTCACCTTCTTTTCGTCTTCCTTTAAAGTCCGTAATACATCTACAACTTATGGGTCATTAATTGAATGCGTGAGATGAAGGTTTAAGGGTTCTTATTCAGTATTTAGTAAACGAAGAGATTATTATACAGCAATTCATATCAACATTGTTGTATAAGTGGAAGAGCCAGTTATACAACAATATTGATATAAAGTAAAATCGATAAATCAATAAAAACTCTGTGCTAGTATATTCATTCAGTAAAATTATTGTTTTGTTTTAATTTATGCACTAAACACAAAATTAACATGCACTATCTCGACTTTTATTTATTTTTCAAATTATTTACTTCTTTGAGCGTTTTGGATGAACGCCACGACGATCGGCATAACCCTATCGGTTGTATTTTGCAAGCTGGTGACGGCAATTTGAAAGATTTTCAAATGAGCTATCAACAATTAATGCTGTCGTGAAATTTGTATTTTAATAACGAAAATAATTTTGACCGAGAGTGACTTTTAATGTCTATTAAAACTTATACATCTTCAATAATATTTGTACAAAATTAATATTTTTTCTAATATTTTCCTCTTTCGAATCCAAAGAAAGCAGTTTAAGAGTATAATATGCCGAAAAAATAAATCAGTTTAGGGGGTGGCTACTTAGTTGTGGGGAGGATTAGCGAGTGCATCTCCTGTCCCGCCTAATTCTTGTCACTTATACCATAGACTGACAATTGAGCAGACGGGACACCCTTACTTATTTGTGTTTTTATATTTATTATATTGAGTCATAAAAGAAGATTATTGACTAAAATATTATACATATTTTTCAAAAGGATTTCGGAGACACTTCAGAAAACAATTTTTTTATTATTTTAAGCAATTAAATTAACTTACTTATTTAAATAGTAATTAAATTATTATTAGATATAATTTAATCACAAAATAATACAATAGCTTAGTTCGCTACTATAAATTGCTAATTAAAATAAATTATTCAAATGATTTTTTAATCATGTAAAGTTTAATTTAATTTTGATAAATTTTTAGGATTGAAGGGATAACGGTAAATGTGTATAATAATATCAACTACATGAGATTTAAAAATGAATATGGGTTGAAATTTAAACAATCATTAAGGTTTAACAAATTTTCCCTCGAAGACTCCTGCAAAGAAATTACCACTATAATCAATACAATATGATATTTAAAAAAGTCACAAAAAAAATTCTGTTTAGTAACTAATAAAAGCTAGTGTATATTAATATATCAAATAAAAAAATTGTGTAGTTTTTGTTAATAAAAGCATTTCATTTCCTTATAAAACAAATTTTTCACCATTAAGATCATAGGAAAATAAATGCGTTTTTTTTTCGGATTTTTCGATCACACTTGACTATGTTTATTACTGTTTTAATTCTACGACGCCCCATAAAAAACGTTTATGGCCGTACACGCTACGACTCTGTAGTGCTTTTACCCTAGTATTTTGAAAATACTATTAGAATTTGCAATTACTCTTGTACTAACTGACTGAAACTTTATAAATATTATTGTTCTCCAAATAAATCTTAAATGAGCTGTCTAATGCAAAATATTCTTCTTCAATTAAACTGGTTGTTCCTAAGATTAGCATGCACAAACAAACAAACTCTTCAGCTAAAGCTGAATAAAACAAATTTTATAAGTATAAATATATGTTTATTATAAATCGCTATGTAACCAGCTAACTATTTACAATATTTCTACGTTGTGGTTGTACCTTTTCGGTATATATTTTTGTATTAGCATTTCTTACACATATAATTTTTTTTTGTCTGATTATTCACTATTTTGGTGATAGTCTCATAACTAAGGAATTAAGACCAAAACCTAGTATAAATGGAAAAATAATAGTAGAAAAAACTTATAAACGTATCTAAAAAGATATATAAATACTTTAATAAAAATCCAATTAAAATAAGTATTAATTTTCATTTTTTTCTTTATTTTTTACTTATTGAACAATCCTTACTTATGAATACAATATTAGGTCTTGGGCTCACAAAAAAGAAAATTAGCACATTATATAAATATACAGTATTAACTACATAATTAAAACTTTTATTGTCTTATTTATGTGAGCAATAAATATGTGAATAACTAAAGTGTATGCCGTAACTTACATATGTATAACACTATGATGTCATAGTTAAACGGAAGATACTTAAGTATTTATGCTCATTTTCTGACCATAGATAAATGTTATTTGGTGTTTAAATAGTCCTCAAAAACATAAGCCACAAGAATATTCATGTCGACATTTTTTTTATTTGTAAAGCAAAATAACACAGGTTCTACTCTACATCCGAACGGTACGAGCTCTAGGCGCAAACTGACTGCTTGAGTCGACTCAAAAAGTACCAGTTAAAATTAAGAAAAATGTTAATATTTTCTGTATTTATTGACGCAGAGTAATAAATCTAATACGAAAACTAGATATAATAAAAATAAATGAATTGATCCAAGAATTATTTAAATATAGTAAGTGGCTTAGTAGAAAGTCAGTTTAAAATTTGAGAAAAGGTTTTTCACGAAACAATGTTTTTCAGTCATACATTTTAACCATTTATACAGAATCTATCACTGTGACTACACAGCAGTTTAAGAAATAAGATATATTTTTTCGACACTAAAATTACTCATCACAACAGAATAAATCAAACCAGAAATTAATTCTCTAACAACTCGTCAGTTATCACCTGGATTT
This sequence comes from Eumeta japonica, assembly GCA_005406025.1. Lineage (NCBI taxonomy): Eukaryota > Metazoa > Arthropoda > Insecta > Lepidoptera > Psychidae > Eumeta > Eumeta japonica. The sequence goes on along the minus strand of BGZK01000452.1, from coordinate 58,400 downwards.
CTAACGCATGTATTCATGTACCTTGTTTTTCGCTTTTTTTCCTCAATATTTGACAGCTCTATTACAATATGTTTAGTTAATATTATATGTTATTGGATGTGACTGGTTAAAGGAATTACCGCTTTATACATTATTAAACGAAAGCAAAAGACCCGTAAACAAAACATATTACAAACAAGTGGCTGCTAAACAATGAATAAAAGATTATTATTATCACATGAACGATTACCATGAGTATACTTTACTTAACCAAAGAATTACTTAACAGCTTGAATATAAGAAGCTCTAATACGAAGGAGACCATGGAATTTTTGAATATAATCTAGCACCTATTTTCCGCCTGAGGCTTTATTCGTATGAATATAGAATGTATATGGCTTCATCCGTTAAATATTTTGTTGCATTATTATTATTACTATAAACTCACTTCTGGCAAATATCCCAGAAGGGTACGCAGAGGCTACAGATTTCATCATAATAGGTCTTTGCATATCTCTCTTGCTTCACTGACCTCCATCAATCTTTCATGCAGTCATTGGTTTCTGGTGCTTAAAATTTGGCCCTTCTTTAATATGTCACCAATATGGTCTGCATAAGATCTTCCAAGGCGACTCTGGCCGATCTTTCTATCACACATATTCTTTCTACAGATTTCTTTTAATAGTCTACTTTCATTCATCCTTTTTAGATGGCCAATCCACTGTAGCATACCTTTAGCCGATTTTGCTATCAATTCCGATCTAGTTCCTGCTTTTAATTATTAATCTCGGTATTTTTCCTAATTTCGAGTTCGGTCTTGATTTTGACTTTAATTCCGGTCCAACACTGAAATTCATAATCCGCTCTCGTCTTCAATTTCCCTTGCAACTTTCGATTCTGTTCCCCGTCTCGCTTCCAATGTCGATGCCACTACCGTTCACAGTTCCGATTTGTACGAAACCGAGACAAATGTTGATATGAATATAAAATATGTACGTGATACTTCATGTGAGTCAAATTTTTTTTAGAATTGGTGTAGTACAAATAACACAGATGAAGTCGCAGAAACAAATTAAGTAAATATATAAAAAAAAGTGTATTAGAACGGAACGTTGTATCAAAATTTCTAATTAATCGAAGGACTACATTTCGAGTTTTGCGACGACAAACATACAAAAGTTCAATTTTTATATACAAATATTAGTTATACCGATGACGACTATACACAAGTATCAGCTTCACAATTGTCTAAACGAATTACAGAAATAATCGTCACACCGTGGTAGGGTAAGATTCGAATTTGGCGAGCAAATCGACGTACTTGTATAAAAATTCTCTCCATTATTTCACGTAAACAATTCCTTTGTTTTCGCGTTTGAATTCATTACAAAACGAAAACATTCGTGGAATTTCGGCGAGGAAGCCTCCTCTGGTATGAAATGAAATTTTGTCTACAAAATTAACATAATTTTTGTTCTACGTAAACAACCCCGAAATGAATGCGCACGACACGTGTGCTCGTTATAGATACGGGGGCGGGGTGCGGGGGCGGTGAGGGGCCCGTATTAAATAATACGGCCTATCCCGAAGGCGTATATTTCTGCCGGTCGGGTAACCATTTCACGTATTCCGTATTTTATTTTCGGGCCTCGCCCCCATTTTACGATCGGCGCAGGAAGAGGAACAGCTCGCGTTCAGGCGTATTTATTATATGAATCGGGCAGGTCGTGTTTTATTAGTAAGTAATATGGCATCAATTAAGTGGATTAGCTTCATCCGTATCCTATTACTGGCAATTTTGATTTTCCTTTTACGGATTACATATGTAATGTTTAATTTGCAAATAATGTTTGGTGCAGGTGTAAAATCTGTGTTGTTATTGGTGTACAACTTTCATGTTTATTAATGTGTATGGATATAGCAAAGGTTTGAAATGCGCCAAAAAAATAGTTGAAAAATGATATCGAGAGAGGGCGTGTATACCGAGAATATGTACTCCGTATCGTGTCGTTGATTTACTGTATTAATATTGTCCGCATAATACAGAAATTGAATATAAAAACAGTTTATCAAGGAAAAATGACTACCAATGAATTCAAAGAAAGATCCCTGGGGCTTGGAGGATTTATAACTGGGATCAATCCACAAGGACAATTGATGGGATCTACTCAATTATGGATTATAAAAGTTGAACACCTATCTAATAGCCACATAAAAATTAATTTGAATGCGCGTAATGTAAAAAGAACATCACATCGCTAAAATTAATAAAATACACATCGAAAAAAAAAAGCAGGATAAGTTCTTGTCGAGAGACGCACAATGAGGGTTCCGTAGTCGTCTGTCACAGTATACGGACTCGGAATGGGGCTTTTTGTTTGATACTATGAACCACTTGATCAAGGCCACGGTTTACCGGCTAATAGTGCTGCGTCGTTTAATTCTAAACAGTTTGACATTCACGTAGCACACCTCTTGCAAAACTTTAGTTTTTATAACTTGTTTCTGATTTCCGCTAAGAATGAACACTCCTGTCTCATTATGAGACAATCGAGATAAGAGGTATAGACCTATAGACCTTACCTACAAGTTTTACGATTTTCATCTGTTTACCTGACTCAAAAGGAAGGTTACGATTTCAGACCGTATGTTTGTATGTAAATGGCATGTATGTTCATCTGTTTCCACATAACTTCTAAGCTACTTGTGGTAATTGTGCAAATAAGGTATCGTTAAAAGCGTTGTGATTGTCTGCTGGTTACAGGCTATGTAAAGTCACACTAAATTCGATATGGCACTTTCTAAAGGGCATAAACTTAAAAATAATGAAAAAAACCTTAACGATGCCATGTTGCGTATCAAAATAAAAAGGCTTAATTTGCATAAATCAAGTATGTATATATTAGTACCTGTTATTCGTTGCTTTGTTCGCAATCGTTCGTTAACTACGGAAATACTATGGATCAAATACTTGGGTATTATAATTTGAAAAATAAAACGTAAACTAAACACGTTGTAAAGCAGCACTGCGCACACTTTCTTAGAAAACAAAACCGCAAAATACATGCTTGACATACATGATACATGACAGATTTACGAAAAAAAATCGGAGTTTGGCTGTGTCGTGGACACGGCCGTGTATTTCACGTGATTGCGTATATGTAACTGGTAATATTTTCTTTGAGCGAATTATATGTACAATAATTATTTTTTAAATACTAAGAAGTTCTTCGATTTCGTGTAGTTATCAAAGTAGTAGTGAAACGTGCACTAGCTATTACTAGTAGCTACTGAGTGTGTCTTTATTTATCGGTGTTTCCACAAAATTGATGTCTATACAGTCCAGCGTTGATACAGAAGCGTTATCCACTTGCATATCCTACTGGCGTCGTCATTCATCTGCTCGGAGTCGGACGCCTTCATTTTTTTACATCCCCGGCAGACATGTAATGTTTTATGGGTATCCCTGGATTCTTATAGAGAATCCTTTTCAACTTTTTATACGATCCCTATATTTTGATTTGTCTTTTTGACATTGTAGATCGATATTTCATTATTTATTTCAATTTTTTACTAATATATCTTCTAAAACTTTTTCGCACTAATGTTTTGTATACGTAATTGACAGATTTCGACAAGAGCTGACGATCGTAACTCAAACGAAGATTGTAGCTTCTCCGAATCAAATTTTGTATTAAAAAAAATGAGACGTAGCGAAGCGACCTCAAAATATCGACTCTTCCCCCTCCGCTGCGAGCAATGCCTCATAGTCTTCTCTAAGTGTAACAAATTCTTTGATCTTTTAGTTATCGAAGGGTCTAATTAAATTTTGGATGTAGATGGTAGATATCTAGTTGCAGCATCAAACTGTATCCCCCGATTTTGTTGTCATCAGTTTTCTGAGTTGTCTCCCACAATGCAAGCAAATTTAAAGGCGTATTCATGTGAAAAACGTGTTTGCAGTTCAAAAACTGTTCTCAAACCTAGAAACAATGAACCGTCTGTTGCCTCGAAAATAAAGCAAACCGCATGAACAATCAGAGTTGTACTAAATTTCCACATTATTTCCCTATTATTTTTCGAGTATACAAAACCGAAAGGATTTTCTTCGTTAAACATTTCATTACAATCTGTCCACATTTTATACTTACACGATACTCCTATCTACGAAGGTCATCGTGTTTAATGCATCGAGGTGGGGTGGAGGCGGCGCTCGCGGCGCGCCGAAGGAAATGCAATTAATGCTAACGTGCTGATGCGTGCGATATGGGCGCCTGCAAGCCGCCACCCGCCACCGCAGTCGCGATTAATACGTCCGACCCGGAGTGCTGCAGGCGCTTGAATACCGAAAACAGTAAAACGGCTTTGAATTGCAACATAGTTTTTTTTTTTCATTCGTTTCATAATACTGTATTATATATGTTTTACCCGTTGCTTCGTCCGCTTTAACACAGAATGTATTTCTTCTTCTTTTATATGGAATCATTTATGTTTCATTCATGATCCTAGTGCCGATCCTTTTCTCGATTTCAATGCCTACTGCATTATCTCTTCCGATCGCAGTGTCGCGATCCATTCCAAAGTGATTTTCGCTCTAGATTTTTGCTACCCCGTTCCATATATTTTGTAAGGCAAGCAAACACACACACAAGTATAAGTTTTGAGATAGATTAAGACATCTATAGATTTACTGTGTCTTTAAACGAACATTTTTCACAAAATTTGACAAAAACGTTGTATGTGTAGATAGAGCCCACGGATTCGTATGGCCGGTATGTATAGAATAAACAAAATAATAATTCTGAAAGCTATGTAAAATACAGGATTGCGTTTTTAAAACCGATTAGGGCGAGGCGTCGCCGGCCGTAACTTATAACGTCCGTCTTAACGATCGAAACCGTTAACTGGGTGATAAAAAACTCGAAACAACTTCGCTTCGAACTGAAACGAGGTGCTTCGATATGTTCTGATATATATCAGGACACGACAGCTGTACGCACTCAGAATAATTGACTTAATACATCTCGATCGATGAAAAAGCTGACTAGTCGTTAATTTTGTACAATAATGCTCTAATAATCTACGTATGTAGGTGAATATAATTATTCAACAATATCACCACTTATACGTGAAAAAGAAAACATCTCGAGGAAATTTACCTTTTAAGGGTAGGTGGAAATTTATACCTGCGCTGTGTGAGACTTATTCACAGCGTTGGGCTCGCAAACTGTTATGTCGAGTTCAAACTGCGAAACGTGAATGCGTACCAAGTGTGCCGCCTTTGGCAACCCGATATTGGAACCGGTGGTGAGGCAAAGAGAAAATAAATGAAATTGAGTGCCCATCTCTTTCTTTGTTTGTCCTGGCTAATCTCCAAAATTTTACGTAAAGGTAGACTAACTATCTCGTAGAATATCGATGGAACAATTTTTATACAAAGGAAAAAACATAAATACTAGAAAAACAGCATCAATGTTCAAATAAGTTTCTAACGTCGGTGTCGGCACATCAAATTTAATTTCAAATTCAAATATATTTTATTTCATTGGTCATGAACAATACTTGAAATACACAATACGTTAAGAATTTACATTTTACTATTTAGCTTTACCATTTAACCATTTGTTAGGAAGGCAGTTTTCCTTCAAGAAAAAGCAAGAAAATTGAGCGTAGCTCTTTTCAACTTTAAATATATTATGTTAAATAATTAAACATATATAAATTTGCAACATAAGGACACTTACCCACAAGAAGTCGAGCTGGTTGTTTCCATAAATATTTATCATCTAAATATTTATATCCTTTTGTAACAATCATTTATTTTGTTTAATAATGTTTTTTAATTTGTTTAAAGGTAGATTTTGTATGTTTTTTGGAACCTCACTGAACATGCACATTGCACACACAGAGCCTCCTTAATCAATTCGTGACTTGATGTAGGCGATTAACAATTAAATACAATTTGTTTTTATTTTTTATATTGAATTTACGTTTGTCACTATTTTTCTCATACATTTCTATATTCTCTTTTACATGTATTAAATTTACATATACAAATTCGGAGGCCACAGTTAAGATCCCAATTTCCTTAAATTTAGTTCTAAGAGATACTCCAGGTCCCAGTTTGTAAATAACCTGGACAGCTCGCTCTTGTAGAACGAAATTTCTATGAACATCTGCGATCTGACCCCATAGCAATATGCGGTATGACATTAAACTATGAAAACAGCCAAAATACACCAATCCAGCGGTTTAGATATCTGATAACATACTGATTTTCGGCTCCTATTGGAGTCTGTTATCCAGAGTTGCTCCCAAGAATACAGCAGCATCAACAAATTCTAATTTCCTATTACATAATTGAATGGTGCCACATCCATGTTTTACATCAGACAGTAAACAACTTTGCTACTTTGGAGATAGCAATATTCACATCTCCATAACCGATGTATTTTGACTTTAAATAACAATAAACTACTTTTCACTAATACCCCCAAAAAGATTGGGTAAGTCATTACTATTAACTAAACACAGAAACGGCCCAAGGGCTGATCCTTGTGGTATCCCTATACCGAGTACAGGTCCTGACGATCTTATGCCATTAATATTGACCCTCCGAATTCTGTTACTCATGTACGATTTCATAAGGACAAGTGCCAGGTCGTAACCTCTCAATGACGTAACCTATCAGTCTTTGAAAAATCACAAAACAACCCCACCACGTCTAGCGAATTATCCCAGGCTCCGAAAATTTGTTGAATAAGTTAAACGCCAGTATCGATTATCAGCGACCCCACATGAAACCGAACTCTTTTTTGGACATTAAATTTTTACTTTAAAAATATGACAACAGCTCATATTACATCAATTTTCAACAATTTTTCTAAATATCAGTAGTACGGATATAGGAGTAAAATATTTAGAAAATCCAAAAGTGCACGACTCATAATGTTCATTCGTTTTTTGTTAATAACTATTAAACGACACAAATCAAGTTAACCATTTTCAATACCAATCTCCGGACAGTGGATCTCAAGCTATTAAAAAAAAAATGGATCAAATTAGTGAATTTTTACGCTCGCTATCGTGTCCGGAACGAAAAAAGTGTTGATTGACAGGAAATTTCTTTTGACTATTTTTATAGTTTTTTCTAATTGCATTATGTTAAATCGATTTGAACCAGTGATAGAATTAATCTTCATTAAATTATCTATCAAATAGTGCACAGGTTAATAAAATTACATGAATTATTAATCGTGTTATTGATGAAAAAAGTTACGAAATTGAGGAAAAAAAATTATTCGTTCGTAGAGCACTTCTTAATGCTTCGCATTATGAGTCGTGCAATTGGTGGGTTATAATTTATTACTTACTGCATTTAGATACAAGGATTATTTTACTTCGTTTCATCAGATCAAGAAACATGACATATTCAGACACGTATTAAAGATGAATATCAAGTGCGGTGCAACAGAATCAATAATGGAGTTTACAATTTTAACTGACAGACCATGAAGGTCAGCGGTCAGCAGTTCATTTCTAATGACTTAAATACCTTAATAATGCCTTCTGAATTTACATATTTAAATTACAATTTAATTCTACTAGGCGGAACATTTTACTTTAGTAGTTGTTCAGCAAGAACGGCAGATGAATGAAGAGATTTGGCGTTTGATATTGGAATGTTAGTAAAAGATTTTTCAAATGCATCTGTAAAATTTATATCATTTTTTAAAAGTTTTGTTATCTATATTAAACTGGAAATGAATATCGCGATTTCTAATTTTTCCAGTTTCATTTTTTTTGACAATCAAAGTTGTCTTGAATACGCTTTTGCTTTTTGGCCGCTACACACATGCGTTTAAAAGTTTTTGAGTAAATTCTGACTCAGCAAAATTTTCGCTTTTATTATATATTCTTTCATCATAAAGCTAATATAACTTCTTTCTACTTTTACGTATTCCCACTGTCACCTAATCACCAAAAGATAACAACTCATTCGTTTTAATATTTTTTGTTGGTATTGGAATAAAAGGCATGATCGAAATCGATAGTTGTATCGGAATAGAACATAAACACTGCTAACTTTTAATTATCACAAAGCGAAACAGTTAGTCGAAAATTAATGTCAGCGGGTTTTTCGTAATTTACGGCATCCTTTCGACGTGACTTAGAATATAAGGAACTATTGTAAGTCAATTGTGACTCGCTAAGTGCGACTGTTTTGAATTACACGCCAATAACACGATTGCCTTGTCGGTCGTCTAGATAATCGAATTCAATAGGTACACTCAAAGCACAAAACCATAATATGCTGACGTCATTCTATGCATCTATTTGAATTGCACAGTCAGTGGTCGATTTTAAAGTGTAGACACAAAGTTAATCAACAAAATGCCTAACTATTGTGCAACTTCAGCAATTGGCAAAAAATGTTCGTGTTAAACACCATTATACTTTCTAACCATCTATGAAATGTCTTTGTAGTAATTCTGCTCCCGTATCTTTTTGTTTATGATCATTAATAATAATTCACATCTATTTCCCTGAAGGGTAGACTGAGACTACAGATTTGCACATGGCACCGTCTTTGCATATCTTTCTTGCTTCTTAGACATCAATCAATCATTCAATGCATGCTTATCGGTTTCGTATCTTTAAAACTGTCTCTCTTTTAATATGTCCCCAAATTGATATGCAACGGATTTTCTAGGGTGGTCTTTGCCGATCCTTCTATCTTATACATTCGCTGTATAAACTTATTTTGTCAGTATAATTTAATTCGTCTTTTTCGGATGGCCAAACCACCGCAACATACCTTTTTCTATTCTAGCCATTACATCTTGTTTCACACCACATCTCTCTGTCATCAGTGTTCCTACACCTATCTTTCAAAGGCACTCCACACATATTACGTTGAGATCGCATTTCCACTGCATTGGTTCTTGTTTCATTTTTCTTCTGCCATACCCAACTTTCATAAACGTGCATAAGCGGAGGGATCAGGACGCCATTATGGGCAGCTGAACGCGCTTGTCATGAAACACTAAGACCAAGCAAAGCCTCATTCAATTTATTTCCAACATTCAATCTCCTTTCAATATCTTTATCATATCTACTATCATTCATAAACAGATTACCCAAGTATAGACACCCTTACACTTGTTCAATTCTCTGACTTGCTATAGACATATATTCAATAATGTTTTCGCTTTTTTTAAACAACATACAACTGACATTCACTTTCATATCATAGCTCGCTCATTCTTGATTCACACTCATGCTCTGAAATCATACAGACAGCTATCCATGAATAGGTTGTTTTTTTTAACTGTTTGATTAAATCATTAAAAAGTGAAGTTATTAATACTCTAGAAACATTTTCAATAAGAATTTTATTTTGTTATTTTGATCATTTTAACAAGTGATTATGTTCCAATTAAAACTTTATGACAATAATCTCTTGTCTTGAGCGATATTTCTCATTCAGAAACGACATTAGCCGCTTACTAATTGTTGAAAATTCCTCAGGGATAGATTATGCTTAAACTTGGTTAACTGCCCTAAAACAAGAAATCAACGCAGACGTAGTCGCATGCAAAAGCTAGTATTACACATATTGCATAAAGGTGTTTAGCATTCCGTCACACAATGGCAATTTTATAGACTTCTTGCGTACACGGTACGGTAACATATTACCGTAACACGTAGGTATGTGTGTGTGTGTGTGTGTGTGTGTGTGTGTGTGTGTTGTGTATTAAGCGGAAGCGGCGGGCGTTGACAGTCTCGCCGGGGGCGGGCGGCCGTGATTCATCATTTCCCTCGTTCTGCGCGACTGCCGCGATTACTCGATAAAACACCACTCTAACCAGACTGACGGATAAACTTTAACGTAATTGTGATTTGTGTCGTAACCGTACGAAAAATGATCCTTTTCTGCAGAATTCGTTATCCTGATTCGGCAAAAAATGTTATAGTACTGATGCGTTTTATCTGTGTCCGTTATTCATTATGTAAAAATGTCCATCATCGTCATCATTTGAAGCATTTTTATTTTCAGCAGCGTTTTAGTGTATAGTATTTGTACCGAAAGAGGCAATATTAAGAAAAAAATTTACAATAATACATATTCCAAAGTTATGTACCCCTTCACCCTTGTATAAGAGAATTATAACTTACAAGCAGCGACAAGTTATTGGTTAGAATGCCATCGTCTCAGTGTTTACGAGCGTAGTTTGAGTCCGCAAACGTAGACATGTAGTATGTCTGGTTGTAGGTTCTCATTTGCGAAATAAAATCTATATACAGAGTTAAATATACTGTTGTTCACTTGCTTTTGCTTTAATACTGAAACAAAATATCGTAATGAGACCAAAATGTTGAAGAAGATCTACCAAAACAAGTAGAATTTTTAAAAAGCATTAGACTAGAGCAGAGACTATAAGACTCAATTTTCAGAGGATACCCGGGCCGTGGATGGGACCTTATTTATATTAGTATTAATAAAAGTAAAAACCTTACGAACACTAGTTATGTACCAGTATTTTTGAAGTTATACTTCTTTAGGCGCGTTATGAAAAAATGATGAGAGTGAAATTTTAAGATTGTGTGACGCAAAATTAACAGATTGAAGCTGCCCGCTTAGAATTCGAATTTCGAATAATGAGAGAATTTATGTACATTTAATATAAGAAAATAAAAAAATATTTATTTAATTTTTAAAATTTAAACTGAACTTTATTGACTGTGTTGGCGAGTACTTTGATACTCTATGGTTTATCAGCGTCTGATGATGGAGCTGGAAGGTGGCCATAGGAACTCCGTAATTAAACGACGCAACCCCATCGAATTTGGGCTCGTTTGATTCCTCTTGACGAGTACTTTGATACTATATGGTAATCAGCGTCTGATGATGGAGCCAGAAAGTGGCCATAGGAACTCCGTAATTAAACGACGCAACCCCATCGAGTTTGGGCTCGTTTGATTCGTCTTGACGAGTACTTTGATACTATATGGTAATCAGCGTCTGATGATGGAGCTAGAAGGTGGCCATAGGAACTCCGTAATTAAACGACGCAACCCCATCGAGTTTGGGCTCGTTTGATTCCTCTTGACGAGTACTTTGATACTATATGGTAATCAGCGTCTAATGATGGAGCCAGAAGGTGGCCATAGGAACTCCGTAATTAAACGACGCAACCCCATCGAGTTTGGGCTCGTTTGATTCGTCTTGACGAGTACTTTGATACTATATGGTAATCAGCGTCTGATGATGGAGCTGGAAGGTGGCCATATGAACTCCGTAATTAAACGACGCAACCCCATCGAGTTTGGGCTCGTTTGATTCGTCTTGACGAGTACTTTGATACTCTATGGTAATCAGCGTCTGATGATGGAGCTGGAAGGTGGCCATAGGAACTCCGCAATTAAACGACGCAACCCCATCGAGTTTGGGCTCGTTTTTAATGATGCCAAAGAAGTATAACTTCTCAAGCGCGTACTTATGTACACGCACCCAATTTTTTACAAGTAAATGACATTCTGAAATTGTTAAACCTCATTTCAAGCTGTTAAAGTACTTGTGGTTAAGACCTAAATTATCATTTCAGATAGAAGGGGTCAGCAAATCGCACGAAAAGTCCCTCGTAGGGAGTGGTGATGGAGTTGGTAATAATAAAAGCGAGGGCCCAACTGAATCGTCTCGTATCGTCAGCGTCAGCGACAGCGTCGGCGGCGCGCGCGCACGCCGACGAACCGAGGAGCGGCGCAAGCGCGGGGGGCAGGGAGGCGGCGGGCGCGGCGGGCGGGCGCCGGGCCGAGTCGCGAGCGCGACATGCGGCCCGCCGCCGCCGGCCCGGCCCAGGCTCCGGCGCCGGCGCTCGCCACGCCCTGGCTGACGGCCACGCTCGCCTACAACGCGACTCGCCTCAACCTCACTTTCGACCCCGACTATGAGCTACTCAACGCCACCGCCGCCGCCGCCGGTGACGACCGCGACGACAACTGGTTCTGCGCGAAATGGACTAATGCTCAACAAGACCTCTTCCAAGTAACTATCTGATACAGTTTATGACTTTTACAATTATATTCCATAATAATGTCGTCGAACTCGCCCTTAGGCTGCGAACTTGTGTTTCGCGATCGCGTTTTTGGTACCGAAGAGCTTCAAGCAGAGTATCCTGGTGCTGCGCGCGCTGGCGGCGGCGGGCGCCGTGCTGATGGCGATGTGGGCGGGCGCGGAGGTGTGCGCGCCCGACGTGCTGGCCTGGAGCCTTGCGCTCCTGCTGGTCAACACTGTTCACACGATCTTCCTTATCATAAGGCCAGTTACAGACTCTTTAGCGACATACTATATAACTCAAATAAATGTTCCTTTTATCACTTTATCCAGACAAATAATTTCATCCTATGAAATATATCATAAATATTTTAATAAAAAATTTCATAAAGTACCTAATAAGTTACCAGGTTTCCTTCGAATACGAGAGATTATGCTTGCCCTTTCGAGAAATATCAGCATGTTTCTATGTAATGCGACAACATAATATACTTATTGCACAAGACCGAAATAAAATTGATTAGGTTTATGTTAATCTTCATTAATGCTCTACGCTTGTAATCACATTTAAGCCGAACTTTAACAAAGTACCACGAATATTAATAAACATTGGCCTTCGTTTAATCGAACTTCGTTAATCATATATATTATAACCAGTTAAAATTTAAAAAAAAATTGATGAATAATGAAAATAATCTGTATTGGACGTGAATGCATTACGTCACAGGTTTCTACCCCCAGCGCTATCGCTGGAGCTTACGGAGCTGTATTTGAAGCTGTTCAAGCCGTTGAAAGTGAACAAGAAGCACTTTCAGGAGTTGACCCGCGAAGCGCACGTGATGCGCCTCGACCCCGGCGAGGCCTACGCCGTCGAGGAGGTGACGCCGGCCGACGAGCGCCTCTCCATACTTATCAAGGGCAAGTGAGTGCATGTGATGATGTATTATTTGCAAACGGTCATTCTCTTATCAATGCTGTACATTTAAGATTAAATATTTATTTTAAACTTGATAAAACCTGCTTGAAGGGAAAAACTATATACTTAGCACATGTTAGTATTGATTTTTAATTGGTTGCAAGTACATTGGGCGTAAGGTTTTAGGTTAACGCATCTAAGTTACGTTTAGACCTCATTCCTCTAAACTTAACACCTTGACCTTGATGCCATAATTTAAATGGCTATTTATTGTTTTTTTGCTAATTATAGTTTATTGTGTATACCTTCTGTAAAACTAATTAGGGATCAATTTTCTATATTTCTATTTAAATAATAATTAGTACACATTATTGACAGAAAATAGCTAGGAACGCAGTGTAAAGCGCAAAAGTATATTAATTATACTTTACATATTTAATTACTTTTGTATATTACACAAAATTTTTATTTGGAAGAACGATAGTCTTAGCCGAGACTAGTCCGCATTTTAAATACAATTTAGAGGCAATTTACTTATCTGAACTTATTTGATAATCTTTTTTACGCAGGATGCGCGTCAGTTGTGACGAAACCCACTTGCACTACATCACCCCCTACCAGTTCGTGGACTCTCCCGAGTGGGAGGCCAACAGGGAACAATCGGATGACGTCTTCCAGGTACAAGGATACCGTAAATCTCGAATGCCCGCAAGCGATCCGACGTAAATAACGTTGAATTCACTGTAAAAACCGTGCCCGTCCCGGTGTAATATTCGAAACACTCGCAGGACGATGACAAATCTCATTACGATTCAACGCGCACCGGCCGGATTATTTGCGTCGCGTCTCCGAGGCGTTATCTCGATGGCGCGGAATTCGTTACACGGAACGTCTTCCGCCCTAATCCGTGACGCTGCAGCGGAGGGACGGGGCCGGGTGAAGCCCGCGACTGACGTCCCCGAATTAGCGCCACCGAACGAACGCAATCGTCATATTCATTTCGATGACGACACAAGTCTCGCTTCGGAAACGACGAAGGTTTCGGGTTCGTTTTCCGATCGGACAACCTTTTTGGGAATCTTTTCCGCGTATCTCATCAGGTTTTGAGGGTTGAGTTTGTGGTCACGACAACTAATTTGCGCTTACGATATAAAAGATAAGATTGAAGGGTTGATAAGACACGATTTAGGTAGTGAAAGTGGAAGAATATTATATTTTACTGCTAGCAAGCAGCTTTAAAATATCGCAATAATAATTCCGATATTAATTTATCATAAATCTATGTAATAAGAAAATAGGATTATAAGACACAAAATAACATATAAATTTATGACAAAACGTTGAATAAGTAATAAATGAAATTTCGTGAATGACATAATGAATACTTTTCATATTAATATTAGGAATAGGAAGTAAAATTTTATTAAATAATACCTACAGTCAATAAATACTCAACTGATTTGTTAAAAAGAGTTCACAATATGCTCTTAAGTCAAGTATCCAATATTTTTGATAATATTAATAAAAATTTGGATTAACCATAAGAGCACACTTCGTAATATTTTCATTTAATCTTGACCTGAAACAAAAAAAAACGTAGTAAAGTAATTTCAATAAATAATTCAAATTACGAGTCAAGCAAAAAATTTCAAAAGTGCCATCTAGAATATGTTATTGTAACTATTACAACACAATCTCTTCGAAACGGATGGTAACGAAGAGATATATTTACTTACAATTAAAGTTCGCGACTATTTGTTAGAGTTCTCTTTTGATCAATAAAAATTAAATTTTCAATTAATTGTTATGTATTGACGCCAAATTAGACTGCTATTTTTAATAGAAAACTACTTGCTGTAATTTTTAAGCTATGAAAAATGTTAAATCAATGGATTTTTTCACGAGTGATCGCGTTTTTAAGTTTTGAATAGTTCATTAACGAGAATGGGTTTCCAAACTATTTTGATGTTTATTTCGGTTTTATTACATTAAATATTTTTTTGAAACTGACGTAATTAATGTTCATCAAATTATCTGTACGGTGGTATACAAATTTCTCTATTTTCGTATATTAACAGCGATAAAAATAATTGCTGACAAATGTAAAAAAATGTTCGATTGTAAAGAACTTTTAAATGCTTCGCATTATGAATAGTGCAACTATAAAACAATTTTCTATTCAATTTAACTTATTTACTTAAATGTTAATAAAACAAAGTCGAAATTCGATCAAAATCATTCCATTTCAACTATCGGTTGCAATTCCGATTTCGTTCTAAACTTCTATTTGGGTACTGTCCTAAATTCCGATCCAGGTTTCGCCCTCGTTCCTGATGCTTTCTATGTCGGTTTCCATCTCACTATCTTTCCGATCACAATCCCGCTCTTTTCTTTGAATCCGGTTCCTCTGGTGATGCCGATCTCTGCCCTATAATCCATTAGTTACACCATATATCTATATATGTATAGACCTTTAGATATACTGATAGTAGTAATATAACTTCATATACACGGTGCTTAAAAAACTTGAGACATTACTTCTACACAAACTTTCAATCCTCATTTCACCCTTTCTTGGTTTGTATTTCACCCTCTTTGGTTTAGGTTTAATTTTCAAAAACCCTATAACATTAAGCTTGCGATAGATGGGTACTCTTAGAGACAAAATTACCAAAAATACTTCTTGACGTTTGCCTACGTTATAAATGTATATAGAAAATGCATTATAAAATTTCAAGTTTCTAGTCAAGACCGTTTTTGGTGTGCATTGATCAGCCGGTAATTTTTTTCCTGTGTATAATTCGATTCTATAATTGCATATTACTGAAATCCCACACAAAGAATTCATTGTAAAAATACTTGATTAATTTTCTAAACGCGGGCGTATGAGTTTATTAAATTTACATTGAAAGTGGTAAACGTGTCGAAGCCAAAAGTTAAACTTAGTAAACGCTCACGATACAATTTTGTATCGTGAGAATAAGCCAGCCATTTGGCCGGTTCTCATTGTCATAGGAAATTAAAAACGTGAATCTAACAAATGACGTGTTCTGATCAGCGATTAAAGGTAATGGGACCAGAGCGTATGTCACTTGTTGACAGCAGGGGGCGGGCGGAGGGGGCGGGGCCCCTTGAGGCTTTGGTGGGGCTGCCTCGCGTTGAAAATCTACTGCGGTTCTGAAATGAAATACTCAAGTACATAGGTGTCTACCTAACTCTATGGCCACTTTATTCGGGAGTTTGATTAAGTAAGCGAGTAGTGTATGTATATATATATATGTGTGTGTGTGTGTGTGTTTGTGTGTGTGTGGGTATATGGATGTATATAAATTCGTACATTGCTATTGTGGAAAAGGGCCTAGCAATATCGATGTATCGTACCTTGATGAAGTTTCGCTTTTCGAGTTTATCCATGTAGATTGTCTTTCCTGTAAAAACGAGGTATGAGTTTTTCTTTTAAACTTTGCTTAGTAACGCCATCTTTTAGAATTTAAAGTTAATGATATTATTGTTGCTATGTTGATGTTTCTTAACAGCAAACGTAGCTGTGAAGATAAATTAGAAAGGTGGCACGATGTATATAAAATATGTACCTATTCTGGGAAATAAACACAAGAAAATTTTCCGTGCGTAATTATCATATTCCTATAGCAAATTGGACCGGTTAAGGTGGGTTCCAGTCTACATGACGTACGAATACAGAGGATGCAGAAGTGAGAAAACCCTGATCAAACCATTCAAATGTATCGCATCAAATCATAATTCTGTTTTCTGAAAGTGAGAAGAAAAATAAAGATGTATTTGTTTTCGGAACATGATTATTTGTTTTTATTCCACTGCGTGACACGAAGGAGTGTAATGGTTGTCACATTATTTGTCATATTGTTTGTAAATATGCCTGTATATGTATGTGTGTTAGTAAGTCTGACATTTTAGAATTCTAAAAGAAATGAAACGCGTTATCTGATTTTGCCATCAAACATTTTTCATCCTGGCGAGCTACACTAAATATATGTATAAAAAGAAAAGTCGTGATTGACTGACGCACCTGCTTATCAATGCACATCAGACGATTGAACCTAGAAACCTAAAATTTTGCACTGGGGTTTCTTTTGGGATGTTGACAAGGAATGGAAGAGGATTTCGAAATTTAACTCCTAAACGGGTAAAATGGGGTTTGAACACTTTCAACATTATATTCAAGTTTCGTTTCGAAATTTTGTAAAAGTACTCCTATTCTATCCAACCTCAGTGATATTACGTAATTTAAAAATATAAAAACAGTGTACAAGTGCGAATAAAACTCCCGTCCTGAGAATTCCGGACAAACATAACGATACACGTAGATATTTAATGTATCAAGAGTCTCGATGAGTTTTATCCGTTTTCGATTCAAATACAGATAAGATATTTCTAGAAATTTCTCGACAGACAGATAGACGGACCGATGTACAGTCAAGTGATTCTATAAGGATTTCTTTTCTTTTTTGAAGTTATACTTTTTTGGCGCATTAGAAAAATCTGATTAAAATGTATTTTGTGCATGCGATACACCGATATAACACATAATGAAGTTCGTAAGGTCTGAAGTTATTTCGATTGGTGTGCAATGACGTATCACATAGTTCGATGATTATTAGCATCTGTTGTAAACATGAAATATATTGAGCTGCAATAAATGCATATTGACATATACGAATTTATGAAGACCGATATTGAAGTTATACTTCTCTTGCCGCATGAGGAAAATCTGATCGTTAGGTATTTTGAGCATGTAACGTGTTGATGTAACACATAATTCAAAGTCCAAATACCAGGACAACATATGCAAGAAGTATTACAAAATATTATTTAATAACTAATTCAATGTACCATATTCTGATACAAAAATAAATGTCTCGATCGCCCGTTAACGTTCGACTGGGTACCGCGACAGCCTACCCAGAAAGCAGGACAAAAGATTCATTTAACAACTAATTTAATAATTTTAATAATTTTTAATAATATTATATAACAAAATTAAGTTGTCTCGATTGCCGATAGATAAAAAATAGATTTACCAAAAAAAATTGTTATTATTTACACCGAAGAAGTATAACTTTTTAAATGTATACACAAGGACACACAACAGTTATTTCTATCTTTTTGAGGCACATAAGCCTAAATAAATACTGATGGACTCAGATTGTGTTAATTATAGGTTTAACGATATTATGATTTTGTTTTAAAGTCGTAGCTGTACCAACACTGGAATTGATGAAAGATATTCTGTCAATGTACAATCAATATACATAATGCATCGCGTTTAGACAAAACTAAAAGTTTTACCCGTACTGTATAGACACCATACAATCTATCTCTCCAATAAAAAAAAAACTGAGCAACGGCTAACATTTCTGGCAAACCCTAAAACTGGATTGTTTTATTTTCTAGTTCTAGTTTCAAAATCATCATAGTCTTATTAATTTATGTCTGTTCAGAAAATCTAATTTCAATCAAATCCTCTCGAATGCCGTAAGTTCTATTGCAATGCACATACACACGCGCACACATGTACACGCATATACACACATATATTTCTGTTAATAATCCGAAACCCTTCGTAGAACCCTTCGTTAAAATGCTAATGTCTTAAATGAAGTCTTGATTTTCGAAAATCATAGTAAAAAAACAATAACATCCCTAATTACAAGTACAAGAAATTTTCTTAGTGGGAAATGAAAAGAATAGAGTTGCATGTATCAGTACATATGCATAAGAAATAAAGCTTCGATGGGTTATACATTCAATACACTTTTTTTATTTTGCATTTAAAATAAATAAATTTAAAAAGAACTTTGTTGTTAGTTTCAATCAAAAAGTAGTATATTAAAGAAATATTTACAAACAGTATATTACTATACTATTCTTTATCATCAGTATGAAACTGTGCATTTCTAGCTTAGGCATGGATCACATATTTTTACTTATATGTACATATGTATGTAATGCATAACGGTCTTTGTAACCATAGGAATTTTTTTTGCCATCTTTCCTAAAGAAGTTACACGTAAAAAGTACAAAATAATAATTTCCAAATCATATAAAATCATAAAAAAATGTATACTTTGTGATATGTACTGTAATTAGAATGCACGTTGGTATTGCCAGGTGAGCGTGGTGGCGGAAGAGGTTTGCACGTGCGTGTGCTGGCCGCGCATGCGCCTCGAGCGGGTGCTGCGCCACCGGCCCGCGCTCAAGGTCGTGTTCGACAGCCTCATCGGTAAATCACACTCATGCATTCATCAGAAGCGAGATCCAATTTCACCGACCGATGTTGAAAATTACCTAGGCGTTGAAATTAATTTAAAAATGAATTTGTATGAATAAAAGATTCTAAATTGAAATTAACGGCCTGTTCATTGTTAATATTGATCGCTGAAATTAGGTCTGCAACTCGACAACAAACTAGACAATATTTATGTTAATTTTTTTTTTTTAATTTCACTAAAACTGAAACAGTAATCACGCAGATATAAGGGCCATGATCCATGGCCCTACACGAACATGTAGCGTGTCTATGCATGCTTTATCGCATGTAGTACAGGATGTGCTCCGAAGGACTATTCAACTTTGTTCTTGCCGCTGATTTCCGTCACCGGCAATAACATCAGCACTGCTACGTAAATCTATGGAATGACTTACTATCGGGGATATTTCCGGTCGATTATGATAAGAGGATCTTCAAGAAAAGAGCGCACTTCTTTTTGAAAGTCCAGAAACGCACTCGTGACTGCTCTGGGGCTGCAGGTTCCACAGGCGGCTGTGACCAGCCACTCTCTAATGCCCGCATGGTCGTTTGACCTTTATAAATTCCATAAAAAAAGTTTGAATAACTTGACATAAATGTTGAAATGTCAAATTTGAAATTTATATACGGTGTGAATTCAAGAACCCGTTTATTTTTTTTAAATTTATACTACAGGATCCCAAATTACACAAATACCTTGTTTTTTCACCGTTCACATCTGTGAAATTTTCAATTAGTCTCTTGGTACTAATAGGATGTTTGATACAGATTGTAGGAAAAATAAATAATAGTACCAAATACATATTTAGAACACACAAAGAAAATAAATAAATTGGCCAGTTTTTACATGTTTCGAACCTTCTTTTAATTCAGTCTTATGATAATTCACATAGTAGGGAACCCTTAGAACACGGATCTGATTCACGTTTGGGATATTTTGGGAATGACTAAAAAATTTTTGGTGTTTTGGAACTGATTAATTACGTTATATAAAAAAATAAACTTAGTGTATTCTATTCGCCGGAAATTTAATTTGTGCAATATTACGAAATCCGAAAATCTGAAATATTCAGGTTTTTGGAAAACCTATTTCTAAATATGTTTAATGTGGGTAGTCTTCTCAAAATATACTAAAGAGCAGATCTGTATTGGTAACGGTTTATGAGTTGTTAAGAAAATTACAAATTTGGAAAATTTTATGGAAAGATATATAATAGAAATTATAAAAATATTATTAAATTAATTAAACAAGTATAAATTAAAATAAAAAATAAAACTATTTATAAACTAATATAAATAATAAAAATATTAATATATTTTGAAATTAATCTAAAACTTAAACGCTAAAAAAAAATTATCCAAATTTACTTTTGACAAAATAAAACTTTTCACAAAATTTGATACAAATCTAACAGGGCTCAAGACTGTGGGTTTTGGTAAAGATTTGATAATGGTTTGCCGATATATGCACGCACAAGTCAGACGGAACTTGTCCGGGAATAATATTTCATCTCAAAAAGTTATATGTTGGAAATTTCGTGCGATAAAAGAGACTCTATAATTATAGCATTAGGGTCGATTTGTCAAAATAACACTGTACTGTTATTAAAGACGGAATTTCTGAGTACAACGAATAATTCTAAGAAACAAACTTAACTAATATCAGGCAATACAAATGTGTTTAGGTTTTGCAAGTTTCGTTATCGTTATACGTGATATTACTATATGCTTAGGATTGTGTGTCGTTTAATGTTTAAAATATTTTATAAGTGTAATGTAAGTGTCTTCTACGCATTATCTATTTCTTAATAAAGGTATTCAACTTTAAGCTGTCTCCTACTGAATGGAAATATTTTCATCCTCATTTAGTTGTATACGATTTGGCTAAACACGACTTCTTGTGTTTGTAATTTCCATTTAACTAAGAGATCAACAACTTCTTATCCTTTAATCTGTCGCTACCTCTAAGATCATGAAAAGCTGTAAGAAATCAACTTTTGGAACGAATTCAGTATATTTCGCAATACTTCAATGTTCTACTGATTACGTCCTAGTCAGTTTTACGAGAACGATTTCTGGGTCGCAATTTCTATCGATTTATGATCGACACGAAATGACAAACGAAAACCTGTAGGCCGATTCTGTAAACTTGAAATCACTATCATCATGACGTCAAAATTACGTCAGCGAAGAAGACTTGCCACCGCGCTCTCGGTTTACGTGAATCTGATATCGTATGGGTTTATGGTTCACAGAATCGACCAGCTGAATTACACTCATTCGTGTGTAACTTGTAACGTGTAACTTACAACGAGCTTATGACGTTTTCCGTTAACTTCGACGAATAACATTACTGATGATAATTATAAAAGTTGTCAATTAACATATAAACAGAAATGCTAAGTTACTAAGATTTTTGTGGATTTATAAAGACGGTTTATTTTTCGTTGGTGTGCTGAATGCCTTATAATATAATGTTCGAGTTGCCGCTTCTCGCTGCACGTGTTCTGTAGCGAGGCGGCTGTCCATGGCCCGCGCTCCGCACACAAAGGGCCGTTTCAGACTAGACATATGAATTATTATTATTATGGTCGAAAAAAAAATAATTGTTTGGACATAAGTTTTTAAACAACTTTTGATAGTTAACATCGACTGAGTCGTTAGAAGAAGGAAACGGAAAACGTCACGCGCACGTTGTATAATAATATATTGGATACCTACCACGTAGTTAGTAATATAAATCAAAGGAAATTTTACCCATATGTAAAAATTGAGTTAAAACGACCGACAGACAAAAAGATAAGCACATAAATAGAAAAAAAATTTAACATCACAGAGTTGAGTTTAGAAATTACAATTTTTATGATTTATACTCAATATTGATATTGTTCGATAATATATATGCCTACAGTATATACATTTCAATATATTAATATATTTATACAATACATATAATATGTATAATATAAATAAAACATAGTATACAATCTACGAATTGTGATGTTTATCATAGCGTACATACCATACCATCAACCGAGCAGTTCAAAAAAAATCAGATCCTATATGGTAACAAATATTGTATTGCTATAAATAACAGTTGACAGTTTGTTACCTTAAAACAATAACAAATATTTCACCAAATTAAGTTCTTTTTTTTATCAAATTAGATTTTATATGAACTACAGAAATAGTTTATAAGCTGTAGGAATATTTTTTTTGTATTAGAAATAAAAAAAAAAATATGGCCAGTTTTATGCACAGAAATAAAAATGGCCGTGGCGGGTAAATTTACTGATCCAATCGCAGCCACTTGTTCCGTAGATTAGAAGACCATGACTCGATAGAATCCGCCGCGGTGTTATAAATGATCTCGTGTTAATGCCCTTTTTATTGTGTCAAATTGGCTACTGCTTTTTAAATGGGAATCATTAACTCGCATTTTTGTTCGTGCGAAGGCTGACAGCGTGTAAATAAAATTTTCACCTATTGAATTATCCGATTTTCATGTGTCTATTAAAACATGTATCGGGAAAACGTTAATGTTGTTGGCAGGAAAAAGTTCGACGTGAACACACTCTCGATTGCGAATCGGACATGAAACATGATAGATGCGTTTAGATATCGATTCAGCCGGGGCGACTCGGAGCACTTACCCTTCTGGGTGAAGTAGCGGGCGCGCGGCGGGGGCGCCGCCGCTATAAATCTGTGACGGCACGAAACTCGCCGTGCCGTGTTTACGCAACCGCTGCATTAGTGCGTACGATCACGGATCACGGAACGAATACACCGGGCGGTAGTAATGGCCGTTATGTCATCGTGCGTAAGGCCCTGCGCCCGCGGGCCCTTCGCGTGTCGCTGATCGATCGCGAACTACGAACGCCCGCGTCGGCGCTTTATGACGACGCGCTCGTTTTTAGCGTACCATCTATGGGGAAATGATGAGAAAGTTTCGCATGCTCGTGACTCCAGGTAAAGATATAACACACAAGTTGTACTCGGTGAGCGAGGGCTTGGGCGTGGGCGGCGGCGACCAGCGCGAGGGCATGCCCTCGTTCCTCACGCGCTCGGCCAGCGTGGACGCCGTCAGCGAGGGCACCCGCGGCCGCCTGCGCAGCGCCACCTGGCAGACCCCGACGACCCGGACCCAGAGTGAGAATTCGTTTTTTTTATAACGTACTATTTACACTAGCTTCTTCATCCCGGGTGTAAAATAATCCTATTCGCTTTCAATCTACAAACGGATCGAATACGATTGGAAACCGCTTCAGGATCATCGTTCGACCTAGATTCATTCAGATCCTTATGCCAATGGCGATTATGACTGCCCCTGATTCTATATAATTATAATATTGTTCTAATTCTACATTTTCTTGTAGCTCCGCTCGCGTGAACAAAGATTTTTTTTGTATGCACTTTGTGTATTTAATGAATTTGTGACAGTCAAGTGACTAGTCATTGTGTTGTAAAAGTCAAGGGTTATATACATTATTTATATAACGCAACTTTAAAAGGTTATAATTACTACTTTGCACAAAAAAAAAATCCATAAAACTGTTTAATATAAAATATACCGTATTCATTGATTATAAAAATTTTAAAAGGTAAATCTGTCATACGGGACTTTTTTTAGATGTAACTGAAATCATCAGTTCTACATTACATTAATTTCTTGTGATGATTTAGTCAGTGTGAGGCAAATAAGTGTTTTTTTCGCATTCAAGTGCTTACATGTTTATAGTATTTCAAGTTGATCAGATTACATCAACATGTGACTATCTCATAGATCTAAACATTTTAGATAAATATAAATTATAGTGAAAATCGAGTCAAAGCTCAACACGTGATTGAAATACCTTATCGATTATATAAACACACGCGAACGATATCTTTTTGCATCGATATACTGTGAAGATGAAAGTTTAATTACTTTGTTTCATGACTTTTCAGATAGCACCTCATACTGGCAGCCGGTCGTGGCGCGGCAGTTCCTTCGGCAGTCTCCGTTCGGGCGCGCGCCGCCGGCGTTGGCGGGGGCGTGCGGGGCGGGCGGGGCGGGCGGGGCGCCGCCCCGACTGTTCACGCAGGTGTCCTCTGTGAGCCTCCAGCCGCCGACTCGGCGACGGAGTCCCCCGCGGCGGGCGGCGTCGTTCCGACGCGCACGCGAAGTCAAGTTCGCCGAGCCGGTGCCGCCGGCGACCACGCCCGCGTCGCCGGAGCCGGGCGAGTGACGCGGGCCGCGGCTCCAGCCCGAGCTGGTGCCGCTGGTCGCGCCACGAGCGCCCCCCGCGACCTCCGGGCGCGCGGCCGCGCCCTGACCCCACGCCGAGCGAACGACAATGCCTCACACCACCGAATTCTGATCTGACTACAGCTCGAGACGGTCGTCGCAGTCACCGATACTTCTCTACACTTGGCCAAAACAAAAGCATTATTTCTTGCAGAGCAATTGAAAACGTTCATAATCTTCTGGAATATTTCGAAGTTGTAACATATTCATTTTTTTTTTAATTACTTTCGATCAAATCACGATACCGTAATCTGACTTCACACAAAAATTTCCAAAGCTGAACTTTAATTTAAGTTGCATGAAATAACCGGAAGAGGCCGTCTCGCAATCCACTTCCAATACTAAACGTCTCTGACAGTTTAAGCGACTCGTCGAACTCCCCCTTCCGACTGACCAAAGCTTGTAGGACGCGACAATCGAGGTTTTCGTTCGCTCATTGTGCATAAACAAATGTGATGTTAAATGACTTTGACAATGGAAAGTGCAAAAAAAAAACTCGTTTAGTTAATTTTTGTAAGTGAACCGTTAATAACATAATGACTATTCGTTAAAACGATGCAGCGCCGTAGGGTGACAAAGTTTGTAATAAATTATGTTGCATAGTAATTAATATGAATGTTAATACACACGAAGTACCTACCCGCCTTACACTGAACTACGCTGCGCTTGCGCCGACTGCGGTCTTGATATTTGCTATGGAATTGTATTCATTCGCTTCCAAAACCCATAACTGTAATTCGGAATGTCTTATCTGACATTTTAGTGACTTATAGTGCGTATTTTGCACAAAACTATGTTGTCTGTAAATCAATAAATTGCTTAACCATCGTTTGTAGAAGTCAAAGAGTTTCTATTTAACTGTTCTTGTGTAAAAAAAAAAAACATAATGCTTTTATTAAGTAGTAATCTATTTACCTTCAGTGATCATTTTCTTAAATACAGTGGTAATGTTGCAACTAATTTTGAAAGTTGGATTACGACTTTTGCATTATTAACATTATTGTCTGCAATATTCTTATGCAATAATGAAATATTAAACGGTTCCTCACTTATGCCACTCGCTCATAAACAGTACCGATTTGATTTTCTTGGGAAATAATTCTGCATTATTAATATTTTGTCTCGATAACAGGCGAGAGCGAAAAGAGTTCAAAAACGCAAAAAAAAAACTGTTGTGTCTGTTGGAATGACATTTTATAATATTGCATGCCTTAAGCGCGAGCATAGGTATGCTTCTACTGCCGTTTGAGAATCGCGTCTACACTGGGTGTGACCACGATAACTAAAAAACTATTTAACTTTTAAACTTAATTTATTTTTCAATCTCATCACTAATCAATCGGTAATAACTATATTGAAAATCACAGCTTGATATAGAACCGATTAGCTGTAATTGAATTTTTTAACTGGTAGTTATTCATGTTTTGATCCGCCACTCCGTTTAAATATCTAAAATAGAGGTTAAGATTGAGCGTGAAGTTGATTATTTTGCATTAAGATGCCTAATAAATATGAAATCACCTATCCTTTTTTCGATTCAAGTTCACTATAAAACTATTTGAAAAACAAAAATAAAAACGAGGATTTTTAGTGAAAAGCTCATATGTTATCATAAATCTCTAATTTAAATAACATACGTATGGCACGGCGCTTAAGGCATGCACATTTGGTTTTACCACATTTTTATATGTATACAGTCGACGCTCAACGACTATTGTCATTTGTTGAAGTTGAGGCAAAAAATCGAGATACCTTTTATGCGTCGCACATACTGCCCCATGTTATCGCTTGCGCATAATATTTTAGTCAGACTTCTTTAATCTGTTTGTAGGATGCTTAATCTATACAACTTTGTGATCCAACTTTTTTTATAACTTGCTTGCGTCATTGAAAACTTGTTGATTAAGTGTTATGTATATAGATCGAACATTAAAACGCCGTCATCAAATCTAGATGTGACTTCTGTTATTGTTGGCTAGTACCACTCATAGTGTGCCTCTTTGATGTTGGATGTCACGACTCAACATAAAACTGTTGTAATCTATACTATTTATACGTCTGCGTATCAAATTATGTTTTTTGTAATGATTAATACGCCTCTAATGATAAGATATAACAGATATAAAATATATATATCTTTATTGTATTGCCTTGTAATGACTTGAGAAAACACCTGTTGAAATAATAAATGTATGTTGAATCTATTAAGCTATTTTAAACGAACAACGAAGGTGTTTGAGAGATTTTGTTAGGCAATAATGAAGGCAATTCGATCGAAAACAAAACTTAGCACGTGCACATTTGTCGAATAGGTGTTGTGTATTTGTTGTGATCCATTTAATAAGAAATAAAAACAATATTTGATTTTTGCTCACACAAGTTCTCCTCTGCCATCGTGTTAGACGAGTTCTTCTATTTTACTCTCTAGTTCCATTCTAGCTTATTTCCTCTCTAGTTGCAAGCTTAAAATGTTAATTTTTTGACACCGTTTGTATGAAAAAGATCGTTCATCGCTATTGATATTAGGACTATGTGAATGTGATTGCAAAACGTTTACCAAAATACATCCGCCGTTATTGAACCTATGCTTTTGGACGAATATCACTTTAGCCTTTTGACTGTGGCGCAGTCGGTTCACGGTCCGTTTTCCAGTTACTTCTAGCACTCGTCTAGTCCCGCAAATGAGTCTATAGTCTATGGATTGTAACGATGGACACTGTCCGAACCATAGACGTAAATAAAACGGACCCGACCCTCGACAGTCACTCGTGTTATCTGTAGCAGTCGAGTGTCACGCGGTGACACCTACTCCCGTCGGTGTTTAGTTCGTGTCCGTTAGCCCGCATCAATAGACCTCACTCAGATCACGCGCCATCTCAAGAAGTGACGTGGGAGCGAGACATATATTTATTTTCTACAGCGAAACGGTATAACATTCTTGCTGTTTCCACTCTCAAGATGGCACTCGCACTCGAGTATGCTATCAATACGGCCGTGGCGTCCCGCCGTCGTGTCGTGCCTAGAGCGGCGACCGATTCGCCATGTTTTCGTAAGTTTTTACATTTCACCACCGTGTTCCATTAATGCGTAATGATACGGTAAGCCTGCACGGAAATAGTGTGAAACTTTTATAAACTGTTTAATGTGGAAAATCTCAAGGTGTACTTGCTGCGCGCGTCGAAAAACTTACTTGTCTAATCGTGTACGTGATTGGGTACTTTCTGGTGCTAACGGGCAAGATTCGAGACGTTTCAAACCGAAATTTCAGGTCCTGATTCGTGACTATTTCAGAATGTCTGTAGCCGTATTATTGTCAGATGTGCATTAAATTTTACAGAAAAAAAAACAATCTTTGTTTTTATTGTAATAATCGAACACAACAAAATCAGTGAGCATTGAATATTAATTAAAATGGCAGTTTTATAAAATTATAATAACTAAGTAAGATCTTGGATGTCGTTTAATATTTCGATGGGCAAATCTTTTGTTTTTGGAGAAAAAAAAGTTCAATTATTACATGTAATGCAAAATTGTACCTGGGAAAACCTGATTCCTTATCCACAATTTTTAAGTTTAAGCCCTTAAAAATTAAATTCTTTTACGCTATTAAATACTTTTCACATTAATAACTTAACAGTCACTATGCAATTATAGGCACCAAAGAATTCTAACATCAAACTCCACTTAAAGATCAAAAGCTCTATTTTTCTAATATAAAGAGACAACTTAGATAACTTTTTTTTATCCTTAAACTTGACTCTTCTATAGTTAGTTGCGGATGACAGGGGAAGAACAATACGTCGATGCCGATGTACCCTAAAATTTTTATTCCGTTGTAATATAATTTTATAAAAATAATATCTTAATTTCATCCTTTGATGTGGTTAAGAAAATTATTTTATTCTAGGCTGGTTAAACTTATGAAATTATTTAAACTAAAAACAATGGAGACTGCTCACTTTTCGCTCGATAATCAATGAACTAGTTTTCACCAATGGCTTCGCCTTCGTGCATATAGAATGACGTCCTTCGTCTCTACATCTCGACCGATCACGCTGGTAACCATAATTCCGTTCCCGGTCTCGCCTTCGATTCGATTCCGACCAAATCATCTAATGGAATGCATTGCACAGAACACGGGCACACTGTCACTAAATTATTTTATTATGAAATGGTCACGCTCCCGTCACCAACTCAATTCCGGTCCTGCTTGCAAGTCCAATGCCAGATCGGTGATGTTGACCCTCCCTCGAATACGGCTGTTACTAACGAACAATAGGTATAAAAAAAATGAAAGAATTCATTTTACGTTCACGTTGGCGAAGCTAAGTGCAAAAGCTGGTATGTACTAAAATACAGTAACCAGTTTAGGTGTATTAAAAATGTCATGTAATTGTATATAGTGCTTCTCCACTTATAAGCATAGAAACAGATAAACAGACGTAAATACAGTGAAACATTGTTTTTTGTAATATATAAGAATCAAATATTCCATAATTTTTCAAAGTTTTTCATGAACAATGGAAACATGATATATAAATGGCAAGGACGCTTTTAAATACTTTTTTAAAAATAGAGATATTTAATTAATTATAAAATAAAAACCGATTTATAATGGTTCCTCGTTATTGATATTGATTCATATTTGTTTAGGTCAATATCGATTTTATGTTGATTCGTAATCTGTATTCATGAAAACGATATCACAAATATTTATAATTTGTTATCTTCACTCTACCCGCATCTTGCAGCTAACATAGAGCGGTCAAGACAGTTCTATCTGTCTATTCTAGTTCTATTGTCAGTCGACTGGACCACAAGACATTGTGAGTCGGTTACAGGCGGATGCGCCAGCGCACTGCGTTTCGGCAGCACGTTTCTTACGAATACATATCGTTCCTTAATCTCGTTAGTAACGTCTCTATAAACGTATACAACCACCATTTTGATTTGAAGGCAAATGGAATGTATGGCGGAGGGCTTATCGTCTAGGAAATAAGGTGCATATTCGTCGATAATAATGTTTTGATGAGACACATTTTTTTTAATACCGATGTCTATCACCACAAATGCTTTGTTTTACGTTTCGTATATCAAAGTGACGTTGTCTAATGAAACTTTCGGCCGAAGAACGGCGATCGGATATGAAGAAAATATTTAGTTGACGAATTAAAGCAGGCGCAATAAAAACGGCTTCGTTTGCATCGAAGTTTTGTGCGCCACTAAAATCAGGGTATGTACGAATATGCACAAATGACCACTGAGCACAAATATCGGTAATTATTTGACAGAAATTTCATTTGCAGACAGAAAGAAATTTGGTCGTTCTGTTGTTCCTTATAATATATAACGGGTAGGAAGCTTTCGCTGACGAATTTTCGTGCACCGTATTTCTTAAACTTAACCAATGAGGCACTGTCGTGGTTCATATATAGGACTCTGTGTAATAAGGAATACTATAGTCAGCATTAAGGGGTTCATTCTAAAAGTTCCTAAGCAGGCACCGATCTCCGCTTCGGTAAAATGACGAACTTTCTAATTTAAGGGCAGAATATTTCCTATAAAACGATCTTGAAAAGAGTAATCTAATCATTCTATTAGAGTGTAAAAAGGCTAGTGAAATTTTGATAAACTACTTGTAAAACGTTGAAAAGGTAACGACAACTAAAACTTATATTAATCGTGAAGTGTTTAGAGTGTCATATGTACCTAACCCGCGTCGCCAGCGGATCGACGCTCACCGGAATCCAAGTGTAGACGTTTAAGGGAGCTTTTCGAATTTTTGATAAAATTAATGTCGACTTACAGAAACGGCGCCTTCTACAGTTACGGTCGTACTCGCCGGACGGTCGAACGCGGACGCGGCTTCGCGAAGTCACCGCGTACATCGGGGGTTGCTCGTCCGGCCCCGTTTTCCGTTTCTCTTTATGGTTCGCCTCGCGATGACGTCTTCCATTTTGTTTCCACTCCTTCTACCTCGTCGGGATGGCGTTCGTGTTGTTCATCTTCCATACCTTCTTCCCGCGTTCGGAATGTAAATATTCAGTTCGGTTCGATTTCATGTAAGTAGATGGATTGTTCGCTGCGGGAGCAAATGGCGCACTACGGTAGATCCGACCCGCTTGGCGCCTGCCGTATTCTCTTCTACATCTAATTAAATGTTGTATAGCACTCGTGTACATGGAAACAAACCTGATTGTGCATTAAAGTTAAACTAGTTTCTTATAAGACACATTGTGTACTGTTGTAATTTATTTGTTGTTAATAATAAATAAATTGATACCAAAATTAAACGGATTGTTTAAAAGCAATACATGCGTGAAAATGTAGCTACACTAGAACCTATGTTTATAGTCGTCTCGGCAACAATGGGTTTGGACAAGAATATATAATAATACATTTGGCATCAAAATAGTTAAGAATTGTCTGTTGTATAATGTAAATCCGTTGTTAATTCGAAAATAATCAACAATTAAAACAGTGTTTATATTTTAGCAAACTTAAACGACATTTTGTATAGAGAACCACCACTGAAAAGCAACTAAAATATCAAATCTTTAGTTTCATCTTTTTGTCAAAATATAGTTCAAAGTTATCGTGAAACTTCGTTGATGGTAACAAATTCATTATTGTTTCTCCAGAATAGTTTCACCATTATGGTTACTGAATCAGATCGCCAGAGTATCTCGCCCTTTATGACTTTATTTTAAATCTATAAAATGTATAATATAAAAATATGTAAATGTATTTTTGAAAATTGAAAGATAAGTAATAAGCATCAAAGGACAAAGGAAATTCTCAAGGCTCTTTAAGACTCACAATGACTTAATACACTGAAGATAAAAAAATAATAATTGAAATGCTCAGCATATTACAAAATGTTCGAGCAATTATTATGTATTTTAAGATCATCGTCTACCAAGCTTCCTTTTTTGATAAATCTTAAAAAAAAAACCTTCTTAGAATGTAACCTATAGTTAGTAAGACTATTTTGATGCCAAAGAGTATCTAAAAAAAATAAAATGTAAGTGTAGTAACCTGTATGTGTGTGAAAATTACCAACCGCAAACCATTTAGCCCCAGTATCAATCTTTACATTCTGTGTGATGACGCCTTTAAGTATGGATCTCAATTGGATAAATAATAACGTTTTTATTAATTTTGTATTTTCAATACCTAATTACTGCTTTAAATAACATCATTCAGTTATTTATTGTAGTGGTTCAAATCACATAGACATTCAATCAATTCATTTATGAGATCAAAGAAATCAAGGACACTACCCCATAGACATGAAAAGACGTCGCCCGGTCTAAAGCGTTTGCGGTGTCGGTAATTTTGGTTGGGTACGGCGCGAAACGAGCTTTCGCCCCGGCCGAGAATCGATTGAAGCAATGATATTTAAGAAAGAAAATATTTTTAATACAAAAAAAAGTTGATTTATCCTTTTTGAAATTTAAAAGTATGTATGCTCAAACCGAATCGTGATTGTAATGTCTGTCCGCACTATTGTTCGAATTCGAAAAGTCACATGAAAATAAAGGTTCGCCCTAGCAAATGCCCTAATTGCTTAAAGACCATGAAAATTTCGTGTACGAGGCCTGCTATTTATGTGTCCGGAATATCAAAGAGAAACCAATATCTGTCGTTTAATATGGTTTCATTGCTTTTCAAAACATTCGCCATGATGATCAATGCACTTTTGCATACGCTGAAACCAATTTTTACAGCACTTTTTCATTCTGATTGGCGTATCTCCAAAACGCGCATTTTGAACGCATAATCGGCCCCTTCGCGGCTCGAAAAACATTGACCACGTGATTTATTCTTCGCATTTGGGAATAAATAGAAATCGTTGGGTGCCAAAGCTGTACGGCGGATGACCTGTCAATTCGATCTTTTGACCTTCCAAAAACCGAGTTGTTTCGGCCGCTGTGTGACAGCTAGCATTGTCATGATGAAAAATAATTCTGCGCTGTCGGTCGTTCTTTCTAATTTTTTCAAAGATTTCTGCTAAACATATCGTTGTGTACACTCTGAATTAACCGTTTTACCATTCTCTAATGGTACTATGACCACATGTCCATTTATATAAAAAAACAGGCAACTATTTGCTTTAAAGTGCTTTTGGCACGAATCACTTTTGTTGGGTACAGCTCATCTTGGAATACCCACACCGTTGACTGTTGTTTAGTTACGGAGTCATACCAATACATCCGAGATTCATTACGTGTCTAGATATTATAAAACAGCTTTTGATGAACCATGGTTGCATTATTTTATAATTTTTGGCACCAATCAACACGAGCCTGTTTTTGATCAATGCTCAAGTCGTTCAGAATCCAACGCAAACAAATTTTTTTACAGAAAAATTTTCGTGAATTACCTTATGTATGCTCATCATGCTTATTCCCAGGGACGCCTTTATCTCGCGATATGTAACATGACGATCTTACACAATTAGTTCCCGCACATTATCGATATTTTGTGGTACAACAACCGACTTAGGGCGACCTTCTTTAAATTCTTCCGTGAGCATAGATCGCCCACGTTTAAATTCACTAAACCAGTGATACACAGTGGTTTCCGATGTTGCTTCATCACTAAAAGTCAAAGTGAGTAGAATGATGCATTGTTTTTGAGTTAGCTCACGTCGAAAATTGTAATAATATATCGCACGAAAATTGTCACGAGCTAAATACATGGTAATCAAGGTACACAATTTTCAAAATGTCGCTCCAATGGTATAACAATTGACAGTTACATGAAACAAACTGTATTCTACAGCCAATGAGTTCCATTTTTAAATGTTGTAATTACTTTTTAAATATTGCTGTGTACGTGGCCAGTTCCGGATACATAAATAGCATCCTTCGTATCTTTCGTTTTTACATTAAATAAAGTAACGCACAGTAGAAACCAATTTCGTAAAATTCAATTTGGTATGTGAGCATGAAAATGCTTTCGTCACTTTGGATTAGTCCGTGTTAAACATCGGCCATCTAACATGACATTGTCATTTTAACTTTCTTAAACTTCTAATCACACGTTATTGACTGCATGGCACGCAGTCCAAGAATAGAAGATGGATAACATCCTAAACACAATGTCACATCTCGTGCAGGTGGAGTCTAGAAATTTTGTCCGTACTAATTTAAACTTGACTCAGCATCGTATATTTGTAGAGATGAACATACAAAGGTGTGAGAAAGACATTACAAATCAACGGATACCCTTTCACCTAAACAACAGACGTTGATCATGGAAATGCTAGTATGATAACTTGTTTGATAGTTGTAACTACTCTTTGACATACGTTTCCTCAACAGTGGAAGGGTCGTAGTATCTGCGTACACAATATGGCTGCCGTGGACAGTTTGCAGGGCGCCGCTGTGATACACGTTAGCTGTTGTAGGTAGAGCATAGAGTTGTGAGATAGAGGCCATAGAGGTGTAATATCGAAATAGTCGTTGCTGTGATTTAACAAGCTGGCAGGCTAACGGGGGCAGAGGGCCGGGCGCGGGGGTCGGGGCCCTTTCGCTTTTGATCATGTGACATCGCATTGTATTATTATTGTATTTATTCAATTTATTAAACATGTTTATTATATATCTTTAATAAAAAGCAATACATTGTAGTTTCATTTGTCTATCTGTTATATATCCATTTACTGCTAGTAGTATAAAATCGACAAGTTCAAATTTAAAACATGTTTATTTCATTGGTTATATAAAAACACTTGAAATACTTCATAATTTTTTGCGAACATACACTTTACCGCTCATCCGGAAGGCAATTTTTGTTCAAATGGAACGAGAAAGAAACTTAAAGAAGTTGAGCCCGTGGATATTTGTCTTCTAAATATTCGGAAATTGTATAATACTCTTTTTTGCTGAGTGAATGTTTAATAATACATAAATTTATATAAGAGTAAATCTTATATATCCACAGATATACTATTGAAAGTGCGCACACAGAGTCCTCTAAATAAATTTGTGACTGCATAGTCGATTTAAATGTAAACACCGTTTACTGAAATGAAACTTCTTTTGGGACGGTGTGAATTAAATTTTATGAAACGAAAATTTGTAACGAAAAAGGGATAGCTATAAATGTATATATAGATTTTAGCCTGTGAGAGAATGAGATAGAATGCGTTTCTATACAGTTTCCTTGTCCTTCGACTCCTTTTTATGCGATGGTTTGTAGCGATCTGCGTCCCCACTACTCTACTGCCGTATACGGACTCTGCACGCCGTGGAGACTATAATCCATGCTGTATACTATATTCTTAATTTACTCGAAATATATACAAAGAGAGGGAGAGAGAGAGAGAGAAACATTAAAATCTATAGCTCATTATTTTCTATTGGATCGTAGTGACTACCGCGCAATTTTAAAAATTACCTTATATTAAATCGAACAATTTCTATATTTACTAAAATGTTACTTTAACTAATAAATAATTATCGTTCACTGGCACTCTGTCTCTCCTTTTCTCTCTGTTCACTA
The DNA here is from genome assembly GCA_005406025.1 of Eumeta japonica. Lineage (NCBI taxonomy): Eukaryota > Metazoa > Arthropoda > Insecta > Lepidoptera > Psychidae > Eumeta > Eumeta japonica. Next base: position 23,359 of record BGZK01000452.1, on the reverse strand, counting down.
CCTCCATAGTGTAGTCATCTCATTCTATTAAAAATTATCCAGAATACTAAGTTTCACTTCTACCGCGTCTGTACTCACACTCGATTTCTTTTTATTTCTGGTACTGAGTTAATGTTGATCACTATTTCTTTTAAATAATTCACTTTTTTTAATACAATATATATTAACATATAAATGGGGATGCCAGAGTTACGATTCTAATTTCCTTAATTTTTTTAAGAGATGCAAGACATTTAAACTTGTAAATCGCGAGAACGGCCCGTTTCTGCGGCATGAAAATTATATAAATATCCGCGACATGTCCTCTGAGCAAGACGCCATACGACGTCAGATTACGGTAACAGCCAAAATAAACTAAAGTAGCAGTTTCAATGTCTAATAAATTTCCGACTTTTTTGATTACATAGGCAACAGAAATAAGCTTTTTCGCTAACTTACTGATCTGAGGACCCCATCAAAGCTTGTCGTCTGGAGTAATTTCCAGGAATTCGATAGCACTAACGAACTTCAATTTATCGTTACTGAAACTTAATACGAGATAAGCACAGAAGTAGACGCTGTTTGAATCTAAAAATGAAAATATAACGAAGTAAGCGTTCATCAAAACCAAACATGATTTGATAGCAAACCGACCAACTCATTAACGCATAGTCTGTCACGGCGATGGGAAGACCAACCAAACGTGTGCAAGTCAAAGGACAGAAACACTATTTTGAAATTCTTTTTTAATTTCTGATTGTGATAGGACAGTGGATGCCCTGAAAAGGAAGGCATTACATACGTCGTCGTGTCAGTTCTTGTGGCCCTACTACTGATGTATCGCCCGCTTTCACAACCTTTTTACTTCAGATCGAACAGCTCAAACGCCGAGCCCTCCGCCTCGGCCCAGCGCGGGCCGGGAGTCGCTGACGACCGCTACCGATGCTCCGAGCTCCGGGTTCTAAGACTTGAAGTTTTTCCGAAGCACAGAGCATTCGATTTAATTTCACATGAAATAAAAAACCCATTGGCTAATTAGCCCTCGGTCAGGATTCGAAGCCTTTCCACTTCAAAAAGTTCTTCTACTTCATTACTGAGATATGCTTTTGATATCGCAGCAATAAATTACTTTAAATGGTCATATATATTTATTCCTTAATCACCATGAAATTATTTGTGCCTGCTTGTTGGACGTTAATTGAATTCCATTACAAGATGTGCAATCAGTTTATAAACATAAGTGGCAACAATTTAAATTGTTTCTTAGAATAAAATTTAGAATAAAAATAAGAATATTAAATAGACGACCAATTCAAAAAATGCCCCTTATGATAATAATACGTAATAACGATTTGCAAACTTTTTCGAATTGCCTATTTTTCAAATTAACAGCGCCTCCCTCCTCGTGATCGGCATTCACATACGTTGACCTCGTCGACTCCCGCGCTGACGTCGCTCTTTAAAGCAGTTACAACAGAATAATTAAACAGTATGGTAATCGCGCGCCCGCGCCGTGCCCACCGGCGCGATAGCGGACAGATAAGGCGCCAGTCGACGTCGCGAGGCGCGCCGGCCGCCACGTCATGACTGCGCGGTGATCCTCCGTCCGTGTGTCTGGATACCGATTCTGTCGCAGGATAACCTTGGCACGTTATGGCGACCATTGTGAGGAGAACGTTTTGGAGTTTGCATCATGCGAACCGGTGTCGTAGGTTGTGTTCCGTCGTGCAGAACGATGTAAGTGATCACTCGTGATTTTGTTCCTTTACGACTTGTCACAAACTAAATACCTACCTACTTTTGATTTGTAGTTGCATAAAAAAATCTATCATTGACGTAATACACTTATATTAAAATGGGATAACAAGCGGTGGGTAATACGAAATCGAGTAACAAAAAATCAATAGTAAATACATAATTGCTCACGCAACAATAAACGATGTTTACACTCCATGTATTATGTAACTAAATGTAAATGTATTTGTTAATTGTCTTAAACAACAGTTATGATTTTAATGTCTTTATGAGATTAATAAAGAAATTATTCATTAATAGAAAACGAACAGTATTCGATTTCATTATTTATGTTTATCCACATGAAGACAGTTCCATGTTTACAGAACTTTTTGAAACTACATTAGGGTTATACAAAATAAGATCTCACATAGGCTTCCATATAAAAATCTTAACGTCTACACCAAAAGGTAAATCTTTTCGAACGTCAAGACATTTTAAAAATTTTAATAAGTACATAGAAATTAGTTCAAATATTTAAACTACAAAATATATCTCGACTCCGTAAAGATTGGGTATAGTCAAAACATAGGTAGATGTCAAAATTAGATATTTGATATTTAGTAATGAATTTCAAATTTTAATTATTTTTTAAATCACTACTTGTAATAATGAACTCAAATGCTTCTGAACAAATAACGCTACAAATATAAACAAAATATTTTTTTTTTTTAGGTTGTTTCTTGCATACTATTTCTAAACAGTATGCAAAGACATGCACTTACATAACCACGTACATAAACAATTCTAATCAAGGAATTGCTCTAGAACAAAAAAAATAACTAAATGAACTCCAATCTGAAATTTAATATTTTTTTTTATTAATCTTTATAAGCTTGTATTAACTCATGTGCATAGTTTAATTGTGTTATGTAAATAAACTGTTTTTGTATCTCATTTACCACTTATGAACTTCATATTAATATTGTAGATTAAATAAAGTGATCCTATTTGTTTGTAGGTTTTCATAGCTAAACCACTGACCTATGCGAGTAAAGATTATGGAATATTTATATGCCTCATGATAGTAATTCTTGTTTAACAAAATAAGATTTTCCTTGTTTTCATATATTTTTATGAAATGTATACCCCCCCCCCCCTTCCTTTTAATTCATTACATTTTAATTTAATCATTCGATTTGAATCCTAATTTGATCCCAAAATTAAACACAAAATAAAATATTATTCACACTCTCATCATACAAATTTTGCGTCAAACTCGATTTCGTCATTACTGATAGCAATGCCGGTTCCAATCATGTCTATAAAACTGTTAAGAGGTCGCATCTGTACATTGGAATATTTTTAGAAAGTTAATTCAGGTTAACTGTTTAAAGGACAGTAAACGAAAAATAATTATTTCTAAAAACAGTTAACCCGAATCAACTGTGAAAGTTAATACGTAACAGTTGTGAAATTCACAACTCCATTTTGTTTTTGTTATGGCATCACTGGAAAATCACTAAACGGGTTTTTTGGAGTTGTCACATTTTGACCCCTTGGAGACAGTTTAAAAGCAACTAAGCCACGTTGCATCAATTCCTTTTAGTTGAACCAGAGACAATTATGGTCCATAGTGTGCTTTACGCGCATGAAGTATCAGGACAAACCTATTTAAACGTATAAATGAGCATTTTACATATTGTCATTTCTCGATTTTGAACTGCGTAGTCGTAGTCAACCGAGATCAGAAACAATTATCGTTCGGGGCAAAAGCTAATCACCAATAAATTGACAGGAGAAAAATCACTCGACTTCTGGAAAAATAGGATCTGGATACAGCGATCGTTTGAACATCTAAAGAAATTATATAATGAATTTTATTCATGAAAAAAATAGTAATTTACATGTACTCAAATTGTTTCGTAAAACGATTAAATAGTCCCATTTTCATTATCACTACACATCATGCACAACTTGTAAACAATAAAAATCTCCTTCAAGGCGGCCGGCAACGAGATTGTAGATTTATTTTTATCAGTAATGTGTAATTTATCGGTAGGCTGGCGAATAAATAAGATACAGATGTTTAGCTGCGAAAATTAGATAACACTCTGTAAATTCACAGTTAGATATTCGTATATTCGTTGGGGCTGCTAAGAAATAATGCTAATACTAAAAAACTAAAACGAAACGAGCTAATATTCTAGGCTTTATACTCGTAACATGAACACTTTTTTGTACTTTGTATTTTGAAAAACTATAAAATAAAGTCTTACCGTATATTTTATATATTTATAAACAAGAAAATACTGTAAAATACAATTGATTAAGATCACTGTGAACGCAGTGAATGAATATTCGGTCAAAGAAATGCGATTCAGGAGTAAGACGCCGAGGTTTTCAGGAAGTTTGCAAACTTTCGCACATCATCAACCGCGACACTCGCTGTGCTTCCATAATACTGCCTGGGCAATCGAGCTTTGTATGGCGTCTTTCGATTTTGCCGTAAGAAAGAATGATAATTTCATATACGGGAAAAATCACTCGTCTTCAGTTCCAACAATTAAAATTTCAATACATAATACGTATATTTCTATCTGTAATGTATAGAATTTACACATAGAATTATTGGGAACGTGTAATATAGCAACAGTGCAATTAACTTAAAAATCTACTAAATTATATTAAATAAAGCAAAGTTCAGAACGATGCCTAAATAGATAAATTTGAAAAACGACACTTTATTACTGTAAAAATTTACATCGAAATCGTTGGACAACGGCGCCGACTTTACGGACTCGATTCGTTGGACCTCGTTGACGTGGTCGCCTTCTTCGGGGCATAGGCTTTAGGGCATGCTGCAGGGGTAGTCGGTTACCACGTGCGCGCCTTAACACCCTTATCCGCCATTAGGGATGGAGGAGTCGGATCTAAGTCTGAATGACAGTCAGAAGCTTAGCCCGGAATCGAACCCTAATCGATGGCCCTTTGTAACTATTTTACATTCTTTTCGCCTGTATTTATTTATTTTTGGTACGAAGTTCCTTATGGGGCGTTGCGGAGGATACCCTAGCCGGCAAAAAAACGTCCGTAACGTTAAATTAAGCGTAAGATTTTTATGAATAGTCTGTGTATGAGGCTGTACAGTGTCTAATGTACAGCCTACGTGATGACTGTTATTATTATTGCGGTTTGCTATTATTATTAAATCATTCCACTACCGTTTCATGATCTAAGCGTGGCTTGAGTTTTTTTATTACTTAAATTTTGTTCTATTTATGAGATTATTGAGTATAATTAAATTTTGTTTAAAATAATAACATTTACTTTCTCTGACATCAATTTAATTATTTCTATTATTAATTATTCAATTAAAATAAATAAAAAATAATTTTATTCATTTTTATTATTAATTAATAAATTATTTATAAATAAATATTTTTATAATTGTTGGTTATTATTATTTATTATTAAACAATGTTAAAGTTACATAGTACATTTTATCGTTTTTTTATTACTTAATTTTTATTACTATTATTAATTATGAAATTAAAATAAATAAAAATTTATATTAAAAAATCATAATAAAAAATATATACCCGAATAATTATTTTCTTTATACCTCGAATAGAACTTGAAATTAATATTTTTATAATAAGGAACTTCGTTCCTATCTGATGTCCCACGACACCACTCGTTTTATTTATTAATTACTATGTAAAACCAGTATAAAGGTGCTAAACACAGTAATATTACGATTTTTCAGATATTTAAGCACGAGCGGAGAAGAAAGAACGAATGTCATCTCGTCAGCGGGGTCAATTCAAAATTTACACTACGTCATTTTCACACGAGCGGCATCTGCAATGAGATCGTTGCATTCAAATTGTCCGACATCGGAGAGGGCATCAGGGAGGTCGTCATCAAAGAATGGTAAACGACTATTCAGACATCCATCGTTTATTTAATTTTAGCACAGAATTTGGCAAGGCCGTACATTTAATCAGTTCAGGAAAATATCTCCATTACTGCGCTGTCCGCGTCATATCGACAAAATCTACACGTACCAAACGTAATGCATAGACAGATTAAAATCTGATTTTGTCACCAAACCACCATTAAATATGCTTTGCCGTTTCGATAGAACATTCTTTATTGTCTTATGAATTTCTTTCTTTTACACAGATTTATTTTTCTCTGTAGTATTGATTGTATATTTATTTTCCTAAAGAGTCAAATTTATTCAGAAAACATTTAATTACTATTTTAGAAAAATTGAGACGCGTTGGGAAACCTTTATAATCATGTGTTGTCAATACAACACACGAAATTCTGCCGCTCTGAAATTGCCTGCGAATAATGCAATGCGCAGGTTCAACGCTCCCCGACCCTACCATCTTCTCTCTCGCGTTCTTATCTTAAGCCATTGATACGCTTTCGTGACTAACTTCAAAGCGGCAGTATTTCATGCGCTGTACTGTAATCGTTGGATATATTGATAGACTTCATGTAACTCCTAAACGACTTGACCGATTGAAGTCATATTCATACACAGTTTGTCGAGACGATGGGTATGTTATTATCTGATAACATAACCATCGTCTCGACGATTTCTTGTAGGGAAGTTATTAATAAATCCCACAGTTATGGACAAAAAAATTGGAAAATCCAATCGTCCCCGACTCATAATGCTCAGTTTATTAAAAAAAATCTACTTTATCAAAAATGATCGGTATACCTAGCAGAACTCGTCAAATATTTTTTTACAAGTCAGCTATGCATGACGCACACCCACTCCTGGTTGGACACTATGAGTACAAATAAACATAGATGTTTTTGTGGATGAAAATATGTATAAATATATATGAGACATCGTATTTTAATTTTATTTATTGTAATTAAACGACATCTGTTAGATAGTCGTTAAGGAATTCCATTATTATTGTGTTGAGACGGATTTATAAAAAAAGACCAAATTAATGGATTTTTCATAAGTTATCGTACTTTCCAGTTTCACACAACGTATTTATTGATTGTCGGAAAAGTTTCCCAAACTATTTGGATACATTCTTTGTATCTCTTACATTACATTATTTTTTTTAAGTAACAGAATTAATCTTTAATCATCTTAAATTATCTTTACAATGGTGTTATTTTTATTTTCATTTTCGTGCACTAACGAGAGCGTTATAAATGATCACTGAAAGAAACGCAAAAAAAATTTTCGATGGTGGGTGAAGGACTCTCAAATGCGTGTAATTATAATTCGCTTTAGAGCCAAAATGATAAATCACAAAATCCAAGCTAGGCAAGATGACACCGTGGTCGAATTATAATAAATTTTATATTCATAATTCTTATCGGTAATATATTTTTAATCATATTCATGAAATATGATGACATGGTCAAGCATATTTATAAAATTTTGCTACATTTATTTAAAAAGTGCAAAGAGAACAAAAAAAACACTAACGACCGCCCAGTAGAAAGAATAGAACGACGTCTACCTGGCTAGGTAGCCAGTATAGAAAATGTTATTTATAGCGAGCGCTAAATCTAGCCAACATTACTGCACCCTTAATCGCACTTACCCGCTTTATGTAGTCGCATAGTGATGATAATGATTTCGACAAGGTTTGTGTGAGTGCAAGTGCGGACGCAATCCTTTATTCTCAAGTTTCGTGGCCGCGATCGCCACGACTTTGACCATCGACCATCGACTACGGCGTGTAAGGTTGTAAACATTTTAGAGACAATAAAAAACTGATAAGTAAGACTGTGTACCCAAACTTACAAGAGTTATGCGTTTCATGTTCAGTTTTATAACCCTACTAGCTTTTGCCCGCGGCTCCAGTAATTATACCGAATATCAAATCAATCGAGTCTAAGTTTCGAAGATCTCATAAAATTGTGATTTTTTTGGATACGATTTTTATAAAACCCATCCCCTGTGAGTATTTACGTCCCAAAAAGAGTAAGTATGTCAAATCGCAAGTCAATCGGGTTTATAGTTTTGGAGATCTCATAAAATGATTATTTTTTTTGTATGGAATTTGCGTAAAATTTATCTTCTATGAGCATTTACATCCCGTAAGTCATCATACCGAATTTCAAGTCAATCGTAATTACAGTTTCGGAGATTTCATAAAATGATGATTTTAGTTTCGGTAATCTCGTGATGAGTCAGATATATAGTCACTCAATCAGTTAGTGACATTTCGCTCATATTATATAGATCTTGTTTTTCATGAAAAAGGTATGTTTAACGTATTCCGATAGGGATTTTACTATTCAATTAAATATTCAATTCTGCTTTTGATTTCATTCTATCAGGAAAAATTATTGAACGCATAAGAACGGTTACAACTCTTCTTCAATAAAAACGCATAATCAATGCTAGTCGTTTTTAATTTCCCGGTATGAAAATTTAAAGAGATTCGTATATTGGGATGATATTGTTTGCTGGGCGATTTTTCAAAATAGAATTTTAACAGATCTTGACGTTTTAGGGTCCTAGGGAGCTATTTTGATCAATTTTCGAGTGATCGAGCTTCGAGCAGTATATGCAGCGTGTCTTGAAAATTTCTACGTTAATTAAGTTTTTTTTTTTCATCCTAAAATTTAACTAGATCTTCTGCTGAAAAAACAATGTCAAATGTTACAAACTACATCAAAGCCAGTGGGTTCATTTGAGAGATATCGTCAGCGAAAAATTCGAAAATGGGGTTTTCTTCAAATCAACATGTGAAATTTTTGAAGAATTGATGTTTGGTACGCAAATATTTTTTTTCAGTTTAAAAATTGCGTCGGATGCACTAAGACATATTAAAAAAGCATAAATATTCTACAATTTTCTCTAGAGTGCATATATATACTTTTGAACACTAACAGCCCAAAATGTGTTAGAATTATATTTCTAAGCTTAGAGAGCTTGAAAAAGCTTTAAAATCGATATTATGAGCGTGATGAACTCAAGACTTTACTGATACTTTATTTTTTAATGCTTTGAGCTCGAATGCAGTAAAAAGTTCCAGAGATGGTCAACGGTCTTTAAATTATTCTTCTTGAAAAATTCAAAAAATCATAGACAATATTTATAAATTAAGAAACTCAAAAAGACATTGATCATAGCGGGAAGTTTTAGAGATGGCCTGCAGGGTCAATAGTCTTTCATTTTTTTTTTTACAATTCATAAGGTAACAAACTCTACTAACTCTTGTTTATTTTTATGACCTCTATACCTTATCAATTATTGTCAAAATCGGATTCCTGGCTTTGAGAATTCAGGGATCATAATTATTTAAACATTTAATTTAGTATTTGTAACGCTCTGTAGAAAAAGGTTGTTAAAAATACATTTATATTTATATTTAAAAAAGATACATTTATCCATAAATGTATTGTATTTTTTTTATCTGTATCTGTATAATCAATAGACAGAAAAAAATATATTCATAATTTGCATTTATTTCCGGAAATTGTATCGAAATTAACGTCCTTAATTATTATGTATATATTTTTGAATTAGCACATTAAAAGAAAAATACACTTTCAATCTACATACAAATAGCAAACGATACCTTAATAGACATATACATTAAGATATTACTAATTTTTCATTTGGGAAAATGCTCACATGTCAAAAGAGACATTGAATTGTTGAAAAATATTTGTTGTACACATCTATTGATAACCGTTAACAACAAAAAGTGAAGTTGAAATTGAAATTGGTTACAAAACCAATATAATATATTCATACTATCAGTTATTTTTAGAGTAGATATTTCACATGTTTTTAAAAGGTTAATTAAATAGTAACAAAAAGTCCCTACAAAAATCAATATTTGTAATGTTTTAAAATAATTTGGCAGTTTTTAAAACCGTTGATTGTTAAATACTCACTTCAAATTTGATAAACCAAAAGAAATATTTTGATCTTCCAGTTTGAATGACAAATTAATATGTACATATCATTATTTATGAATTCACACATTTGGAGATTGCATTCATGACTTTGGGTCCATTAATTTTACACTATTACAGCGGTGCGCTGTAATAGTGTTTTTAATAGGAATTTATTTTTAATAGGACTTTGCGATAGGAGTTGTAAACTCTTGTTTGCAATGCTTAACTGCTAAATATTAAAGTTAAACTAAGGTGATCTTAGAGATATTTTGACCATTGAGGTAATATGTACGTAAACGTACCAACAAATCGAATCGAATTCAACGAATAAACTTGTTGATAGATGAGTTTGTAGGACGAATGTGTAAGTAATTATGGAAATATTAGCTCGATAACTTTCGATATAAAACCATTGAGGTAATATGTACGTAAACGTACTTTACGTACATATTACCTTAATGATTTTGACGTATTTAGTTTTTAACTTTTTACCATTAAACATTTCACTATTGCAAATGAAAGTTTGAGACACATAATGTTTTCATATGGTTTCAAGTAATTCGTCGTTTTTTTTTTAATAGGGTAACTCTATTAAACTTTCTTAACACAAAAATCGATTATGAGGCCAATACAAGAAATAGAAGTCATAAAAAGGATACATATTTGTATTCCAGGTTCGTGAAAGTCGGTGACAAAGTGCAGCAATTCGACAACATCTGCGAAGTGCAAAGCGACAAGGCAGCTGTTACAATCACCAGCAGGTACGACGGCGTCATCACCCGGTTGTATTATGACGTCGAGCAAACAGCACTGGTCGGGCAGCCGCTGATAGACATCGAAGTTGAAAGTTCTGGGCAAGAAGGTAATGTCGTTTAAGACTTAGCTTTTCACCACGTAGTCCTTGAATCCTAGATGTGGTTAACTCGATGAGAACAACGAAGGTTGTTTGGTGGGTGTGTTACCATTGAGTCCGAAAGTACCGGGTTTGAATCCTGACTACGGATGAATTAATCAATAAGTTTTTTACTTAAGTCAAACGTTTCAGTTATTCACGCGTTCATTGCAAGATGATTGCTCATAATACCTCTCGCGATGAGTCCTTCATTGTATACTTTCGAAGTGTAAATAATTTCAGTACCAATTACAAATTTGATTACAGATACGTCTTCAGGTTCTGAATCAGATGAAATTCCAAAGAAAGAAGTTCCTATCCAAAAAACTGTACCTCAGAAAGTTAAAGTATTAACTACGCCTGCTGTAAGAAGAATAGCTTCACAATTTAATGTACGACCACGCAGCGAATATAATTTTCACTAACTTATCAGTGGATTAGTGCATAAGCTATTTCTTTTTAATTTTTCTAGGTAAACTTAAGTACGATAAAAGCAACTGGAAAAAATGGGCGAGTTTTAAAAGAAGATGTTCTAAGTCATCTTAATATTACTTCCGATGAATCAAACACTGTACCAGCAGTTTCTGCGGTGGAATCTGAACCTGTAATTGTACCATCAAGAATAAGTACTATCGGAACTATAGCCGAAGATAAAATTGTACCCATCACTGGTTTCACGAAAGCGATGGTGAAGTCTATGACTGAATCTATGGTGATTAAAATTACATTTTTTATTGGCATACCATACATTTCAAGTACTATTGAAATGGCTTGTTTAATTTTTAAACATCGTTCACGCATCGTTAGCCATGCATCATACAGTAGTTAAACATATAGGAGAAGGCCGTTTAATATTCGCCTAAAGCTTTTTCAAAATGTTAGTGTCGCTGTCAAATATATTTGTAGGTTTGTGGTCTCTATCAATTACTGTACGTGGTAATTTAAAATAAATAACTCTTAAGGATAATAGATTGATTTTAGATTATGACATTAAAGAATTAAAAAAATAATATTAATAAGACATCACTCAATCAAGAATTGATTGTCATTGTTTAACAGAACGTGGCATACGATTACGGTGTTGTTTTTATTTTGGCAAAAGACGAAATACTTAATATCTACTACAGGGATAATAAAAAAAAAAAAACAACCAGCAAAGAAAATCAGATAGGGAGACTTGTTTGTAATGAATTAAAATTTTGCAGTTCTGACCGATTTTCTTCAAAATCTATGAAATTAATCATACGATGAATTTCTTTTAAGTCTCGTCAAGATATTTTTCATAGATGTACTCCATCAAAAATTTAAGAGAATCCACGCTTTTTTTTGGCTATTTATCCCTTAAACTTTAGTTTTATGATATTTGGTTATAAGCGTCACAGAAGTTTGTCAATTACGACTTTGGATAAAATTTTGCTAGCAAAAATTGAAAATTACTGTCTGATTGAGGCTGCGGTCCAAGCATTGTTTGCTTGCATCGTTTAGTATTTAAACAAATGTTTAGAGAATATACAGTATTTAAATAAACTATCCATGAACTATGATTATTTTATGCACTCGGAACAATGCTGAAAGTTTTTTCAAATTGGTTCAGTACATAACAAATCTCTTTGTTTCCATTTTGCTTGACAGAAAATTCCACACTTTGTGTTTAGCGACGAGTATGACGTCACAAAACTGGTCGAAGTGAGGCAGATGCTTAAATCGATAGCCGAAGAGCGGGGCTTAAAGCTGACTTATATGCCGTTCATAATGAAGGCGACCTCCCTGAGCTTACACAAGTTTCCGATAATCAACAGCAGCCTAGACAGTAAATGTGAAAATATAATTTACAAAGCCAACCATAACATCGGAGTCGCCATGGATACTCCTAACGGTCTCGTGGTGCCCGTTGTGAAGGTAATTATAGCAAAGCACAACATCCAAATTCATTGTAAATTCTGATACCGTGTATACTAAGGGCACTATTGTATAATTTATTAACTCATACACATACAAATTTCCAATTGTAGTGTACTAGAGTCAAAGGCGGATTTGCACAAATGCCGCCAGTAGACTATTAAAATTTTGCCGACCTTACAGATTTTTTACAATTCGATACCCTAGTTCACAATCACACTGTTATCGCGTGTATTATTGCGATCAATAAAATATGCTTGTAACTTGAGGATGAATTTATTGTTAGATGGATTTATCAACTTATTGATCAAGACTCATTTATGTCGGGTAAACCGAGCGAGTCAGTAGCTGCAGCGAGTGAGCTGTCCCGCGCACGGCGCGTCCGCTGCAATCCCCGCAATTGATCGCCGCTATTAATTGATGCGTTAATACACATTTTTTTTTATTAATGAAATTATAATTTTATGATTTGTACACTATTATCCTAATTACACCATCTTTTTCTCGAAATTAATATAATTGTAACCTAGGGAGATCGATGTGTCAGTTCCCAGATTAATTTTACAATCCAACAATTTAGTTGAGACAAGAAACAGTTTTTATATATATTACTGAAGTAATTAAAGCTTAATTGTGTGCTCTTAAAGCAGGGTAAGGCATGCCTTAACAATACATAACAATAATATACATTAAATAAGCGGAATTAAATAATATTTCGTGTTTACTTACAGCTTATAAACAATATATGCAATTATCTGGTAACAATCCGGTTGATGATGCGAATGAAATTCAATTAAGTTATAAAAGTTTTACAATTTCTTTTAGCGTTCTAATTGCTTTCCAAACGCGACTACGTAAATTGTATAAAAAAGTTATCTAAGTGGTAAAACATATCACATGTTGAATTGGACCTAATAAACATTTAGGTATTTATGAATATTTTAAATTTTTTAAGATATGAAAAAAATTTTAGCCCTTGAGCACATATGCGTTATCACAACAGGAACCAAAGGGAAACAGGCTACATTAGAAAAGAGCAACGTAGAAACTAAAAAATTGCAGATAAGCCACGCCAACTTCCAGAAGCAAACACTGAAAGCTCTGCACCAAGCAAAGAAAACGGAGAACGGAAGACAAACGGAAGAAACTTGCCCTTTCCCATTGTATTTATTGACATTTTATAGTGTCTTTTTACCTATCCTGAATCCAGTTTCTAACTAAAGGTTGAACGAATACCGGTTGGCTCTATATACATTTCCGTCACTCCTAATCCATACTAGAACCTGCACTTCCGCCTATAATTACACTCCCTTCGGTGTATCGGGACTTGTCCCTTTCAGTCTTTGCGACTGGCTGAAGGTTGAGCAATGATGATGATGACATAAGAAAAAATTTGGCCCCAAATTTGCCATCCTAAACTCCAGCCTACTCAGCAAATCCGCCTCTGACTAGAGTTACTATTGGATATAAACCAATACACATACTTTCCGATTGTAGTATGACACGCATATGATATGTGTTACGCCATGTAACCTGTACTACGTTTATACTAACTTTTGTTCAGCCGGGTAAATATTTTATGTGAAGCATACAGGCACGTATGATTTAATTGAATTACAAAGTACATCGAAGTAAGCTAAAAACGATTTAAAAGAATGCATCGATTCATCTCGTATTTACGATTTTATGGGAGAAAATCTCTTAGAGTCGTGTGATGAGCTAACACTTATATAATATTAACGACAGTTATTTAGCTATATTAATACAATAAATACTACGTCGGTTCTTGAAGTAGAGAAATTATCTTCTACTTTTATGTCATCCGTCTCATATTAACACATGTAACTCTATACATATTTAAGCTCGTCAAATTTAATTGCAGGAAGTGCAACGTAAAAATATCATGGAAATAGCGCTGGAGTTAAATCAACTGCAGCAGAGAGGTGCCAAAGCGCAGCTTGGCCTCAGCGACCTCACCGGGGGCACGTTCACGCTGTCCAACATCGGCATCGTGAGTGGTGGCCTTTATCAGAACATTCATGGCGATTGCACGAGCACAACGATAGAAATGTTAAAATGCCAGACCTCTACGATATGTCGCTGTTGAAGCTTTTTCTTTAAATACAAAGTGATGAAAAAAAAGCAATTGATGTTTATTATTCTGCTAGCCGTATCTATTAAATTTTTTGTTTGAGAATCACTTTTTTGTTTGAGTATCATATTTGCGGTTTTTGGGACTTCTGTTGTATAACAATTTCATTTTCTAGTGGCTACGTAAAAACCTTAATCATTTAGTACCTTAAACATGACTACAGATTTAGTTTTCTTAATACTATTCGTCGAATAAATCATTATTTCCGTTGTAACTCAAAATGCAGACTAAACCTTACAACTCCACGCTTAAGCCTCTATTAAAGTACTAATTTTATTTCGCAGGTGGGAGGAACATACACCAAACCGGTGATTTTCTCTCCACAAGTTTCAATCGGTGCACTCGGGAAAATTCAGGTTGGTATTATGTTTTACCCCCAATACTTGGTACCCAGAGATATCACGCAATTAATCTTGTTTGCGTTGTTAACATAGTTTTAAATAGCTCTAACAAAACAAACTCAAATAAATATGTGGCATTTATATTTTAATCGATGGCATTAAAATATGAATTGCCACATATTTATGTTTGTACGTTGTGGTTAAAACCGCCAATCGTATTATCTGAACACAATCAAATTCTAATATTATAATTAATATAATACTTAGTCCAGTTAATAAATTTTACAGTCGTCTTTCATTTTGTTACTAAAAACGGAACAAAATGAATTTTAAATGTTTTTACAACTCTTTATACATTTAAGCGCTCTCTTCTTATTTTTACATCTCAATATTTACGTCTCTTTTCTGTCTACAAGTAGGTATTCTTCGAGTTATAGATTCAACAGATAAAAATTAATCCGAATTTTCACTGGACTTTTTACTATGAATTTATTACTCTTTTTCTCTAAACTATAATACCCGCGTTGTAAACAGATTCTGCCGCGCTTCGACTCGGCCGGCAACGTGGTCAAAGCTCACATCCTGACAGCGAGCTGGGCGGCCGACCACCGTGTCCTGGACGGGGTCACCGTCGCCCGCTTCTCGGAGGCCGTCCGGCGATATCTGGAGAACCCGAACACGTTGCTCCTGGACCTTTAATCTACCGATCTAGTTAAATAAATAAATACAACCGGTGGTAAAACTATATAGTGTTTAAGAAGTTGTTTTGTTATTTTTATAACCATGATAAATTATACACTCTTATTTTGAATTTGATGTTTCATTTATTACGTATAACTTAAACCTTATTAAAAAAAATAGGCATTACATTTGAAGTAATACTATAATTAAATATCAATTATCCAAAATTCTTATACTGCGGGTTTTTGAGACATCTATATTAAAATACATTTTTTTTTATTTTCTTATGATTTCGAGTCTGGTGACTTTAAAATAGGCAATGGTCCACTCGGGAATGCAGTGGGGTGTGTACTCGCGGTGAAAGCGCGCGAATATCTCCGAGAAAATCAAGGAGTCTATGCTGTTTATGGGCACCCATTTCAACGCCAAAAAGGCCATGTCCACGTCGCAAAATTTCTTATCTGTAACAATGTTCATAATAAAATTTAATGGACTCGCTCTTAATAGTTGTATCTAGTTTAAAGTACTTCCAAATAAACATTTCTTGATATATCTCATTAGTATATAAACAAGAATTGCATACAGAAATAAAATGCATGAAATCTATAGCGATAATTTTGGTTTGATCTGCGCGTATGCACTTATGGAAGACCAGTCAATCTTCTTTTTTCAAAGAGAATGTAATATTCCGTAGTGAATTCGAAATTAGGTTACAGAATATTTTTACTTTCGCAATCTAAAGTATTCGGGTTGTTAATTTACAGTTCGACCATTCAATCATCAAATCAACCAAGATGACTTACATACACAAATATACAATTATGCACGTTATACACGGTGTTGCCACAAACCTGCTATCTTTATGAAATAGACTCTCCTGGGCGAAGATATCTGTATGTCCCTATTGTCGAGCGCCAGCAGACTGCGCTTGCGCGGTGTCCAGTTCCGCTCCAGATCACGCAGTAAGCTCTTCCGCGCCGCCTTGGTCAGCAGCCCGTTCAGCTCGTCGAACCGCCCTTCCGATATGACTTGTGTTACACGCGCTATCGCCTATCAAAACCAAACCAAAAACACGATAAATTCTATCTAAAATCCGGCGAGAATGCGTTGTACATTCGCATGTGAAAGGTTTCGTTTGTACATGAAGTGCCTAGTAAAAGGGCTGCTATTTATGTATCCGGAACTGGCCACATATAAAGTAATATTTAAAAAATAATTACAACATTTAAAAATGGAAGTCCTTGGCTGTAGAATACAATTTGTTTCATGTAACTGTCAATTGGTTTACCATTGTACAGTCATTTTGAAAATTGATTGTCTTTATTACCATGCATTTAACTCGTGAAAGTTTTCGTGCTATATGTTATTACAATTTTCAACGTGAACTCACTCAAAAACAATGCATCATTCGACTCACTTTGACTTTTAGCGATGAGCAACATCGAAAACCACTGTGTATCACTGGTTTAGTGAGTTTAAATGTGGGCGATCTATGCTCATGGAAGAATTTAAAAAAGGTTGCCCTAAATCGGTGGTTCTACCGCAAAATATCGATAATATGCGGGAAGTAATTGTGCAAGATCGTCATGTTACATATCGCGAGATAAAGGCGTCCCTGGGAATAAGTATGATGAGCATACATAAGATAATACACGAAACTTAGGCTGTAAAAAATTTGTTCGCTTTAGATTCCGCACAACTTCAGCATTGTTCAAAAAGAGGCTCGTATCAATTGATTCAAAAAAAAAAATACAATCATGGTGCGTCAAAAGCTGTTTATAACATCAACACAAGTGATAAAACTTGGATGAATGACTCCGAAACTAAACAACAGTCAACGGTGTGGGTATTCCAAGATGAGCTGTACCCAACAAAAGTGATTCGTGCCAAAAGCACTTTAAAGCAAATAGTTGCTTGTTTTTTGGTATACATAAACATGGGGTTACAGTACCACTAGGTAATCTTAAAGTGGTTAATTCGGAGTGGTACACAACGATTTGTTTGCCAGAAATCTTTGAAAAAATAAGAACTATCGACAATCGCAGAATTATTTTTCATCATGACAATGCTAGCTGTCACACAGCGTCCGAATCAAATCGAAGTCAAAAGATCGAATTGACGGGTCATCCGCGGTACAGCCCCGATTTCAAACCTAACGATTTCTATTTATTCCCAAGTGCAAAGAATAAATTACGTGGTCAACGTTTATATTACGTTTAATAAAAATAATAAATTACGAATACGATTCGTATAAAATACGAATAATAAATTACGTTTCAATGCTCAGTATAAACTGACACTAGGCATATATCCACATATTTATTGAGTATCAGTTCATAATGTGTTTTACAATATAGCGTTACAATATTAATTTTAAGGACAAATCGAAAATAGAATGTCAAAATAACTTCTATCACTCATTTTTAGTCTACATATTTAAAAATATATGACAAGACAGATTTCAACAATAGACAATATATTTAGTAATTTTTCTCTATAATCCGGTACCATACATTCTTTTTCTAGTTACCACAAACAAATTTGGGTTAGATTAAAAAAAAATGATAGATATGCAACGTACGGCCCCCTCCCCCGCGTATTGAACTCACCCTTGCCTTGAAGTTATACTACTTTAGACAGGTAAGGGGACAATTTAGTATGGTATAAAAAAAAAGTCAAATTCGCCCGTCACATAAACCCGTCACGAGGTTCATAGATTATGTTGAATGTAAAATATATATACCTGTTATACTATAAATTTTTGAGTGTCAAAATGTAAAATAATAATTTTACCATTGCAAACGAGATTGAATAATGATTACCTATAATAACAATAACAACATTGATTAAACTATTTTTATTTGTCTCTCAAAAAAAATAGCTTTTATCTAAAATGAAAAAAAAAAATTTTGTGCTCAAACCCCATCTATCCTAATTATATTAAACATGAAATAAAATAAAAATCACATATAATCTAAAGAAGTTTCACTTCTTGCACGTGTACTGATATTCGCAGTTTTTTATTATGATTGTTCGTCCGGGAAAACTTATGATGTAACATAAGGAATTTAGATGAGCAAATTCATAGACACGTTTAGAAACGCGTAATGTACGTGACTGTACTTCCCCTTGTAAATTCTATATATTTTCGCAGTGGTCATTGTTTTATGTCACCGAGTAATACAATGAATCAGACATATAGTAGACATATTCGGTCCAGCCGGGAACAAAATCCAGACAATACGATGGGCTTAAACATTAATTGTCCGTGTACAGAAACGGTAAGCTATATAATTCACTACTTCATGAGCAATTAGAATCGAAAATAATCGAGTGTGAGTTCACACGCGGTATAAATGGAACTTATTTTTCTGATTAATTTTCAAGAGATGAATACACTATGAAAGTTATAAACAGAGACAAAGGGAGAGAATGTGCGATTGATCGACAATTTTTTTATCATTTGAAGTAAAATTTTAGTAAAAATAGAAATTGTTTAATTAAAAATAAAATGATTTATAAAAGTGCGCGTAGTCACTACGATCCAACAGAAAATAATGTGCTATAGGTTTCGCCGTCTCTTTCCCTCTCCTTGTATATGTTTCGAGTAGATTAAGAATATAGTATACAGTCTAGTATCCATGGTGTGTAGAGGCCGTGTACGGGCCCGTATACGGCGGTAGAGTGGTGGGGACGCTGACCGCTACGAACCACCGCATAAAGAGGAGACGAAGGATAGAGAAACTGTATAAAAACGCGTTCTATCTCATTATCTCACAGCCTAAAACCCACATATACATTTATAGCCATCTCTTTTCCGTTACACATTTTCGTTTTATAAAATCCAATTCACACTGTCCCAAAAGAAATTTCACTTCAAAAGAAACTGTATGACTGAATTCCAGTTTTTTGTGCGCATCATATATTTGCTATGTAAAATATATGAGCCGGCGATTAGATAACGATTAGATCGACCTTGAACTTCACTCAACTGCTTTTACACTCAACGTTTTGATTCCATACGCAGAAAATTTGCCTTCGCAGCTATTTTAACTTTTCTTTTGTAGCTGTGTGGGCATTCAAATAACTCAAAAAGAGAAATGTTTATTTTAATCAGTTGAAATATTCACTCTTCTATTCACTTCACACTCCGTTTATTAACCTATACACTGTATATAAATTTGTAAATCTATACAAATAAGATGTTCATTTGAAACATCTACATGTACGAACATCATACAATACCTGCTTGGTGCCGAATTTGAATTCTTTCTCCTTGAACGCGGGATCCCAAATGTTTCTTAGGACGCTAAAATCTATTTTAATCATCAGCCATTTGAAGGGATTCTGCAGTAATATGAGTTTTGGCACTTTCCGCTTCTTCTTCGGCGCCACGGCGTCGGCGGCGGCTGAGAAATTTCTAGAAACTAAAGAAGTGACGACGGGTCGGCTCTTCTCGAATGCGAAACCGTGACGATTGCCTATCAGCGACGTAAAATGACATTTCCTCTGTGGTGCGATGGGTGGTAGCTGAGCAAGAATTAATGGTCGCTTTTGTTTATGAATTGGTGTGATGTTTCTCGTAAAAACATCTTTGTTAAAACTGTGTATAAACGCACGGCCGACCGCCGCCGTCAGCTGCCCGTACCGGCGCCACAACGTGTACATCGCCATTAGCGTTTCCTCGCTATTGAATTCCAATGTTTATTCCAGGACTTTTTTTTCTTATCATATTTCAGCAGTCCTTCACAACCGCATCTTGAAATTGCCTTATTGTTTACTTATAATTTCTGGGTCTTTAAAGATTTTTCATTGTTATCAATTTTCTGTTTGTTTGACGCGAATTGTATTACTTCTCTATGGCATTACATTTTGAGACAGTAAGAATATATCGTGACATTTACCGAAGAAAAGGCTGTCTAATTAGTAAATATCGCCGGGGCATCATGACTGTGACTCGCTAAAGAAGATGGACGTTTAGCGAAGTAGAACGATGGTGTTTACTTCCTCGAAGACCACCCCGTCAGAAGAACGTTAATAGTCCTTTAGTCGTTTTTTTAGTATAGATATAGAATCTTAGTAGAAAATGTGCTAAACCAATTAATATTAATGACCTACTCAAACTGTTCATTAAACGACGTTAAATATAATACGATTATTGCATATTTAAATTTATAATTAATCTCTATTGATTCATTGCCTCGATTTAAGACCTAAAATCGTCCCATAGTTTGCTCCGTATAATACAAACCTGTAAATTCATGAGTACCTAATGTTATGTCAAACTTTTATCATCCTACATGCTATTGCTGAATACATACTATCCGTTGAGACATACTCCCCCACATTTTTTTTAATTCAAGACGAGCGCCTACCACGCTGGTTCAAAACGGGCGAAAGCCGTTGTCGCTAATGCGGCGAGAAGGTCCGAGGCCAATAGCTTAACGCGTTCTCCGAGACATGGATCAAGTGATTTGATTTAACTCAAATTATAGTTGGCGGCGTTAACTCGGCGGTTATGAGTTTCGACTGTGAATTAGAAGGTATCGGTGTTCAATGATGTACGATATCTTAATCAACTTATGAGTTATATAATAAAATTATTACAAAGGTATATCGGGTCATTTTTTTAAATTTTCCTTTATAGAGACAGCGAAAAGAGAGAAGTAATATTAATGAAATATAAAAAAATAATAAAAAATTGTACGTTTTATTGCATACGTAACATATAAGCAATATATTTGATGTATAATCCAAAACAAACTAAATCCATCTAAACTCTGCGAATAAAAGCATTTCGCATAAAACCGGCAATTGGGGACAAATTCTGCCACAATACTTGGGGCACATCAAACCTATAGCTCCATACTCAGAAGAACACGTTAGCCGTCAGCACCGAGAGTTATTATCGTACTGGTGACTACGGTCCTAATATCATTCAACTCGCACTGGGCTGTCGCGGAAAACGTAAGGTACAAGCCCTTTAATTTGAAATAACACCTCATCTCTCAGCTTTAAAAAGGTTAAAAACTTGATATAACAAACTCTCAACGCGTAAATTCATAAACATTAACTTACACGTAAACGCACACACATCGACAGCAGAACATTATTTCTTATTTTTGGGTTAAAAGTCGCTGCACGCGTTCTGTTATTTCCGTCTTGGCATCGCAATGCATTTTTAGCCCGAAAGTATGCGGTCAAAACAGCAGATACTACATTGAAACGAGTGTATAAATCGTATTGTATTCTAAGAGAGTAATTTTAAACTATATATGAATTCTGATCAACCGCGGGCACGCACTTCCGCATCGAGGTACCAGCTTACGTGATTGATGCTTAGGTTAACAAGCATTATCTCTCACGTACACTTATTTGTTTTAGTTATATTTTTTTACTATATTTCGATTATCATCTAAATTTATTAAAATCAGATCCGTAATCTCGATAGTTTATCTACAGTTATCTAATATCGAGCCAATAAATTGGGCTCATTAACGCGGCATACGGTACAGTTCACCGGCAGGGAACGTCGAGTAGGTAAGTTAACATTTTTGTTTGTTTTTCACACCTGTAATCGTAATGATTAAATAATTTCCGTTTTTAATGTTCACTTCGTTTATTAAAAAAAATATATAAGAAGAAAACTTTAATATAGCTCAACGTATTTTTATGGTCTTAACCCAACGTTCAGCAAACTTCTTACAGACCTTGGTAAAGCCATTTCTTGAGCAAAGAGTTGTCAAACTGTATTTTCAACATTTGCCAAAAGGAGCCCACAAGCTCTATTTTTCCCCTAAATTTTTTTCCCATGAATCTGAATAAACAGTAGCCTGACGGTGCAAGGTCCGTATTAAATGCTGAATTTGGTAGGAATTCAATGCCATCAATCCCGCGCAACTTTCGCAGTACGTGACCTAGCATTGTTACGTGAGAGCATCCATTTTCGGTTTACTAAACTTGTATATTTCTACGACAAAACCTCGTATTATATTCGTGTCGCTGTTTACTATATATCTGGGCAGTGATAATTCAATCATCTAGAATTATTTTGAAGTACACTAAACTTTCATAATTCCATCAAACACATAATAAGACTTTCGGCTCGAATCGATTTCTCTTCACAATCAAAGAACATGGTGGTATTGAACTCTTAGCACATTCAACGTTTAGTCCGTACCTTGCACCGTCAGACCATTATTTATTCTGATTCATGACGAAATTTTTTCGTTGATAAAAATTTGAGTCCAAAAGAAATGTTGAGAATACAGCGCGGCAATCCTTTTCCTCTAAGCTCAAGAAATTGCTAGAGCTTAGAGAGCTTGCTGAACTTTAGGTTAAGACCATTGAGTACGATGGACTATATTTTAAATATTAATATTTTTTATCTGTATGATTATTTAATAAACAAAGCGAACACTAAAAACCGACGTTATTTATGAGAAACTTTAATATTTTATTCAACAATTAATTTTTATATCCTGATATTGAGATCTAAACACATTACGACTAGTTCTATAGTTTTTTTATTAACTCCAAAAGCGGTAATAGTACTAGCGAAAGCTCAAAATTATATTTTTATATGAAACTAGCTGGCTCGCCAGAAATTGTTCTACACTTTTTTGTGGGTGACTTAGCCGTATGGTTAATGCCCATAGCTCTGCCAGCATAACCCTAAAATTATTTTTTTCTTATTTTATATCGATCGACGTCTATTTCAATTCCGGCCTCATTTTCGATTCTGATCTTAGTCCCGCTCTTAATATCGCTAAA